>SJYX01014084.1:0-32843 GCA_006410675.1 Oreotragus oreotragus
TGCTTTTGCATTGCCGTGGATGTCTTGTTTTCTCAGTTTTGGGGACTTGGACTGCGGGCATAACAGGAGCCAGTGTGCCAAACAGAAATAAATTGTGGAACCAGCATTTCAATTTAAGTAATCTGCCTCCCAAATCCTGCACACTTTACCACTATGTTCTACTCTCATTGTCATCTATATCTTAAATCTAACCCAATTTATTTTTAGATTTAATTCATTTTCTGCTATATCTTCTTTTGGTATCACCTATGCATGCATGCTCAGCCATGTCTGACTTTTTGCGACCCCATGGACTATACCCTGTCAGGCTCCTCTGTCCATGGGATTTTTCAACCTACTGGAGTAGGTTGCATTTTCCTTCTCCAGATGATCTCGACCCAGGGATTGAACAGGCACCTCCTGAGTCTCTTGCATTGGCAGGCGGTTTCTTTACTACTGAGCCACCTGGGAAGCCCATCTTCCTCTGGTAGGGCTTCTTTATAATGTGTGTTTGCTCATTTCTTAGGTCACACCAAGTCAAAAACTGTGCAAGGAGTCGTGACAAAGTTCTGTAGTAACTATGGCTTGATCGATGATTTGATCTACTTCAGCAGTGATGTTGTGACTGGCAATGTGCTTCTGAAAGTTGGGCAAAAGGTTACTGCAGTTGTGGAGGAAAATAAAACATCTCATGGATTGAAAGCAATCAAAGTAAGAGAAGTTTGGGAACTGTCTTTTTTCCTGGGGGTATTCCAACCTTGTTTCTATTTATTCAGCCTGTCTGAGCAGTGGTTAGGACTTGGTGCTTCCACAGCAAGGGGCCCAGTTTCAATCCCTGGTTGTTCTGAAAGTTGGGCAAAAGGTTACTGCAGTTGTGGAGGAAAATAAAACATCTCATGGATTGAAAGCAATCAAAGTAAGAGAAGTTTGGGAACTGTCTTTTTTCCTGGGGGTATTCCAACCTTGTTTCTATTTATTCAGCCTGTCTGAGCAGTGGTTAGGACTTGGTGCTTCCACAGCAAGGGGCCCAGTTTCAATCCCTGGTTGGGGAACTAAGATCCCAAAAGCCACTCAGCGTGGACAAATAAATAAACTAAAAAATAGGCTTTTTGCTTTTAGGATAATTTAAACCATTGTCAACGTATTTATATATTTATATATATTATGTGTTCCAACCAATTTTGTCTCCTAGTGTAACTGAGTCCAGGCTCGTTCTGCTCATCCCATGACAGGCCAGTAAGTTTAGAAAAAAGGTGTTGGGGCAAGGAAAATCGACTTTATTTGGAAGGCAAGCAAACCGAGAAGGTGGCAGACTAATGCCCTAAGGAGCAATCATAATTCAGAGTAGATTTCAAGTTTCTTTCATTGCTAGGGAAGAGGGGGAGCAGTGTGCCTAATCAGCTCGTGGACATCTTTCTGATTGGTTGATGATGAGGAACTGGGTGGTATTTCAGAAGTCAACATTGTTAACCTTACGGTTCCAACTGGTCTGAGGTCTATGTGCTGGTGGTCAGCATGCAATTAACTTCTGCCGGCTGGTGGGGGTTTCAGTATCTGCTGAAAAGCTCAAGGATACGGCTCAGAATATTATCTATAGTCCTTGTGGAGGAACTGAAGGGCCCTGATTTACGGCTAAACAATTATTTTGTCTTACTTGACTGTTTTCCTTTCTTTGTTTTCTTACTTCTCTGATAAATTTGCTCTTTGGAAGTTGGAGAAGGCTTAGGAATCTAAAGCTTTTCTACAAACAAGAGGCAGGGTGCAGGGAAGGGGGACAGAGGGTCTGTTCCCAGGAAAGGCCCACAGGGTCCCACTTGGTTTCACTATAAAGTATGGATTTTTGTTATATAACTTGGTTGATGAAAAACATTGAAATTTCCTTTGTGCCTTTCTTTCTTAAATGGTTAAGATATATGTTATTAGCAGTAGTAGTATCTCTGTTATTTAGATAGCAGCTCTCAACTGAATGCTTAATATAAACTTTCTCTAAATTTGGAAAGTTTCATATTCACATACTACTAAGTCACTTCAGTCGTGTCCGACTCTGTGCAACCCCATAGACGGCAGCCCACCAGGCTCCCCCGTCCCTGGGATTCTCCAGGCAGGAACACTGGAGTGGGTTGCCATTTCCTTCTCCAATGCATGAAAGTGAAAAGTGAAAGTGAAGTCGCTCAGTCGTGCCCGACTCTTAGCGACCCCATGGACTGCAGCCTACCAGGCTCCTCCATCCATGGGATTTTCCAGGCAAGAGTACTGGAGTGGGGTGCCATTGCCTTCTCTGTTATACACANTGCTGCTGCTGCTGCTAAGTCACTTCAGTCGTGTCCGACTCTGTGCAACCCCATAGACGGCAGCCCACCAGGCTCCCCCGTCCCTGGGATTCTCCAGGCAGGAACACTGGAGTGGGTTGCCATTTCCTTCTCCAATGCATGAAAGTGAAAAGTGAAAGTGAAGTCGCTCAGTCGTGCCCGACTCTTAGCGACCCCATGGACTGCAGCCTACCAGGCTCCTCCATCCATGGGATTTTCCAGGCAAGAGTACTGGAGTGGGGTGCCATTGCCTTCTCTGTTATACACACGTAAAATAATACAGAAATAATTCTAACTCTAGGATGAAAAAGCAAAAATCCCCTTTCATGCCCTCCTGAGCAACTTTTATTCCTTAGTTATGGTGCTTTTATGAATTGTTGACATACTTGCGATCATTTGAGGGTACATTAGTTATATATATATATATAATTATATTTTCCTTCAAATAGTGCATAGATATTTACGCCTAGTAAAAACATCTGGAGCAGGGTAAGTACCAGAATATAATATGGTCAATGCTTATTTTTAGAAAGGTATTAGGTTTACAGATTATGTATAATTGGTTTTTGCTTTTTTCTTTTCTCTGCCTTGTATTTTTTGTACAATGAACATGTATTATTAGTATAATTAGCAAAGAAAAATATAAAGACCTTTTCATTTTCAATAATAAAACTTTTGAATGCCTCTCTGTTGTAGATAAATTAAGTCCTAATTTGACTTATCTTTTAGAGGTATGCGCCCCCACTTTTATTTTCCCAACTTTTTGTCATGTTTTATAGCACTCTCCCACCAAGTGCCATGATCTGAAATCTTATGATTTTCCTCCTTGTTTACTACTTTGCCATGTGTTTTCTCTCCTCCTTTGCTATCTCCCTTGTCCTCAGCTCTATTCTCATTTGCTAGTAAAATCTTTCTCTTCTTTCACAGCCTAGATTTTTCCCATTTCCTCCAAGAAATTGTCCTGTATTCTCTGAATCATAAATTCTTTCCTTACTGGGAATTCCCCAAAGCCAGTTTTTGCACATATTTTTAGTATTTGTCATCCTTGCTTTGAATTCATTATTTTTGCATTTTACTCCCCTTTGGTTACGAATTTGTACAGGCAGGAATAATATCTTTTGTTTTTGCATCTAATATGGTCAGTGCATTTAATTTGTTGGTGCACAAATAATGTTTTCAGACACATTTTTAGAAATATATAGCAGTATAACATACAGTGTGAGCCCTCATTTAAACTATGGATTTTAATTAAATATAATTAATATTGATTCATCAATCGAACGAATGTACTGATTGAACAAATGCAAGATACTAGTAACAGGGAAAACTAAGAATGCGGAAAAGGAATATATGGGAAGCTCACGACTGAGTGACTGAACTGAACTGAACTGATGCTTAATTTTCCTAAACTGCTCTAAAACATAAAATTAAAAATATATGAAGCTCAGGCGTTATTTTGTCATCTCATGTCTATGATATGTTTGCTACGTAAAATATATTCACCACTGTTTGTTATAGCTGTTTAAACTATTTCTTAAACAACAATGATTTAAGCATATGTTTCTGATTTTTAAACTTTTGTTATGTGTGAAGTAAATGTTTCTTCTTCTCGTAGGTGGATGCTTTCTGTGATGATAGCCATGGTGATGAACTGCCAGACTCCTGTACTAGAATCTCACTTGGCTGTATGAACTCTCTGATAGAAGGTGTTGAGTTCATTCATCACACAGCTTACTTCTCTCTAGATGTTGCTTGTAAAGGTACAATTTTTATATAAATATATATATATATATTTTTTACTAGATTGCTGAAATGTTCCTTTAATAAGCAATGCAAAAGAGATTTTTGGAAATGCCAGATATATACACAAGATACTTTTCACAAAGACATTTCAAACATTGTAAATCATCTCTTCTTAAATACTCCAACTTTGTCTTTTTTATTAATTAAACTTTTTATTTTATATGGGGTATAGCTGATTAACAATGTTGTGATAGTTTCAAGTGGACAGCAAAGGGACTCAGCCAGAAAAGTTAAAAATTTAAAATTAGGTTTTACCTATTTTTTAATTTTATAGATTGCATTTGAAGATGATTATAGGCATCATTTCCAGGGTCTAATTTGTGACATGCTTAACACTAGTTGGTAAGAGGATTTAATTACTTCTCCATTGTCCTTCACTCCAAGTGGAAGCTCTTTAAGACTTGAGGTGTACTTTTGGAGTTGAAAATTACGTACAGCAAGGGACAGATGCGTTATATTTTTAAAAGTTCATCCTATCATTTGTTGCATTCTCATTTATTAGATGTAATCACTAGTATTTGTGTAATTTTTCCATTCCTATAGGCATTGAATTTCTAATCTAACTGAAAAATATTATTCATACAAGTATACAGGGATAATGTTTTTTTATTCTTCAAAAGCTTTAAAATAAGGTTTAGAAGTAGCCTTGTACCTTTCTGTTGGTTCACAAACTGGCCCTGTATATGGAAAACAAGGAGAGACCTAGAAAGAGGCAGGCCACTCTAGATGGGTAGGGAGCAAGTTTAATAAGCACGGGAGTTTAATGTATGAATCTTATTTTGAGTGCACAAGTAGATCTATACCCTCCCTTGGCAGAATTTCAACACTTTATACAGAGGCCTTGACAGATTTCAGTCACAAATACCACCCAAATGGTCTCAGTGATACCTTACTCTGTCAAGGCTGTGTCCTTGAAACGTGGGAACGGTAGGTAGAACATACATTCCAAGGACCATGGAAGAGAGAAGGAGCCTCCAAGTGCCCAGGTCCAGTTTGTGGGTCAACTGTGGTTACGTCTTCTCAGTAACCTCCTCCTACACATTCCAAGCGTGTGTGTATGTGTGTGTCCATTAATTATCAGGTATAACATTTTGTTATTTTATGCCTAAAGCAATGATTTGTTGGTTTGTTGATGCTATTTCAATTTATTAATTCAGCTCAAGATAGAGCGCTAGATATTGGCAAGACCAAGATAACTAAGACTTTACTAAACCCCACCTGCAAAGAGCTGATAGTTCAATTGGGAGAGACTGACATTAAAAGAATGTTTAAAAAAAAAACAAACACATTACTGAGTAGAGGAGACAGAGTGATTGACTGCTATGGAGAGAACTGGGAAAGGCTGCCTGGGTGAAGTGCTTTCCCAGCTGGTCTCTGTACCCCTGCAACCCCTTGCCAGGCTGGATTTTGAAAGATGAATATAAGTAAAAATATTGCACCTAAGTCCAAAGAGAAGTCCCCAAAAATGATTGTCTAGTGGCAACTAGGATCTTAAGACCCATTTAGTCAGAAATACCTAATGCTAAGAGAAGAGGCCCCTTGGATTGCTAAGCTCCAAAGGCAATCTCTTGGTCCCTATAAACCATGTCAATAGGAAGTCACCACCTTGCTAGGAGAATGCTTCTCAAGATGGAAAACACTTGAAAATGTTGGTAATGCCAAAGGGATTTATTGAAAGTGAAGAAGAGAGCAGGAAGGACTGATAAAACACAGTCCCTGGTTGTAAAGAGAGGATGGGACTCAAAGCACAGGTGGAGGGATTTACTGCTGCAAAATAAATCTAGTGAATTGGAATAATAGACTGCCTAGGGTGAAAGAGCGGAGAAAGCGATGGCACCCCACTCCAGTACTCTTGCCTGGGAAATCCCATGGACGGAGGAGCCTGGTAGGCTACAGTCCATGGGGTCACTAAGAGTCGGACATGACTGAGCAACTTCATTTTCACTTTTCACTTTCATGCATTGGAGAAGGAAATGGCAACCCACTCCAGAGTTCTTGCCTGGAGAATCCCAAGGACGAGGGAGCCTGGTGGGCTGCTGTCTATGGGGTCACACAGAGTCGGACTCAACTGAAGCGACTTAACAGCAGCAGCAGCAGGGTGAAAGAGAGAGTAGATGAAAAAGAAGACTTGAGCACCTAACCAGTCATATTTAGAAATGTCAGAATAGCTGTTTTTAATCTAATTATAAAACCCAATAAAAATGGTAAAAACTTGTTACAATTTAAAGCATAATAGGAATCTGCTGCTGCTGCTAAGTCGCTTCAGTCATGTCTAACTCTGTGCGACCCCATAGACCTGTCTCTTATACACATCTAGATGTGTATAAGAGACAGGAACTGAACTGATGCTTAATTTTCCTAAACTGCTCTAAAACATAAAATTAAAAATATATGAAGCTCAGGCGTTATTTTGTCATCTCATGTCTATGATATGTTTGCTACGTAAAATATATTCACCACTGTTTGTTATAGCTGTTTAAACTATTTCTTAAACAACAGTGATTTAAGCATATGTTTCTGATTTTTAAACTTTTGTTATGTGTGAAGTAAATGTTTCTTCTTCTCGTAGGTGGATGCTTTCTGTGATGATAGCCATGGTGATGAACTGCCAGACTCCTGTACTAGAATCTCACTTGGCTGTATGAACTCTCTGATAGAAGGTGTTGAGTTCATTCATCACACAGCTTACTTCTCTCTAGATGTTGCTTGTAAAGGTACAATTTTTATATAAATATATATATATATATTTTTTACTAGATTGCTGAAATGTTCCTTTAATAAGCAATGCAAAAGAGATTTTTGGAAATGCCAGATATATACACAAGATACTTTTCACAAAGACATTTCAAACATTGTAAATCATCTCTTCTTAAATACTCCAACTTTGTCTTTTTTATTAATTAAACTTTTTATTTTATATGGGGTATAGCTGATTAACAATGTTGTGATAGTTTCAAGTGGACAGCAAAGGGACTCAGCCAGAAAAGTTAAAAATTTAAAATTAGGTTTTACCTATTTTTTAATTTTATAGATTGCATTTGAAGATGATTATAGGCATCATTTCCAGGGTCTAATTTGTGACATGCTTAACACTAGTTGGTAAGAGGATTTAATTACTTCTCCATTGTCCTTCACTCCAAGTGGAAGCTCTTTAAGACTTGAGGTGTACTTTTGGAGTTGAAAATTACGTACAGCAAGGGACAGATGCGTTATATTTTTAAAAGTTCATCCTATCATTTGTTGCATTCTCATTTATTAGATGTAATCACTAGTATTTGTGTAATTTTTCCATTCCTATAGGCATTGAATTTCTAATCTAACTGAAAAATATTATTCATACAAGTATACAGGGATAATGTTTTTTTATTCTTCAAAAGCTTTAAAATAAGGTTTAGAAGTAGCCTTGTACCTTTCTGTTGGTTCACAAACTGGCCCTGTATATGGAAAACAAGGAGAGACCTAGAAAGAGGCAGGCCACTCTAGATGGGTAGGGAGCAAGTTTAATAAGCACGGGAGTTTAATGTATGAATCTTATTTTGAGTGCACAAGTAGATCTATACCCTCCCTTGGCAGAATTTCAACACTTTATACAGAGGCCTTGACAGATTTCAGTCACAAATACCACCCAAATGGTCTCAGTGATACCTTACTCTGTCAAGGCTGTGTCCTTGAAACGTGGGAACGGTAGGTAGAACATACATTCCAAGGACCATGGAAGAGAGAAGGAGCCTCCAAGTGCCCAGGTCCAGTTTGTGGGTCAACTGTGATTACGTCTTCTCAGTAACCTCCTCCTACACATTCCAAGCGTGTGTGTATGTGTGTGTCCATTAATTATCAGGTATAACATTTTGTTATTTTATGCCTAAAGCAATGATTTGTTGGTTTGTTGATGCTATTTCAATTTATTAATTCAGCTCAAGATAGAGCGCTAGATATTGGCAAGACCAAGATAACTAAGACTTTACTAAACCCCACCTGCAAAGAGCTGATAGTTCAATTGGGAGAGACTGACATTAAAAGAATGTTTAAAAAAAAAACAAACACATTACTGAGTAGAGGAGACAGAGTGATTGACTGCTATGGAGAGAACTGGGAAAGGCTGCCTGGGTGAAGTGCTTTCCCAGCTGGTCTCTGTACCCCTGCAACCCCTTGCCAGGCTGGATTTTGAAAGATGAATATAAGTAAAAATATTGCACCTAAGTCCAAAGAGAAGTCCCCAAAAATGATTGTCTAGTGGCAACTAGGATCTTAAGACCCATTTAGTCAGAAATACCTAATGCTAAGAGAAGAGGCCCCTTGGATTGCTAAGCTCCAAAGGCAATCTCTTGGTCCCTATAAACCATGTCAATAGGAAGTCACCACCTTGCTAGGAGAATGCTTCTCAAGATGGAAAACACTTGAAAATGTTGGTAATGCCAAAGGGATTTATTGAAAGTGAAGAAGAGAGCAGGAAGGACTGATAAAACACAGTCCCTGGTTGTAAAGAGAGGATGGGACTCAAAGCACAGGTGGAGGGATTTACTGCTGCAAAATAAATCTAGTGAATTGGAATAATAGACTGCCTAGGGTGAAAGAGCGGAGAAAGCGATGGCACCCCACTCCAGTACTCTTGCCTGGGAAATCCCATGGACGGAGGAGCCTGGTAGGCTACAGTCCATGGGGTCACTAAGAGTCGGACATGACTGAGCAACTTCATTTTCACTTTTCACTTTCATGCATTGGAGAAGGAAATGGCAACCCACTCCAGAGTTCTTGCCTGGAGAATCCCAAGGACGAGGGAGCCTGGTGGGCTGCTGTCTATGGGGTCACACAGAGTCGGACTCAACTGAAGCGACTTAACAGCAGCAGCAGCAGGGTGAAAGAGAGAGTAGATGAAAAAGAAGACTTGAGCACCTAACCAGTCATATTTAGAAATGTCAGAATAGCTGTTTTTAATCTAATTATAAAACCCAATAAAAATGGTAAAAACTTGTTACAATTTAAAGCATAATAGGAATCTGCTGCTGCTGCTAAGTCGCTTCAGTCATGTCTAACTCTGTGCGACCCCATAGACGGCAGCCCACCAGGCTTCCCTGTCCCTGGGATTCTCCAGGCAAGAACACTGGAGTGGGTTGCCATTTCCTTCTCCAGTGCATGAAAGTGAAAAGTGAAAGTGAAGTCGCTCAGTCATGTCTGACTTTTAGTGACCCCATGGGCTGCAGCCCACCAGGCTCCTCCATCCATGGGATTTTCCAGGCAAGAGTACTGGAGTGGGGTGCCATTGCCTTCTCCAACAGGAATCTAAAAGAAGGAAAAATTGTGTTGATTTTTTTTGTTTTGTTCCACATTATGCTGAGTCCGTGTATGTTCTTTCCTTGTTTCTGTTCATACAACAGATACTTGAGTACCTCACTCTGTTCCAGGTACAGTTTTCATAATACTTATGTTCTAATGAGGTAGAAAGAGGTAGAACCCAGACAATATGCAAGTAAACCTCCCCCAGCCCCACTCCCAAAAGAGATACAGATTGATTTCTGCTCTCCAGGACTTGAGGAAGGCATTGTGATAGTAAAACTGGGAGTAGAGGGAGGTGAGCTTTACTATAGACAGCAGGTTCCCAAAGGCCTCTCTGAGGAGGTGATACATGAGCCGAGACCTGAGGGGAATGAAGGAACCACCTGGGAAAAATATTTCCCAGGGAAGAAATGTGAGAAACGTCCTAACGTGGAAAACTGCTGATATTGCCTCGGAAAAGAAGGAGGGGCAGGATGGCTGGAGCATCGTGAGTAGGCATCATATCTGTGTCAGCAGCTCAAGTTCATCGTTTGTTTTTAGGTTTTTTTCAGTGTCTTTGGGTTTTTACAAATCCAAGTGCCTAAATATTACCCTCATGCCTCTCCCCAGCCAACCCCCCGCCCCCATCTCCAGGGCAAAATACAGTTTTGAGTTTTTTCCCTACCATATATTTAATTTGCCAGTCTAGAATTTTACAGATATAATGAAATCAGACATATATACTTCTTTGTTTAATACTTTTTTACTCAGAAGGGTATTTTCATAGATTCATCTATGTTGTTGCATGTGTCTGTAGCTCATTCTGTATATCANAAAATACAGTTTTGAGTTTTTTTCCCTACCATATATTTAATTTGCCAGTCTAGAATTTTACAGATATAATGAAATCAGACATATATACTTCTTTGTTTAATACTTTTTTACTCAGAAGGGTATTTTCATAGATTCATCTATGTTGTTGCATGTGTCTGTAGCTCATTCTGTATATCACAGTTTCTCCATTTTCCTATTGAAGGTCATGCTGGCTTCTGTCAGCTTTTGGCTATTACAAATAAAGCTGCTAAAAAACATTCTTATACAAGTCTTTTTTGTGAACATATGATTTTCTTTGTCCGGGCTAGATTCTTAGGACTAGGCTTGAAACTGCTGAATCATCGTTTCAGGATAATGATAAATCTAGGGAGTTATGGGTTGAAAAATTAGGCATGGTTTTACTGAAAAATGAAGACCTTAAAGAGAAAAATAAAGAGATGAGCTACACAGGGATTTATGTATCATATTAAGGATTTGGCCTTTTGGGGAGGGATGAACTTTGAACAATGATGTGATATGAAGTGAGTTATGTTTTAAGGTGTTCGCTCTGGCTGTCCTGCTGAGAACAGGTTACATGGGACAGGGATGGAATTGGGAACACAAGTTAGGAATCTATTGCAATAGTCCTGGTGAGAGATGATGGAAACTTGGCTAAGATTGGTAGAAAGGAAGGCTGTAAGGATTGCTTTGATTTTAGAAATACTTTGAAGTTAGAAATCAAAGTATTGGCTGATGGACTGGGCATTTGGTGTGAAGGAAAGTGGAGTCAGGAGTTACTCCTAAGTGTTGCGCTGGAACAATGGTAAGGGTAGAGTTTCCGTTTTTGAGATATGGAAAGACCAAGGAGCGAAACTGGGTGCATGAGAAGACTAGGAAGAGCTCAGCGTTAGACATCATAACTTGAGTAAACATCTGGATATATGAATCTGAAATTGTTTAGAGCTCCAGTTACTGGAATTATCAGCCTATGGGTATTATAGAAAGCCACACAAAGGAAATGTGGAGAGAAAGAAGACAAGAGGTCCCTCGTGTGGTCTTCAGTCCTTCTAAAATTTGGTTGTGATGGAACCAAGGAGAACAAAGAAAGGGCTATGATGGAACTAGAAAATGCTGGATCATAGGGTACAGAAATGTTTAATAGATATTGCCAGCTTTCTGACAGAGAAGGCAATGGCACCCCACTTCAGTACTCTTGCCTGGAAAATCCCATGGATGGAGGAGCCTGGTGGGCTGCAGTCCATGGGGTCGCGAAGAGTCAGACACGACTGGGTGACTTCACTTTCACTTTGCAGTTTCATGCATTGGAGAAGGAAATGGCAACTCATTCCATTGTTCTTGCCTGGAGAATCCCAGGGACGAGGGAGCCTGGTGGGCTGCCATCTATGGTGTCACACAGAGTCGGACATGACTGAAGCGACTTAGCAGCAGCAGCAGCAGCCAGCTTTCTGAAGTGGTTAGATCAAGTTTCACTTTCAGTAGCAGCATTTGATAATTCTATTGGCTTTAAATGCTCCATGGTACATTTGGGCACTGTGACTCGCTTTTAACTTGTGTAAAATCTGTAAAGATTTGTTGACAGTTGAAAAATGTAAATTATATAGAGTTCATCATTGGTCCAAAACACTTGAGAAAATTGTTTCTTCCTGTAGGAATATGTTCCTTTGTTATCAGTTCAGTTCAGTCACTCAGTCGTGTCTGACTCTTTGTGACCCCATGGACTGTAGCACGGCAGGCTTCCCTGTCCATCACCAACTCACAACTTGAAGTCAGGAGAGAGAATCAATGCCTGAAAGATTATAAACTTCCTTTCTGATAGGAAGACAGGTTGCTGCTGCTGCTAAGTCACTTCAGTCATGTCCGACTCTGTGTGACCCCATAGATGGCAGCCCACCAGGCTCCCCCATCCCTGGGATTCTCCAGGCAAGAATACTGGAGTGGGTTGCCATTTCCTTCTCCAATGCATGAAAGAGAAAAGTGAAAGTGAAGTCGCTCAGTCTGTCCAACTGTTAGCGACCCCATGGACTGCAGCCCACCAGGCTCCTCCGTCCATCGGATTTTCCAGGCAAGAGTACTGGGGTGGGGTGCCATTGCCTTCCCTGAGGAAGACAGGTTACTTGTTTTTAAATGTTTAAAATGGAACTTCATCCCCTCGGCACTCTTTATTGGCCCTGGGAAATTTTGCTTCAGTACTTTATTGAAAGAAAGCAATAAATAATCCTGTGATAAAAATAGTTCAAAAGTAGACTGTACATACTTTGTCACATATTTGAGAAGTTCACAGAAGATTAATAGGACAATAGAATGATAACAATGAATTGTACAAGTAAATTAAAGGCGGAACTCACATGTAAAGAGACATGCTGGCTGTGTCTACCGAGATACCAGCTGCATAATAAATATCGCACTCTGACCTGAAAAAATAAAAATAAAAAAAATAAAATGGAACTTCAATGCCATAGAATCTACTTTAGGGTATTCCAGCATCAAAGTAACTTGTGAAATTTCACATGACAACATTGTGAGATAATTCCAACTTGATTTCTCTCCCTGGTGGGTTTTAGATTTTCAGCCTTATCAGGGTGACCGAGTAGAAGTTGTATTTTCCATCCAGCCAGACACACAAAGCAGAAAGGCCCTCTCAGTGAAGCCTCTGAGACACAAGCACGTTCACAAGGTAATTCATCTGATGTTGCCCTTGTTTGTTTTGACTTAGCCTATTTGTGGTGATAATTTGCTGCTTGGCATTCTATTGGTTGGCTTGGGAAACCTAAAAGAAAATACATTCTTTGCCAAAGAGTTTATTTTTTATTGAAAAGGTGGTGCTTCTGAAAGGAAATAAAGAATAATATAGAAGACATATATAATTAAGATCTAAATTATACAGTTTATATGAGAGGTATTAAAATGTTGAGAGCAACAGAACAGAAAACAAATCATGTTCAGGGAATTGCTGGGGAAGAATGAATGGCATGGGTGAAGGGACTAGATCTTACAATAAACGATTGGTGTGGATTGGGTCANTAAAGGCGGAACTCACATGTAAAGAGACATGCTGGCTGTGTCTACCGAGATACCAGCTGCATAATAAATATCGCACTCTGACCTGAAAAAATAAAAATAAAAAAAATAAAATGGAACTTCAATGCCATAGAATCTACTTTAGGGTATTCCAGCATCAAAGTAACTTGTGAAATTTCACATGACAACATTGTGAGATAATTCCAACTTGATTTCTCTCCCTGGTGGGTTTTAGATTTTCAGCCTTATCAGGGTGACCGAATAGAAGTTGTATTTTCCATCCAGCCAGACACACAAAGCAGAAAGGCCCTCTCAGTGAAGCCTCTGAGACACAAGCACGTTCACAAGGTAATTCATCTGATGTTGCCCTTGTTTGTTTTGACTTAGCCTATTTGTGGTGATAATTTGCTGCTTGGCATTCTATTGGTTGGCTTGGGAAACCTAAAAGAAAATACATTCTTTGCCAAAGAGTTTATTTTTTATTGAAAAGGTGGTGCTTCTGAAAGGAAATAAAGAATAATATAGAAGACATATATAATTAAGATCTAAATTATACAGTTTATATGAGAGGTATTAAAATGTTGAGAGCAACAGAACAGAAAACAAATCATGTTCAGGGAATTGCTGGGGAAGAATGAATGGCATGGGTGAAGGGACTAGATCTTACAATAAACGATTGGTGTGGATTGGGTCATGGAGACTAATGGAAATTCAGCTTGCAGGCTTTCCCTGGTGGCTCAGCTGGTAAAGAATCCACCTGCAATGCGGGAGACCTGGGTTTGATCCCTGGGTTGGGACGATCTCCTGGAGGAGGGAAAGGCTACCCACTCCAGTACTCTGGCCTGGAGAATTCCATGCACTGTATGGGTTCGCAAAGAGTCAGACACGACCAAGCGGCATTCATTTCCACTCTTTACAGATAAAGCTTGAAATGTGACAGAGGAAGTGGGGGAAATGATATTCTATTTACCACCACATTCCTTTCTCACTCAATCCTTTTCACTCTCACTGCTGTAACTGTGGAGGTTAATGGACAGAGTATGTTATATTTAGAGCAGGATTTCTAATACTAGACTTGAATCCACAAAGATTCTGACTAAATTGATGTGAGATGGGGTCTCGGCATGAGTAGTTTTACAAAGCGCTCCACTCTGGTGTCTCAAATGTGTCAGCCATGTTGGAATCACTGATTTGGAGTGACCTACAAATTAAATCCAGGCTTCCCAGGTGACTCAGTGGTAAAGAATCTGCCTGCCAATATAGGAGACACTGTTTCTATCCCTGGGTCAGGAAGATTCCCCTGGAGAAGGAAATAGCAACCCACTCCAGTATTCTTGCCTGGAGAATTCTATGGACACAGGAGCCTGGAGTGCTGCAGTCCATGTAGTTGCAAAGAGTCAGACAGGATTTAGCGACTAAACAACAGATTAAATCCTGAGTGAGGAGGTGCAGACCTTGTGAAAGTACACGAGTCTTTTACATAAACATTTGCATTATTTGTAATTACAGGTCTGCATTACTAGCCTGCAGGGAAGAAGTGGGGTGCTAGATGATACTATCTTTTTCACCCTGGAATCTCTGAAACTTCCTGATGGCTACGTACCTCGCGTATCTGACATGGTCGATGCAGTCGTGGTGGAGAGTGTTCAGTCCTGCTATGTTTGGAGAGCAGTTTCTATGACTCTAGTGAAAAAGGGGTAATAAGAAAGCAACGTTTTTATTCCTTGTGCATCTTTTCTTCTCTTGGCAATAAACGGCTTGGTTTAAATGTGTTCTGGAAAAAAAATAGCTTAGTAAACCTCAACAGTTATTTCACAGACAACCTTTAAAATCCTCTGTGGTCTAGCTAAATGGAATGCATCTTCTGAAGGGTGTTTAGCATTTTAAATTATTGATTAAAGGCATTTTCATCTTCATCCCTTGTAATAATTTATGTTCATGATTTTCTGTTTTTAATGGATGTGTTTATTTTTAAAAATTAATCTACATTCTGTGATTTTTTTTTACCTTTCAGAGTTTCTAATCCAAGAAATGTTTCTTTAGAACTCATGTGCTTGTGGTCCAGCGGGACTACCATCTAGTGGTTAGTTCCCCACTTTATGGTTGGGTAGTTGGAGTCAATATTTTCTAGATTTTAGATAGTCACCCATTGGTCCACTTCAGAAATAGATTGACTCCTAGGTGCTAGGGTTATAACCTTGAACACAATGGCCAGAATTCTGTGCCCTGATGGAACTTGTGTTCTGTGAATGCCCACCTGGCTTCCTGACCTATGAAGTCTGCAGATAGAAAGGGGCCAGTGGGTGCTGCTGTGGCTCCAGGTCCCTAGGAAAGTGGTTATTCCAAAGCAGCACTACACATGTGGGAATTCCAGAAAAGTCCACCACTGGACTTGAAAGATGCATGGGCCGTGGATTCTGCCAGCTCCCCACTGAATTCTCCTGTTTGGTTGACATAGAGGACTATTCTTGGAGAGTGACAGTGGATTGTTGTAAATCTGGTTGTTGGTGATTCGATCCTAGTTGCCAGTTCACAAATTTCCTCAATGGAGTGAGTGAATCATGTCAGCACCTGGCGTGCAGTGGTGGGAGTAGGGGAGAGAGCAGAATACTTTTCCTTCTTCCTTTTCGCAAACTTCAGAATCTGTCCACTTTCACAGGGCTGGCCCAGCAGAGCTTTACTTTGAACATTTTGCTACAGGGCTGTATCAACTCTGAGGTCCTTGCCACCTCAAGGATACAGGGTGCTTGATCATCTGATCCTCGTCAGTGCAGCACCTGGTCTCCCTAACTGAACGACATCATGGTGCTGGGACTGGGGAGCAGAAAGTATGAGTCTGGCTTGTATTAGAAACGGGGTTTTAATAAGTTACATGTAGACACAGGGACCTGTCATCACACACTTCTGGGACACCAGTGTTGTGTGGTAGAGCTTCCCAGCCTGAAGTGCTGATATGCGGATTCCCTTCAGCTCATTTAGGGGATGCATGCAACGGGAAAAGAAATAAGACAATCATCTTGAGCTGCCAACTACAGTCCTTGGGCCAAATCTGAACTGTGCCTTTTTTATTTTAATCAGTTTTATTGAGATGGAGGGCTTCCTTGGTAGCCCAGCTGGTAAAGAATCTTCCTTCAATGCAGGAGACCTCAGTTTGATTCCTGGGTCGGGAAGATGCCCTGGAGAAGGGAAAGGCTACCCATTCCAGTATTCTGGCCTGGAAAATTGCATGGACTGTGTAGTTCATGGGCTTGCAAAGAGTCGGACACGACTGAGCGACTTTCACTTTCACTGAGATAAAATTCACATAATATACAATTCACCCAATTCAAGTGTACAATTCAGTGGTTTGTAGTATATGTGCAGTGGTATTCAACCATTGCCACAATCTTAATTTTAGGACGTTTTCACCCCCACTTAAAAACACTCCATATCAGGAATAAAAATCAGATTGTATATTTCACCTTTTTTAGACACATTCACTCCATTCACTACATCTTAAAGTTAGCTCTGGACTTCCCTGGTAGTCCAGTGGTTAAGAATTCATCTGCCAATGCATGGGACATAGGTTTGATCCCTGGTCCAGAAATATCCCATGTGCCACGAGACAACTAAGCCCATGCACCCCAACTATCGAGCCTGTGCTCTAGATCCCACGTGCCACAAATGCTGAGGCTTGCATGCCCTTGAGCCTGTGCTCCACAACAAGAGAAACCATTGCAATGAGAAGCCCATGTGCCACAACTACAGGGTAGCCCTCACTTGGCACAACCAGAGACAGCCTGCATGCAGCAATAAAAACAATGAACCCAGCACAGCCAAAAATACGTAAATAAATAAATATTAAAAAAAATAAAGTTAGCTCTTCAAGCGGTTCTTAAGCCCTATAAGCATTGAGACCCAAGTGCAAACGTTCAAATGGTGACACTTATAGATAGTATCAGATGCCACTTAAAATCTGAATTTTAAATAACCACTCTCACCCAAGTGTGCTGCCTACATTCCTTAAATGTGTAACCAGTCACCTGCTGCAGTCTATCTGGAGCTCAAACTCAACTGTCATAAACAACTTTTCACCTGCCATCTTTGGAGCAATACCTTGGACTCACTATATTCTATGCCTAGTGACTAGGACCAGAAAATTCTTCATTCACAGGTGACATGCACTACTCTTAAAACATGCTTCATGATTTCCTTTTGTATTATTCTTGCTGATGCTATTCACCCTTAGAATTTCATCTCTATAATCTTTACAATTCCTTTTTTTGCCTGTAAAAATTACATCTATTTCAGGCTCAAGGGAAACATGTGAAATAGACATGTAAACAGTATCGGTTAGGACACTGTTCATTAGTTTCAAGTTCCACACATCATATTATTTTCTTATAGTATCCAAAAGCACTATTTCTACTACATTAACCAGAATGTATAACAAACGCTCTAAAATGCTGGCCATTTGGTATGAGAATGGGACTGGGGCTCTGCTGTCAGGGAGTGGGGTGAAGAGAGCAAAATGGTCATGAATTTTGACAGACAACATCCTCACAGCATCAGGCTAGGAGCTTAAATCCACAATCTCATTTAATCCTCAAAAGCACAGTCAGAGATAGGGAGTACAGGGTTAAAGTGATTTGGTAAAGGACAGAGGCCTTTTAACAAATATATAGAACTGGGAATCAGTCATGCTTGTTTGTCTCCAACCTTGCAAACTCAGTACATTTGAAAAGTGGAAATTCTCCCTGCAGGGGTCTAATGGTTTTCACTTAATTCATTCAACGAGCCTTTTAAAAATAACAGGCTGGATACAATACACCCAATGTAAAGCTGAGAAAAAAAAGAGATTGTGGGTTAGCCTTTTTTTGGTCAATGACACTGTTGATCTAATGTGAAAGGTAAATATGATCACTTAAGTAACCATGAAAGTAAAAATTATAATGGACTGGGAAGGAAGAAATAGGCTGCTCTGAAAGTGATGTAATAGTGGTGATGGGGACCATGTTAGGTTAGGTGTCAGGGAAGACCATATTGAGTAGAGGGGATGATATATGCAAAGATTTTGAAGCAGAAAAAAGCTTGGTGCATTTTAAAAAATATTTGATTACACCATGTCTTAGCTGTGGCACATGGGATCTAGTTCCCTGACCGGGGATCGAACATGGGCACCCTGCATCAGAAGCACAGAGTTTTAGCCACTGGACCACCAGGGAAGTCCTTTGGTGCATTTTAAAGACTTGAAAAGCCTTGGGATTGGCCAAATGACTTGGTACAGTCAATGGGATGTGAGAGTACGGGATGTGAATAAGTGCCTCTGATGTTCTGGTGATCCACCATGCAAAACGCATGCCCAGTTCATCCTAGGCTCAGAATGACAGCACACAGCTGATCTGAATCCAGCCTGCAGCTGGAGCCAAACCCAGACAACTCATATCTGCAACATGGCTCCCTAGGCAAGAACTGACAAACCCTAGCTCATGAGCAATGTGCAGAATTGTAAATGTTCAAATAAATGCTTGTTATCATAGACCACTGAGTCTGGGATATTATTGTTGCAATAGCTAATACAGACTTTTAACAGAAATAAATGACCCTCACTAATACACCCAGACACATGCACACACTATCCGCTCTGCACTGGTTCATCATCAGGCTTGACTAAAACAAGAACAGGAAAATTATGACTAGGAGTCTATGCAGGGTGTAAAGCATGATTATTGACTATAACACTAGATGATGGGCAGTTGGATAGTAATTTTGTCTTTGAATTTAAACCAGGCTGCTACTATTGGCTGCACTGCTCCAGGCTTTTTAATAAAGCCATTATACAACATATTTCAGTTTTCTTGTAAAATTATTTTCCTTTTTTAAAAAGGTAGGATAATAGCACAATACAATAGCAAATAGAACTGCATTGACAAGCTACCACTTTCATGATCTCAATTTCTGGCTTAGAGAAACCTCAGGTCTTATCTAGAATGTTTTTTCTTCACAGTCAATAAGATAATGGCACTTAAACATATTATAGTTCCCTCTCCTATTTAGCCAGGGGATTTTTATTGCTGTAATGCTTCCCACTTCTTAAGAGCTTTTGGGAAACGAAACTTTTAAAGGTGAGATTTTACCATACAGACTTTTGGGTGACATTGTTAAGCATCTACAAAAGAAAATTACATTGATATACTGCCATTTGTTAGTGATTGAACTGGTCTAGTATCTGTGATTTCATTAAAATATATCTGATGACACTTAAGCATTATTGTAAGATAAGAACATAAATGCATTCTAAATGAGTTGTTCATGAAATCTAGAGTCCTTTCCACTGTGCAGGGAGTCTTTCTTATAGGAAAATTACATTTCTTGTTCTTATATGGGTTGGTAGAGGAAAAAAGCTTTACTCTCTTATGTTCTGTAACTGGGATGTAGAAATTAAACTGATAAAAGCAAGATTAACAGGAGAAAATGCATGCAAACTTATTTTAATTATATGTGCACAAAGGTTTGACAGAAAGGAAGTGAAAAATCCAGGAAGCTGTTAGACTTGACAGCTTATATACCGTGGAAACAAAAGGAGATAAATTATGAAGAATTGACTGGACAAAGGAAAGTTGGGGAGGGGTGTTGGGCTTCTAGGGGCAGTAAATTGGAGGAAGGTAAATATATGGGAAATTATAAAGACAAGGGTATTTCAGTAAGGAGTTCTTTTATGTGTGTGCAGACTCATCTCAATGCCATGTTTCATGTCAGTGATAAAGGTTGTTTTCCTCCTATTACTAGAGAAGGGGCACCTTCGAAAGGAAAAATTATGTCCTGCTTTAGGCACATAGGAGAAAGGCAAAGAACTCTTCCTGTATTTGTTTTTTCTCAATTGCCTGAAACTCAAAATAATTCTTGGGGTTCCCAAGTGGCTCACCAGTAAAGAATCCACCTGCCAATGCAGGAGATGCAGGTTTGGGGAAGATCCCCTGGAGGAGGAAATGGCAACCCATTTCAGTATTCTTGCCTGGGAAATCCCATGGACAGAGGAGCCTGGTGGGCTACAGTTCATGGAGTTGCAAAGAATCGGGCACACCTAAGCGCACACACACACACACACAAAATAATTCTTATGCCAAAGTGGCATATTTGTAGTGGCATGTTCTCATCCCCTTCAGGTCTGTAGAATTTTAAACCTGGAAGAGGCTTTGTAAACTCTCTAATGTAGTATATCTTAAACTTTTGTGAATCATTAATGACTCTGAGAATGCAGTGAAACCTATAAACCACCTCCCTAGAAACAATTTCAAATAAAATTTAGTGTATAATTACATAGAGTTCAGACTCTCCTGAAACATGTCTATGGACACCTTATGAGTCTCAAAATGATTCTCACAAAATGAGAATCAGTTTTCGCTGTCCTTGTCTAGTTAATGCTCCAATGTCCTATGGGCTTAGTGGCAGCCAAAAAGAAAATGAGAGCCTGGGTGTTTGCATGATTATTGTTTAATTCATTAACTTGCTTTCAATTTTAATTTTTTACTATAAAAATTCAAACATTCATAATTTTTAAAAGTTAAGTTTAACGAGCTTCCTGGATCTTTTCCCCAGATTCAATAATTGTCAACATTTGACCACCTTGTTTCATTTATCCCTCCCTTGATTTTTTCTTCTTTTTTGAAAATCAATTAAAATTTTTTAATTGAATAAATTTGACATGTATCATCATTCAAGTTTAAGATTATATACATTTATAACTTTTAATGTATGTGACTATATTTTATCACATTATACAACTATAGTACAATATTGTTGTCTGTATTCATTGTACTGTGCATTAAATCTATATGGCTTATTTACTACCTGTTATAAGTTTGTACCCTTAAATATCATCACTCTTAACCCCGTTCCATTCCGTCATATCCACAGTTTTACTGTTTTCCACAAGTTTCACTCTTTTAGATTCTATATATAAGTGATACCATACCATAGCTGTCTTTCTCTCTCTGGCTTAATCTCACTTAGCATAATGTGCTCAAAGCCATCCATGCTGTCACAAATGGAAAGATAACTTCCTCTACCATGGTTGAATAATACTCCATTGTATATACATACCACATATTTTTTATCTATTCATCTGCTGATGAACATTTGGCTTCTTTTGACAAAGTATTTCAAAACAAATCCAGGACATTATGTTATTTTACTCATGACCACTGCATTATGCATCACTTAATCATAAAGATATGCCATATCCCGATTAATAGTGATTCCCTGGCCAATTAATAGAAATCACTTAACATCATTTAAGTCCCAAGTTTATATTCAAATTTCTCTTATTTATTTTGTTCAAATGAAGATCCAAATAACACCTACATAGTTACTTTGCTTTTTGCCTCTCTTTCATTCATTCAGTCATTTGCTCCTGATACCCCTTTTTATTGATTTGGTTTTAGAATGAAATTTTTTTCCTCCCAATTAAAAATGAATAAAAATTTTAAAAAAGGAATGAGATTTTTATTCTTAAAGAATTTCCCACATTCTGAGTTTGACCAGTTACTTCTTTATGCCATCATGTTATTTGTTCCTCTATTCCATGTTATCATAAATGCTGGGAATTAAAGATAATATATATGTAAAATAGTGCAAAACATAAAAGAGGAGCAAGAGTCTGAGAATTCTGTCACCTCCTTGAGAGTGAGAAACATATTTTCTTATCAAAAAAAAAAATAGCTATGACTAACCTAGACAGCATATTAAAAGCAGAGACATGACTTTGCTGACAAAGGTCCATCTAGTCAAAGCTGTGGTTTTTCCAGTAGTCATATATGAATGTGACAGTTGGACCATAAAGAAAACTGAGCACCAAAAAACTGATGCTCAAGTATTCTTGCCTGGAGAAACCCCATGGACAGAGGATCCTGGTGGGTTACAGTCTGTAGGGTCGCAAAAGAGTTGGGATATGACTGAAGGAACTGAGCACAGCACAGCACATTCTGTATTTGGGAAGGAATAAGAATACCCCTTCCTATTTCATTGGCACAAACAATTTTAACTTCTAGAGAATTTTGTGATTGTCTGGTACCCCAATATTGATCATTAAAAAAACAACCAACAAACAACAAAGCTACTCAAAAGGCTGAAGGCCCAGCACACAATTTAGGAGGGTGAAGTCAATTCTTAGTTCACATATAATGCTTGTAGGAAAAATGGATAGTCTGTGTAATTATCGTAAGTTTGTAAACTTATCAAAACCTTAGTAACTATACAGTCAACCCTCTATCTGAGGAAGATTGATTCCAGGAGCCCTGTGGAGACCAAAATCCACCTTTATATAAAATGGTCTGTAATTGTGAATGCAGAACCTACAGATACGGAGGGATACAGAGGGGCTGTTTTGCTTATTGTTCCTCTTCTTGAGTGTTACCTATTCATGTGCCCAATTTTTAGCCTCTTCTCTTCCTATTGCTCACACTCATTGATTCAGTCCACTGTTTTAATTTCCACTCTAGGGTCATACTGATGGTATTCATGTGCTTACAACTCAGAGCACTGTGCTTGGACCTTGGCAAGAGTTCAATACAGGCTTGTGGAATAAACTTCCAAATCTACTTTGTTAGCCCTGATTCTCTCCCAAGCTCCAAATCTACATTTTAGGGAGCTGATACAGGGCAGTGGCCAATGTGGTGAGCTATAAAATAAGACTGTGCTGTGTGTGCTAAGTCGCTTCAGTTGTGTCCAACTCTTTGCAACCCTATAGACAGTAGCCCACCAGGCTCCTTTGTCCATGGGATTGTCCCAGCAAGAATACTGGAGTGGGTTGCCATGCCCTCTTCCAGGGGATCTTCCCAACCCAGGGATCAAACCCGCATCTCTTACGTCTCCTGCATTCGCAGCCAGGTTCTTAAGATTGCTTAGGTATGTATAAACTGACTCAGTACTAGCAAGTTGTGTGGCTCAGAGGAAGTTACTTAACTTTTCTAAGGCTCTTTTTAAAAAAATATCTATAATAGAGCATTGTGCTTAGTCACTCAGTCATGTCCGACTCCTTGTGACCCCATGGACCATAGCCCACCAGGCTCCTCTGTTCGTGGAGATTCTCTAGGCAGGAATACTGGAATAGGTTGCCATGCCCTCCTCCAGGGGATCTTCCCAACCCAGGGATCAAACCAGGTTTCCTGCATTGCAGGCAGATTCTTTACCATCTGAGCNGACTCCTTGTGACCCCATGGACCATAGCCCACCAGGCTCCTCTGTTCGTGGAGATTCTCTAGGCAGGAATACTGGAATAGGTTGCCATGCCCTCCTCCAGGGGATCTTCCCAACCCAGGGATCAAACCAGGTTTCCTGCATTGCAGGCAGATTCTTTACCATCTGAGCCACCAGGGAAGCCAAAGAACACTGGAGTGGGTAGCCTATCCCTTCTCCAAGGGATCTTTCCGACCTTGGAATCGAACCAGGGTTTCCTGAATTGCAGGCGGTTTCTTGACCCGCTGAACTACCAGGGAAGATGGTGACAAAAGAAGCCTTGTAAAGCTATTGTAAGTTTTAAGCAATATAATGCATGTCAAGGGCTTAGCAAAGTGCCCAACACATAGTAAGTCCTCTATGAATAACAACTTTGTTTAACTGCTTGGTGGGTATTGTCTCACTGATGTCTCCCAAACACCTTAAATCTGTCCAAAGCTTACTCTATTACCTTAAACTCAAAAACTGTTTCTCCTTCTCTGTGCCCTACTTCAGCTAAATAAATACCCACCATGTCAGCCACTGAGGCTAGTAATTGATTTCTGANGTATTGTCTCACTGATGTCTCCCAAACACCTTAAATCTGTCCAAAGCTTACTCTATTACCTTAAACTCAAAAACTGTTTCTCCTTCTCTGTGCCCTACTTCAGCTAAATAAATACCCACCATGTCAGCCACTGAGGCTAGTAATTGATTTCTGAGTCATTTTCCACTTCTAAATCCTCGAATCTAGTGAATTGCTAACCTTTGTCCAAAAAATTGTTTTCATTAAATCTTAAAACTGAACTGTGTCCTGCTTCTTTTCACATCAACATAGTTGGGGTTCTCATCATCCTTCACCTGGACCACACTGATAGGCCTCTAACTGGGATATTGTACTTGGATTGCCTTGTAGTTTGCTAACCCGTAATAGTTTCCCTTTACCTCTAATACATTCGTCAAATTGTTGCCAATAATGTTCCTACTTAATATGAACAGTTTTAAATGACTCAGAAACTTTCAGTGATTCCTTCCTGCCTAAAGAATCAAGTGCAGGTTTCTAAACTCAGATTTTGACTCAACCCACAACTGATTCCCTTTACCTGGCACATTTTCTCACAGTTCCAGTGGTCTAGTCATCATATTCTTTAGTTCATATTCTTCTGTTTCGATTTCTGAATTTTGTACCAATTCTTCAACCTTCTTCACTTTCCTGGTTTTCTTAATAAACTTCTTTTGGATTAAGAACTCCCTCTCCAGTGCTGTGTGTTTGTTAATATGATTTCCAACCCACTTGTTTTGATCTAAGAGAAAAGCTGTTTACATTAAGGAAGTGTGTCATCACTGATATCTGTGGTTGACTATAGGCACTGAATAGTTCAGCTTTAGCTCTGCTGGGAGTTTATCGATAAGAACACATGGAGGAGGGACTATGGCTGGGGACATTTAAGCTTTAAATACCAAGGCCTTCCCTGATAGCTCAGTTGGTAAAGAATCTGCTTGCAATGCAGGAGATCCCGGTTCGATTCCTGGGTAGGGAAGTTCCCCTGGTGAAGGGATAGGCCACCCACTCGAGTATTCTTGGGCTGCCCTGTGGCTCAGCTGGTAAAGAATCCGCCTGCAATGTGGGAGACCCGGGTTCGATCCCTGGGTTGGGAAGATNCAGGAGATCCCGGTTCGATTCCTGGGTAGGGAAGTTCCCCTGGTGAAGGGATAGGCCACCCACTCGAGTATTCTTGGGCTGCCCTGTGGCTCAGCTGGTAAAGAATCCGCCTGCAATGTGGGAGACCCGGGTTCGATCCCTGGGTTGGGAAGATCCCCTGGAGAAGGGAAAAACTACCTACTCCAGTATTTTGGCCTGAAGAATTCCATGGACTCTATAGTCCATGGGGCCACAAAAGTCATTTCACTTTCACCAAGAGGTGTGAACAGAAACTTGAGGGTGTTCAGTCTGGGCAAGGCGACTCTTTGCTGATCTAAATAGTTCTCTAGAAACCTTGAGATGGGCTAAATAGTCCTCTGGAAACCTTGAGGAGATGGGGGAAGGGAAGAACTCTTTGCTTAGAATGGTGAAAACCTGGCAGCAACCCCCTAGAAAGACATCATGTTGCCAGCTACCATGGCAACTTCCCTCCCAGCTGCAGGGGGCAGGGGCAGCTGAATGTCAGTCCTTGGTTGCCTTAGCCTACTTGTAGAAAATCCAACTTGTAGAAGAAGGGTGCAACTCAACTAAATTTGGGCTTTATTCCTTTCATCTCCCTGTTGCCTGGAACCATAGTGTTATTAATCTAATATTGGTTTGGAGTACATAATTTCTTCACTGGCTTAGTAAGAGATTTTTTTTGGTCTATATTCTATTGGCTTGTGAAATTATTATAATCCCCACAGTGAACCTGTGTTAAATAAATTATTGGCAAAGGTAATTCAGTCCCTGAGTATAATCTACACTCAAATATGCAGGTTTCTGTGATATTCTTTAAAACTAGCTTAAAACACCTATTTGTCTATGTTTAATAATTATTTGTGTATATGTCTGTCTCTTCTAATAGATTAAGTTAATTGAAGACTTTACTTATCTTTATCAATCAAAGGGCTAAACACAGGCTGAGGGTTAAAAGATGAATGAATAAATGTATGAATGTATTCTAGTATATAAATTAAATTATGAATAATGGGAGTTTGAAATGCACTGTAAAATATGTGACAGAAAATACATTTTTCAAAATCATGCAAAATGAAACCCAAAAGTTGTTAGTTAGTTAGCATTGACCCATTTATAATCTAAATAAATTTATTGGGTCAAAAAAATAAAGACCAGAGTTCAAATGAGCTTGAATTAAGTGTGTGGGATAAAAGTGTGCTCATTTTGTGTGGGATAATTCACATATTCCTATTACAGTGGTAGGAATCATGTAAAATGTCCTACTGCCTACAAGAGAATTATTTCAAGTTCTGTTATCTCTTGACTTTGAGCATTCGCTGTCTTCTGACCCCTCCTATTTCAGTCCTGTTCCATTTCTGGCAGTTTCTTCCTCTCTGTATAAGCCCCCAAATCCACAGCTCAAGTGATGGCCCACTTGACACTTTGACTTGTTTTTTTCCTTTAGATATATCCCCTTGCCTCCACACAGTGCAGCCATAATGACAACCAAACTGTGTCCAACCCAAATTTCCAGAGACCAAACTCTCTCCATGAACTTGGTACCTTGTCTTCCTGAAGACTGATGAATTAGAAAAGAACTAGAGCACTACAAATCATAATATTTCAATCACCTTTTTAAAAATTGTGGTAAAAAACTCATAATATAAATTTTGTCCTCTTAACCATTTTTAAATGTACAATTCACCAGTGTTAAGTATATTCACACTGCTGTGCAATATATCTCCAGAATTTTTACCTTGCAAAATTGAAACTCTGTATTCATTGAACAATGCTCCATTTGTCCCTTCCCCCAGCCCACGGTAACCACCACTCTACTTTCTGTTCCTATAAATATGGCTACTTTAAATACTCTATATAAGTGGAATCATCATACAGTATTTTCTCTTTTTTTTGACTTGTTTATTTCATTTAGCATATTTTCCTCACGTTTTATCCATGTTGCAGCATGCAACTGGATTTCCTTCCTTTTTAAAGGCTGAGTAATATTCCACTATGTGATATATAACATTTTGTTTTATCCATTCATCCACTGATGGACATTTGGGTGGCTTCCTCTCCTTGCCTATTGTGAATAATGCTGCTGTGAACATGGGTGTGCAAATATCTTGTTGAGACCGTGTTTTCAGTTGTTTGGATTATACCCGGAAGTGGGATAGCTGAATCATTTGGTAGCTCTAATTTCATTTTTTGAAGATTCAATCATGTTTTTAGAAAGAAAGATGATGCTTTTCAGTAACTTAAAAACCATTTAGTTTTGCTTTCTGACTCCACTGTTACAAGAGAAAAATCAGTTCAGTTCAATCGCTCAGTCATGTCCAGCTCCTTGCGACCCCATGGACTACAGCATGCCAGGCTTCCTTGTCCATCACCAACTCCTGGAGCCTACTCAAACTCGTGTCCATTGCATATAGCCTCAATTTAAAAGGAAGAGTGTATTTTAAAATGACTAGTATTTTGAAAAAATACTTTTTCCCATCTCATCTGCAGATATCCTTCTATGCGGACTGAACAATCTTAAGAGAACAAAGGAAGAAAACTGTGTTTCTTGTCCCATAAATCAGTAATAGATCAGAATTTCTGTCATTAAAAAAAAAACAGATTATCTCTTAACAATAACAGTATACACACCCTGTACCCTTTACTTGCAGAAATTGATATATTTGTGAGTGTTTTCAGTTTTACTCTGGGAAGTGAGAGAGTGGATCTTGCAATGTGCTGGAACTAGTTGACACTAGTTTTTGAGAGTATACCACTTCACAATGGCCAGGAACTGATTGTATATTTAGTGACATGATGTTGGTGGGTTGAAATTGACCAAAGTGAAAGTATTTATATGATAAAAATTGGCAAACAGTACAAATCAGGGCCTTCATATATATATATATATTGAGAGCCAGTTGGCAACTATTTACCAGCATACCAATGAGTAAGTACTAAGGAACTTTCAGTTCACTGTCTCAGAGATTAGTAAAAAGATTTTTAAAAGATTCTTATGCAAAAAAAGATATTTTTATGCAAAATAGATGTGAATAAAAAAAGAACCTTGATTAAAATTGCATTAAATGAAATGAATGACCTGAAAGAGAGTGAAGCTAGTTTCCTTATTATAAATAGAAGTTTCCATTTAGTTGCTTTTTTGAAACAAATAAAATATAAATATTTAATTTACAGTACTTAAGAAATATATGACAAAACTTTTAAAGGCCATTTTTTTCCATAAAACTGGATCAAATATTTGATCTGATAGTATAAACTTATACATTTAAAAATTGACTTAGATATCTAAAAATCAACTACTGTAACAAAAGTAAGTTTATAGACACATTTTTAGGTTGCTCACTCTTGTTAAAGTTCCCTTTGGAGCATACAGTCATTCTTCTGGTATGACTGGCTTATATTCTGAAATAATTATAACTTTATGGTTCTGTCACGAATGAGAGGCCTGTTGGGGCCGGTATCTTGGAATTTTTTAAGCTGGAATGCCGCATTTATAAAGATTACAGTTCCAGCACTTTACATTGACAAATGGAATTTGATTTTACAGAAGCCTTCCTTTTTTTTAGGGTGGGATCAATTTGGTGAGTCTTATCAGTCATTCAGACAGTAGGCAAGTATGAATCCAGAAGGTACTGCAGACAAGATTTTGTGTTGTTTAGTAATATAAATTGTTGTATTTAAAAATAGATTATATCTCAGAAGAGTCACACATAGACAAAATGCATCTTATGCCTGAGATCATTGTTGAGTTTGAAAGATGTCCATAAATATTCTGAACAGTTTTCAGCAAATTGGGGAGCATAAGAGGTCCGATCTTACCTTGACTTGTCACTAAAGGAAAACCTGTGGCTAGAAACTAGACTGCATTGATCCCAGGTAACCTGGCCTGAACAAGACCATCACAATAGACAGCACTGAACTATAGAATTGGACTATAGGAGCCCTTTGTGGTGTAATTTAAATTGAGAACAGGCCAAACATTGGCCAAATGCTGTGTATTATGAATGGTCTTGTTTAGGCCATAGCATCCAGAGTCCATTCCATGGAGATGGGCATGGGGTTCCCTCTAAAGAAAATGAATGTATTAGCTCCATCATCCAGAGGCAGAAAAGGAGTTGTTTTCAGGGGGAAAGAATTCCTTCTTTTTCTGTGGCGAAATGTTCTGGGTTCTGGGGTGTGGTGATGTGGCATGCCAGTGCTCCCCACCTCAAGGCTGAACTGGGCTGCTTGAACCGGGCTGGTGGTCAGTGAGCAGCCATGTCTGGGAGTGAATATAAGCCGTTTTCTTCATGGGGGCCTTCTTAGGGCTTAGGGCCACTATCAAGGTCTTTATAACACTCAGCTCCCTGAAATGTGTCCTGTGAGAAACTCAACAGAGCAGCGACTTGTCCCACAACTTGGAATAGGAGGATGAGTGACCATCCACAGTGGAGGAACGACAGCTGTTCTCAGATCAGGCACCTCTCTGCCTTATCAACAGCACCAGAGGCCTGGGGACAGTAGAAGTCCAGGCAAGCCACGAAGCAGCACGTTCCAGAGCACAGGTGAGCAGGTCCCACTCTCAATGCTCAGAGATACTTAGTGGGAACACTCTTTAAAAATACACTTCTGTATTTTTTATTTTGGCTGTGCTGGGTCTTCCTTGCCATGCTCTGGCTTCCCTAGCTGCCTGCAAACAGGCTTCTCTTGTTGAGGCGCACAGGCTTTACAGTGTGGGCTCGGTAGTTAGGATCTGTAGCATGTGGGATGTTCCCAGACCAGGGATTGAACCCGTGCCCCTGAATTGGCAGGCAGATTCTTAACCACTAGACCACTTTGGAAGTTCCAGTGATAACTCTTTGAGTGGGCTGAACTCCAGCAAATAAGGGTGGGTAAGTAATTATGCCTTGGTGATATGGGTGTGCAAAGAAGAGTAATTTTATTAATTTTTTGTAGGCATTGGCTATTGAGGAACGTGACACAGTTACATTATTGAGTATATAACTTTGTCTTAAGGTCCTCAATTTTACCCTATGACTTATGGGACTTAGATTTACCAAAGTAATATATAAAATACTATTTTCTATAGAGAGTTATTGTCAAGGACTAATTTAGCTACCAAGAAAAAAAAGTCTGGCTTTCTGCTGTGACCAACAGTTAGATACTTGCTTGTAAAAGTTTCCCTTTTTATGGACAAAAGCAAGAATATGCTTTGATGTGTTAAAAGTTCTCTTTGTCACACCTGTATTTGACTACAAGTCATTATGCTGCTGTGGGACCTGACTTACTTGCACTGATGTTGAAGGTCTGCTAAGCAAAACAACTGCATGCTGTTAGGGGAAGCACAGTGAATGAAACCACCCACCCTGGCCAGGTACCATAGTTACCATTTGCATGAGTTGTTTTATGACAGGAGGTCCTGGTAAGGAACACAGAACTAATAAGCCCCTACCAACAGGGAGAGTTCAGGAAAGGTCTAAAGTGACACCACGTGTCCAACCACCTCCCAGAATCCTTCTCATTGGCATCCATCTTGGCTGAACTAGGTGTGCACCACCAGGAAGGACTCTGAGTCAGAATGATTGGCTAAAGACAACCCAGAAACTAATCCCATCATCATAAAACCTGAGACTGAAAGCCACGTGGCAGAGCAGTTCTCCTGGGTTGCCTTACCCTACTGCTCTCTGCCTGGGTGCCCCTTCCCAATAAAATCTCTTGTTTTGTCAGCACATGTATTTCCTCTGGCAATTCATTTCTGAGTGTTAGACAAGAGCCCACGTTCAGGCCCTGGAAGGGGTTCCCCTTCCATATTCTTGATATTGAAACAATAGATGTAGATACAGACAGGAAAGATGCTTTTTCTGCTTCTGATATAGTAATGCAGAAGAGAAAATTGGTTTTCTTTAATGTAGCCCCAAATGCTGTATAACAAAGCAGTATCAAATTAAATACTGACATTAGTTGGATGACTTCTTGCTGAGTTATAAATTGCTATTTAACCATGGATAATCATAACTTTCATAAAATCTAAAGTATCTATTTATAACCTGTCAATTTTTATTAAAAACATTTATTAAATATTTATAATCTTTCTTTGATAAAACTGGCTCATGGGAAATAGCACATCCTCCTTAAAACTGCTTTTTGTTTAATTTGGTTATTTGGCTTTTACTTTATCAATATGAGAGTCACTGACTAAGGTGAACTGACAGCTATGGGGCCTGAAATAAATTATTACTGTTCTCGACACATAACCCTCAGCCTGAATTATTAAAATAAAGTTTAAATCATAATAATAACAACATTAAAAAACAAATAATGTAACTTTCACTTTTATTTTTGCCCTTGCTGTATTGTCTGGAAAGAAATGGTCTTTAATCACTTGAAAACTATAGTCGAGGCAAACAAAGATGAAAGGTCACTTTCCTGTCCCCCAGGCAAAAGTGCAAGCAGTTTCAGGCATCCTACTTGTCTGCTTCTTCTTCCCAACACCATGGCTAAAGTGAACCATAGATGAGCTTTAACAAATCATGAATGTAGTGGAAGAACAGCTGCCAAAGGCAGGACACTATATTAGCATATTTTAATGTCTGCTTTCATTCACAAACAGTTTAAGAGAAAGCGAAGCAAGATGCATCAGAGATCCCATCCCTAAGTGATTGCCATCTCAATAAAGAAAATAATAGATGTCAGTTCAGTTCAGTCACTCAGTCCTGTCCGACTCTTTGCTACCCCATGAATCGCAGCACGCCAGGCCTCCCTGTCCGTCACCAACTCCTGGAGTTCACCCAAACTCATGTTCATTGAGTTGGTGATGCCATTCAGCCATCTCATCCTCTGTAGTCCCCTTCTCCTCCTGCCCTCAATCCCTACCAGCATCAGAGTCTTTTCCAATGAGTCAACTCTTCGCATGAGGTGGCCAAAGTACTGGAGTTTCAGCTTTAGCATCAGTCCTTCCGAAGAACACCCAGGACTGATCTCCTTTAGAATGGACTGGTTGGATCTCCTTGCAGTCCAAGGGACTCTCAAGAGTCTTCTCCAACACCACAGTTCAAAAGCATCAATTCTTCTCTCAGCTTTCTTCACAGTCCAACTCTCACATCCATACATGACCACTGGAAAAACCATAGCCTTGACTAGACAGACCTTTGTTGGCAAAGTAATGTCTCTGCTTTTGAATATGCTATCTAGGTTGGTCATAACTTTCCTTCCAAGGAGTAAGCGTCTTTTAATTTCATTGCTGCAATCACCATCTGCTGTGATTTTGACTATGCCAAAGCCTTTGACTGTGTGGATCACAATAAACTGCGGAAAATTCTGAACGAGATGGGAATACCAGACCACCTGACCTGCCTCTTGAGAAACCTATATGCAGGTCAGGAAGCAATAGTTAGAACTGGACATGGAACAATAGACTGGTTCCAAATAGGAAAAGGAGTACGTCAAGGCTGTATTGTCACCCTGCTTATTTAACTTATAAATAAATTAAAGTCAAAAATAAAGTCTGACACTATTTCCACTGTTTCCCCATCTATCTGCCATGAAGTGATGAGACCAGATGCCATGCTCTTAGTTTTCTGAATGTTGAGCTTTAAGCCAACTTTTTAACTCTCCTCTTTCACTTTCATCAAGAGGCTTTTTAGCTCCTCTTCACTTTCTGCCATAAGAGTGGTGTCATCTGCATATCTGAGGTTATTGATATTTCTCTCGGCAATCTTGATTCCAGCTTGTGCTTCTTCTAGCCCAACATTTGTCAGGATGTACTCTGCATATAAGTTAAATAAGCAGGGTGACAATATACAGCCTTGACGTAC
>SJYX01014084.1:33114-59864 GCA_006410675.1 Oreotragus oreotragus
TCCATACATGACCACTGGAAAAACCATAGCCTTGACTAGACAGACCTTTGTTGGCAAAGTAATGTCTCTGCTTTTGAATATGCTATCTAGGTTGGTCATAACTTTCCTTCCAAGGAGTAAGCGTCTTTTAATTTCATTGCTGCAATCACCATCTGCTGTGATTTTGACTATGCCAAAGCCTTTGACTGTGTGGATCACAATAAACTGCGGAAAATTCTGAACGAGATGGGAATACCAGACCACCTGACCTGCCTCTTGAGAAACCTATATGCAGGTCAGGAAGCAATAGTTAGAACTGGACATGGAACAATAGACTGGTTCCAAATAGGAAAAGGAGTACGTCAAGGCTGTATTGTCACCCTGCTTATTTAACTTATAAATAAATTAAAGTCAAAAATAAAGTCTGACACTATTTCCACTGTTTCCCCATCTATCTGCCATGAAGTGATGAGACCAGATGCCATGCTCTTAGTTTTCTGAATGTTGAGCTTTAAGCCAACTTTTTAACTCTCCTCTTTCACTTTCATCAAGAGGCTTTTTAGCTCCTCTTCACTTTCTGCCATAAGAGTGGTGTCATCTGCATATCTGAGGTTATTGATATTTCTCTCGGCAATCTTGATTCCAGCTTGTGCTTCTTCTAGCCCAACATTTGTCAGGATGTACTCTGCATATAAGTTAAATAAGCAGGGTGACAATATACAGCCTTGACGTACCTCTTCCTATCTGGAACCAGTCTGTTGTTCCATGTCCAGTTCTAACTGTTGCTTCCTGACTTGCATACAGATTTCTCAAGAGGCAGGTTAGGTGGTCTGGTATTCCCATCTCTTTTAGAATTTTCCACAGTTTATTGTGATCCACACAGTCAAAGGCTTTGGCATAGTCAATAAAGCAGAAATAGATGTCAGCCAGGTGCACAGGTCTCCATGACAACAGTGAATTTAGGTCCCCACCAACACCGTTCGTACAGCACAAAAGATCCATCCCACTAGCCTTTCTAGCAAATCCCACCTTTCTAATCTTCATTTTTTTTGCCCTGAATTTGTATCTTAATCCTCAGTTACCTGCATCTTACTATTTAAACGTCCTGGAAAATGGCAAAATAATTTAAAAACTGAATTTAAGGCACTGTTTCCTTGGTATTCACAGGGGAGAGATAGATTCAGAATTGTGTAAAGTTCATATTTAAAGATAATTTAGTTTTATTTCAAAGATGGACAGTTCTTTAACAAACATGAGTTTATTCAAATTGTTCCATTTTTTGAAATGAGGTTACAATTCAACAGAAGTAAGAAATGTGGTAAAACCAAACCAAGAAAAGACTCACAGAAGAGGGAATGTTTGGATGTTGATTTAACGTTAACTTTTATATACTGGTGTCTACACCACACCCACATCTAGCATCTGGAGATACTCTTCTGGGTAGTCTTTTTAGCCAAAATTTTCTATTTTATCCAAGACTTTCACAGTCATACATTCACAAAATATTTTAAACATATTTTAATGAATTATGTACCAAGTGGATTCTGAGTTCATGTCTTATAGCCAGATGATCTGAGGTAAGATATATAAGGCCAGCTTCTTCTTTTTTTCCTAACACTATTATTTTTAAAATAATTATACTTATTTATGTTTGGCTGTGCTGAGTCTTTGCTGCTAAACAGTTGCAGTGCATGGGCCTCTTGTTGTGGTGACTTCTCTCATTGGGGAGCACAGGCTTTAGAGTGTGCAGGCTTCAGTAGTTGTGGCGTATGGGCTCAATGGTTGTGGCTCCTGGCTCTAGAGCACAGGCTCAGCAGCTGTGGCACACGGGCTTAGCCATTCCATGGCATGTGGGGTCTCCCTAGACCAGAGATTGAACCTGTGTCCCCTGCATTGGCAGGCAGATTCTTTACCACTGAGCCACCAGGGAAGCCCAAGGCAAGATATTTTAAACAGAGATAACATACATGCTCCAATGAAATTAGGTTGCTGTGAGAATTAATAGAATGATGCTGTAAAATTATTTTATAGCAGTATTCTATAGTATAGTGTTCTATAGCAGTATACAAATATAAATTGTTAGGGTGATATTTGATGTTGTTCAAAGGAAACAGTGGAGAAGGAAGTGGCAACCCACTCCAGTATTCTTGCCTGGAGAATCCCATGGACAGAGGAGCCTGCCAGGCTACAGTCCATNTATTCTATAGTATAGTGTTCTATAGCAGTATACAAATATAAATTGTTAGGGTGATATTTGATGTTGTTCAAAGGAAACAGTGGAGAAGGAAGTGGCAACCCACTCCAGTATTCTTGCCTGGAGAATCCCATGGACAGAGGAGCCTGCCAGGCTACAGTCCATGGGGTGGCAAAGAGTTGGACACAACTGAGTGACTAACAACAACAGAAGGAAACAGTAATAGTGTTGAATATAGAGACTTGTATTTACTATCATTAGCTCAAATAAGAACTGAACAAAGTGACTTAAAAATTGGGGTTTTAGTATAAAATAAAACAAAACGACTTTTAAAAATTGGATTTTGACTATAAAATGAGCTTAATCTAAAAATATTTGAACAGTATATACTTTTATAAAGTAAAGGATAGTTTTTGTTTGTTTGTTTTGTAGTTTTTTTCGGATTCTCCTGGTCCACACTAGTTCTAAGTCGGCTGCTAGGCACTGGAGGAAGCGAGGGGCCACGTGGAACCACCGCCCCAGGAGCGCACCCGCCTTGGGGGAACGGGCGCGGCCGCTGCCGCGAGCCACAAGGGGCTAAAGGGTAGTTTTTATTCCACAGAATTCCAACCACTGTATCACTGTCCTTTTAATATAATTGTTCATCCAGTCCTAAATCATTTTTCTTTAGGTCGTGGTTGATTTTGTTTTGCAGGCCTGGTTCACGGGTGCCTGTGTTTTCTGTGTCAGTGCATGTTTGAGATTTCCTGTTGCCTGCAAAACAGGAGAATGCCCATTGTATGTAACTCCAGGGGGCATTTGTCACCTAGGATGAGGTGTGCATGGTGCCTCCAGAAACACAACTCACCTTGCAGTCTCTGAGGTTGTGTCCTCTGGAGTTGTACAACTCAAGAGACTGCTTAGAAAGCTTTACAATTTCTGTGTCACATATTTCCTCTCTCCTAATTTTGAGAAAAGTCACTGATATGCCTTCTGTGATGGGTTTAATTTCCCCCCCCCCAATTCATGTGTTGAAATCCAAACCCCCAGTACCTTAGACTGTGACCTTATTTGGAAATAAGGTTGTTTCAGGTGTAATTAATTAAAGTGAGGTCATTCTGGACTAAGGTGGCCCTCTAATCTGATATGACTTGGTGTCCTTATAAAAGAGGTAACTTTGGATACATATATGTACACATGGAGAGTCCCATGTGGAGATGAAGGCAGAGATCAGAGTGATGCAACAGAAGCTAAGTGCAATGGTTAATTTTATGTATCAAACTTTTCTGAACTACGGGGTACCCAGATATTTGGTCAAACGTTATTCTGGGTGTGTCTGTGAAGGTGTTTTTTGGATGAGATTAACATGTAAATTTGGTAGACTTAGTAATGCAGGTTGCCTTTCATAATCCGGGCGGCCATAATCTAATCAGTGGTTGGCTTGAATAGAACAAAACCATTGACCCTCCTATGAGTAAGAGGGAATTCCTCATAAAAAGAAAAAAAGAGAGATAGAGAACCCCTTCTACCGTGATTGAGCTGAGACATTGATTTTTTCTGACCTTCATATTTGGATTGAATCATCAACTGTTCTTGACTCTCCAGCCTGAGCCTACTGACTTTCAGACTGTAAAATTAGACCATCAGCTCTCCTACTTTCTCAGGCCTTTGGACTCAGGGTCTCCAGCTTGCTGACTGCAGGTCTTGGGACTGCTCAGCCTCCATAATCACATGAACTAATTCTTTATAATAAATCTGTCTGTCTATCTGTCATTATCCATTCACCCATCGTATTGGTTCCATTTCTCTGGAGAATCCTATTACACTAAGGAACACTGAAGACTGACAACAAACTATTAGAAGCTAGAAGAAAGGCCTGGAATAGATTCTACCTCACAGCCCTCAAAAGGAACCAAAATTGCCAATCCCTTTATCTCCAACTTATAGTCTCCAGACTATGAGACAATAAATCTTTGTTGTTTAATCTACTGAGTTTGTGGTAAATTAGTACACCCTTTGACACTAAAAATTACAGAAAAGAATTTTAAAACCAGCCTGATATTTTCCCCTTGTAAAAAATGACATTTCCAGTTGAGAATTGTGGTAGGAGTTACAACAACCTATAGGTTAGTGCTTTGTTCTTTCCTTTTCTTATCTGTTGCCTTCTTCTAGTAGTTTTTTTTAATATAAATTTATTTTTTTATTGGAGGTTAATTACTTTACAATATTGTATTGGTTTTGCCATATATCAACATGAATCTGCCACAGGTGTACACGTGTTCCCCATCCNAGAATTGTGGTAGGAGTTACAACAACCTATAGGTTAGTGCTTTGTTCTTTCCTTTTCTTATCTGTTGCCTTCTTCTAGTAGTTTTTTTTAATATAAATTTATTTTTTTATTGGAGGTTAATTACTTTACAATATTGTATTGGTTTTGCCATATATCAACATGAATCTGCCACAGGTGTACACGTGTTCCCCATCCTGAACCCCCCTCCCTCCTCCCTTCCTGTACCTTCTAGTAGTTTTTATTTCTTTGTGGGTTTTTTTCTCTGTTCTATTCTATATCCTGGTATCAGACCTTTTATCTTCTGCACCATCCATTCTGATTCCTGATGCTTCTAATAATGCTTCACTTTAGCAATGGCTTTATTTTTTCCTATTTTCACAGGAATTTAGTCAGCTCATTGTTGTCAATTTCTCCCCTTTAATTTCATTTTTGCCATGAGTTGAAATTTCTTACTAGTATTAAAGAAGATTATGACTAACTTCTTGTACTATTTGGGAATAATGCTTTTTTTCTAGGATTATACTTTCTCTGCTTTTTGAATATCATTGTTGTATTACATTACTCTCTTACGTCTGTTTCTTTTTTGATTCAATAGTGTCAACCTATCGTTTCATATTTAAACTTTTCTGCTCACTCATTGTTTAATCACTAAGTCATGTCTGGGAGTTCCCAAGCAAGAATACTGGAGTGGGTTGCCATTTCCTTCTTCAGGGTATGATATTAAAAAGCAGAGACATTACTTCACTAACAAAGTTCCATAGAGTCAAAGTCAAAATATATATACATATATTTTCCAGTAGTCATGTATGGATATGAGAGTTGAACCACAAAGAAGGCTGAGCACCAAAGAACTGATACCTTCAAAATGTGGTGTTGGAGGAGACTATTGAGAGTACCTTGGATTGCAAGGAAATCAGTCAATCCTAAAGGAAATCAACCCTGAATATTCATTGGAAGGACTGATGCTGAAACTGAAGCTCCAATATTCTGGCCACCTGATGCAAAGGGCCAAATCATTGGAAAAGACCCCAATGCTGGAAAGATTGAAGGCAGGAAGAGAAGGGGAGGACAGAGGACAAGATGGTTGAGTGGCATCACCGACTCAGTGGACATGAGTTTGAGCAAACTCTGGGAGATGGTGAAGGACAGGGAAGCCTGGTGTGCTGCAGTCCATGAGGTCGCAAAGAGTCAGACATGACTGAGCGACTGAACAACAATAATGAACCAGGAAGAAGACTGTCACCCGACCATACTGGCATCATGATCTTGGACTTCCAACCTCTAAAAGTGTTAAAAATAAATTCAGTTGTTTATAAGCTTTCCAATGTGTGATATTTTATCGTAGCAGCCTGAATAGAGTAAGACAGTCACCAAGCAGACAAAGGAACTCAATCATTGGCCTCCTGCTCATTAACCATCACACTTATCATTTTAAGCCATTCCCAGTTCCCCAGACACCTCATGGTCTCTTTTCTGTCTTGACCTTAATCACTTTGCATGAGCTGTCCTTTGTCAGTACTAATCATTACCTAGACTCTAGGGTAATGATTAATTTAAACATGTGTACTCTAGCAGCAGTAAATACCAAGATTCAAAAACAACTGCTACTAACAAGCTGTACCTTAGGGCAAGATACTATACCTATTTGAACACTTTTTCCTGCTGTAATACAGAGTAGGTAACATGACTGAACTCATAGCTTAGCTATAAGAATCTAATGAGGTAATTCATGTAAAGACTTTTAAGAGCTTGAAAATGAAACTAATTTCCTCCAATTTAATACAAGGATCCTGATCCTATCTCTCTGTTTTCAGTAGTGTATAACCTAATGCAGTGGGAGCTATTTTGTCACAGCAGTGGAGTCTTTAGTCTAGAACAACAAATAAATACATAATTGCATCGCCATTCTTCTTTCTTCCTGCACAACATTGTGAAGAATATTTAGCATTAGTCAAATAACAAGAGAAATCTATTTTGTTCTTTTAAAATAATAGACTAGATATAAATTGTAAAACATCATTATTCTAAATTTGGCTTTTTCAGAGGAGCCTGGTGGGCTACAGTCCATGGGGTTGTGAAGAGCTGGACACGACTGAGTCTCTAACACTAAGCTAAATATGATAGAGACAAAGATAAAAGTGACAGAGACAAAGAGAGACTAAGATGCACTTTGTTGGGAAGATGAAATCAGTGTCAGAAATAGGCGGGAAGAGAATGAAGTCCATTATATCAAGCCATTATCACACTAATAAGAATCATGAAGCTGTTAATAGTAAGCAGCAGCACAGCAACCTAAATGCCTAACTAAAAAGAAAAGCCAGAATATCTGGATAGTAGATTTAAACTACATTTGTCAAACAGTGTTACAAACAAATAAGAAAGTATGTTTATTGAAAATGACATGACTCTCTGATGCTACTTCATTTCTATGGTAACAACAGAGGAGAAACATAGTAAAAAAAAAAAAATATGTGACTCCACAGCCTCTTGTGCTCATGAAGCAAACATAGAAAAGAAAAAAACTTTTCTACCCAAAAAGCTTGATCATTAAAAATTATGATATAAAGTATTACCATATACACTATGGGTTTAATATGAAATAAGTAATTCCATTCAGAATTGTATCATCCTGACATGAAAACATATTGAAAGAAAAAAATTAAAAATTTTATTAACAACATGTAATGATTTTGACCACTACACCGGCTGCATTATTTTAGTGTTTCTAGCCATCAGGCAGTGAATCTCCACTAGACAAAAGCAGAAGAAAGTGAATAAAGGAAATATCTTGACAGAAATTGTGTCTGGCTACTTTATCATAGGGGCTCCCCTGGGGACTCAGACGGTAAAGAATCAGCCTGCAGTGCAGGAGACCGGTTTCCATCGCTGGATCGGAAAGATCTAAATAGAATGTCAATCCACTCCAACATTCTTGCCTGGAGAAGTCTATGGAGCTTGGCAGGCCACAGTCCATGGGGTCTCAAAGAGTCAGACATGACTGAGTGACTAACACTTTCACTTCATCATAAGATGTGGTATTTTTTGTGAGTTTTGAGAATTACTGTTGTGTATTCGTTAGATATGATTTCACACCCACTTGTTTTGATCTAAGAATGAAGCTGTTTTGCTCTGAGAGTGAAGTTGTTCACATTGAGGAAGCTGTGTCAGGATGTTATCATTGGTATCTGTGTTAGTCACTCAGTCATGTCCCACTATGCGACCCCATGGACTGTAATCCGCCAGGCTCTTCAGTCCGTGGAACTCTCAAGCATACATTAATTCTGCTATTGACTGGCACTGCTAGGTGCTTATCAGTAAGAACACGAGGAGCGGCTATGACTGGAGAACATTTAAGCCTTAAATACCAAGAGATGTGAACAGTATCTCCAGAGTGTTCGGTCTGGGCAAGGCAGCTCTTTGCAGATCTAAATAATTCTCTGAAGACTTTGTGTTGAGTGGTGGGTAAGAGTGGGGTAGGGGTGAGGATAAGCTCCCACCTGGATGAAATGACTCTTTGCCTGCCTGCAGCATCCTAAGGAGATCGCTTTGGCTGCCAGTATAGGTGTATTCCTTTCCTAGCAACGTGCCCTGTCCTCCAGCATAGCTTCTACCTTCCTTAGCAACGTGATCTAGCAACATTTTGCCCTGGCAGCTGGGCATCTGCTTGTGGTCGACTAAGCCCACTCTCTGGAGGGCCTGCTGTAGAAAGGTGCAGCTCAACTAAATTTGGACTTTATTCGTCTCCTTCTTGTCTGGAACCATAGTGTCATTACTCCACTATTGATTTAAACTCTTTTATTTCTTTATTGGCTTTTTAAGAGACATTATCCTGTGTGTTATTGGATTGTGAAATTACTCTATCTCGCGCAGTGAACCTGTGTTAAATAAATTGTCAAAGACAATCTCAGTCTCTGAGCATAATTTGCTGCCTAGAAACAAAACAAAACAATTATGTTTTCCCCAAGCATACATGTTCTCAACAAAAATGGCGATGTTTTTCAAAGATAACTTTCATTTCAAAGGTACACATTTCAGAGACTAGTTTTACTGTTTTAATGAAAAATTAAATCTGTAACAAAAATAAATATTTTGGTTCTTAATTATATAACCATGTTTTTAAAAATGTATTCAATGGTTTTTCCATACTCTAGCTTAATATTTTCATTTGATTAGTTCTATAAACTCTAAGGGTCTCCCCATGGCTCAGTGGTAAAGAATCTGTCTGCATGCAGGAGCCACAGGAGACACAGATTCCATCCCTGGGTGGGCAAGATCCCCTGGAGGAGAAAGTGGCAACCCGCTCCAGTATTCTTGCCTGGAGAATTCAATGGACAGAGGAGCTTGGAGGGAAGGGCTACAGTCCATAGGATTGCAAAGAGTCAGACACGACTGAAGTGACTTAGCAGCAGGCACAGCGGCAGCATAAAATCTAAAGCTAATGTACTAAATCACAAATGATCAATATAAAGGTATACGGCTGAAATTTTGTTTAAAAATTATTATTTACTCTATATAATTTGTTAAAACACCATACACATGTTAAGAGCACATAAGTAGAGGTCTAAAAATATATTTTAATGAATCAATGAATATATGTTGACTCAGTCAGTAAAAGATTGTGTGATCTGGAAAGTATTTAATCATATGGAAACGTGATCACAATATATTTCTGAATTTTAATTCTGGTTAATTCTTGAGCATGGATGCAATTATAGAGAACATTCCTTTTTTTACATTTTCCACTGTTTAAAATTTCCATTGAAATAAAATGATTTTAAAATATGAGATATAAAGCTATTAAAAACTACAAAATATAAAATTCAAACTGTAAAAATATTTGTAAAATGTAATGTGTTAAGATGAAACTAGCCAGAGACACAAAGAGAGTGGCTGCCAAGCATATCTACTTTGCTGAAATCTCATTGTTTGAATGAGTCCTATTATTAATAGGTACACTGGCAAACCAAATTTTGGCGAGAGGCTATAAAGGACTAGGGAAATTCTGAGGATGTAGAGTGGCCTGGGAGAGAGTTGGGGGAACCTGTGAGAGAGAAGACACTGATACTGGGGTGATAAATCTAACAGTAGTTAGGTGAAATTTGGGAAACTAGAGGTTTATTTTTAGCAAGTTTAACTGTGTGATATGTGATATAATCTCTTATCTTCACAAAACTTTAGTAAATATCTCTGTCTCTTCCAAGTTTAATTGAAAAATTATCCATGTTGTCATACATTGTCATACATGGCCACATGTAAATTTACAAAGTACAGAAAGAATCTATCAAAGGCAATACAAAATGAGTTCTATAATTTAATATTCATGTGAATGATTGACTCTGAGGAATGACAATTTATTAAATAAATGATTTCATTAAATACTTTTATTCATTTATTAAATAAAACTTAAATACTCAGTAGTCATGTGGATATTCTATGACCATATATTCAGCTATAGTTTTAGCTATTTTGAATACAAATAGTAACATAGTATTTAAGAGCACTGATTTTAGGTGAAGCTCTGCTTGGGTTTGAAATCCATTTTTGCAAAATATGGGCTTCTCTCATGGCTTAGCTGGTAAAGAATCCGCCTGCAATGCAGGAGACCCCAGTTCAATTCCTGGGTCAGGAAGATCCCCTGGAGAAGGGATNTTTTAGCTATTTTGAATACAAATAGTAACATAGTATTTAAGAGCACTGATTTTAGGTGAAGCTCTGCTTGGGTTTGAAATCCATTTTTGCAAAATATGGGCTTCTCTCATGGCTTAGCTGGTAAAGAATCCGCCTGCAATGCAGGAGACCCCAGTTCAATTCCTGGGTCAGGAAGATCCCCTGGAGAAGGGATAGGCTACCCACGGCAGTAGTGTGTTTTATCTTAGGCAAATTGTTGAAGTTATTTGAATTATAGCTTCTTTAGCTGAAAAACTAGTTAAGAGTATCTACTCCACAGCATTATTGAAAGGAATATACAGTACCCATGAAGTGTTTGACACAGGACCTGAGAAATCAATAAATCTTATTTATAATGTAAGCTCCCAACCCAGGAATTGAACCGGGTCTCCTGCATTGCAGGCAGATTCTTTACCAACTGAGCTATCAGGGAAGTTCTTTCAATGAGGGCAGGAGTATTATATCTTTTGATCATTGTTGTGTGGCTGGCACACAGAATTGTCAATAATTATTTGTTGAATGAATTGATGAGTATTGTTATTATCAGTAATTACAATAATTACTGATATATTTAAGTAATAATTTCAACCTAAGTATATCTGGAAACTATTGTTATTATCAGTAATTATTTTAATAATTAAGGTACCAACTTAAATATATATCTGGAAATATATGTATACAGGGAATATATGATATTGAGGGAGTTTAACACCTTTTGTCCCACTGTGCTCTCTTTCCCCAATTCCTGCCCCTCTCCATCGGGTTGAGAGCCTCTCCTTGTCATTTAAGGTCTCCATGGGGGAGTCAGGGTAGCAGGGTGAACCAGCCCTAAGTACTCCCTGGTCGGTGGATCGTTAACCATCCATTTTTGGGTCTTTGGGTTACAAAACTGACAGCTGGCCACTAAGGTTATAATTTAGCTTTCAGGCAGGACTATGGCCAAATTTATCTCACCTTTTAGTGATAAGGTAGCTATGTTGGTCAAAGTGTTCCTTCATCTGAGCAAACCAACAGTTGATGCTGCCTGTGGAAAAAGTGGAGGATTGTTTATTCTGTTTGTCCACCCAGATAAACCCTATTCCCTTCTCTCCACTGCTTTGTGCCCCAGAAGGCTGACATCCATAGACTGCTGTTACCATGGTTTTCTTTCTCTCTGACTAGCAGATATGTTGGTCAAGGAGAGGCATCACACAGAAATTAAGGAGACAGTATGTCTCTCTGTGGCACTGTATGAGGCACTCTCCAATTAGCCTAGTCCCTGAGCCTCACCTGCATCCTGATCCTCTGTTAAAGCTGCATATAGCCTCCTCAAACATCTCATGGTAGAAACTCCTTTAGGAGGATCCCAGCCATATCTCTGTGTGTGTGTGTGTCTCTCTGTCTCTCTCTCTGATTCTCTCTCTTTCTGCCAGCCTTTTTGAATTTCATATTTTCTACTCTTTTCTATCCTTTTTTGAACTTCGTATTTGTGATTCTGACTTCTGGAGAAACAAATCAAGCCCTCCAAGTGGACATCTTGAGAGCTCATGCTCCCAGTACGTAGGGGATATTTGCCTCTTTTAAACTCAGCACATCTCTGAACCTCTGTGAGGAGGGCTTCTCTGGGCTTGAAGCCCCCTAGACTCTTATGTGAGTCCATACCCTGCCCCTCCGTGGGTGAGAAGTCAGAGGTCACATGAGTACATGTGGTGCCCTTGTCAGCCGTCAGTCCTCTGTGGATGGTCAGACCACCTTTGGGAGATGTGCAGTATGGATACCAATCGTTCTGGGGAGTCTGCCAAGTCCAACAAGGGCAAAAGTCCAGCCAAACATCTCACTGGTCAGCAGGCTTTCCCACACCACCACAGCTCCTGCCTCTCAACTCATCCTGTCCTCCTCTCAGCTTAACTCCCACTCTGAATGCCCAATTTCCAAACCTCCCATTTCCAATGTACCCCAGTGGGCATCATGGTTTTCCCAGCACATCTCTTGGGGAGCTATCTTTGCTGGCATCACTTCAGTCCAATGGATTCTGTTCACCCAGCTGTGGCCTGAACAGGTGTACTTCACATGGTGCAGATAAGGGACCTGAGGATTCCACTTCTTTGGGGACAATGACAAGTAGTACCATTAGAAAGCTCTGAATTTGTGTTCCTATTTTTAAATGCCTTGTGTTGTGATTTTTTTATAGTAAATAGAGCCAACAAAGATGATTTGATGCTGCAAAATATTTAAATGATATTCTCATGAGCATCAACATTTTTAAAAGTCTGTCTTAAATGCCACCACCCCCCACCTTATGGCCTGTTCTTTTTTTTTTTTGGACTGTTCTTAAACAATGTCTTCTCACCAGGATAAGCAAACAGAGGTTTTAGAGTGCAACACAGTGAGTGTCTTTCCAAAAGGCCTAGGGGACGGGAGTCTTGTGTCCTTGAGTGACTTAGAACTATATAATGTCTCTTGATTTTTTTTTGAATTAAAGGTGAAAGAAATCGGACATGCAGTGTGATCTCACCATCTCTGCTATGTCTGACAGCCTCTGCATAGACTGTTAGGATGAACAGAATCTCCCCTCCAATGTACCCCAGGAAAACTGTATCGGCATTAACACATATTGAGTCAAAAGGGGTGAAAATTCAGCTTTTATTTTAACAGCTGAAACAAAGGAGTTTGTTATTCCACATTTTTTTTTTGCTTTTTTTCCTAAAATTATGGGCATGCATAAGCAAGTAGATATTATGACTTTTTGGCAATAGCCAACTCTACCCTGGGTGTGGCTTATGTCAGCATCCACACCCACTTGGACAAATCTATGTCACTTCTGTGCCTCCCCAGTTGCCTATCAAGTAAAAAGATCAGCACATTTTGGGAGACCTTGCGGGATTTTGGATGTTTTTCTTCCTTCTTGATAGTTAATGTAGGTGTGTTAGGATTGACTTCAGAGCTTCCTTTATCCATGAATGGTTGATGCCACAGAAAGTCTTCAGCAAGAGAGCACAACTGAGAAGGCCTGAAAAAGATGATGAAATATACTGAATCCAGTGGACCTAGGGGCTTCTTCCCTTCACAATCACACACACACACACACATATGTTCCCAGCAGTGCTCATAAGAGATTGCTTTGGGGGTCTCATCTAACTTGTCCAAGGTTACACAGAGTTGGGATTGGAACTAATCAAGCCTGTTTCTAGAAACTGTGCTCCACATCACTTCTTTGTAACGCAAATGACAGTCTCATACCGTCCCCAACTTGTTGGGTTGGAGTTTATCAGGTGGACTAGTATGGTGATGGTANAACTTGTCCAAGGTTACACAGAGTTGGGATTGGAACTAATCAAGCCTGTTTCTAGAAACTGTGCTCCACATCACTTCTTTGTAACGCAAATGACAGTCTCATACCGTCCCCAACTTGTTGGGTTGGAGTTTATCAGGTGGACTAGTATGGTGATGGTAAAAAAACAATGTTACCTTACTTTAGTATGTCTGGGTAGCTTGTCACCCAGACCACCCAGGTTCCTCTGAAAAGAGAGTCCTGAAGAGACTGCAAGAAGTTAGCAGGAGTATCCTCTCTCTCCCTGTCTCATCCCTTGTTGTGAGAGCCTGGTTGGTCAGACCCAGGAGTCATGATGACTCACAATGCCTCAAAGAACTTTCTGACTTTGGTGCCATGGATACCACCAGCTAGGTTATCTCTGGTGTGAAGCTGAACACTGAGTGACTGAGAGGTGCTAGAAAAAGGGGAAAATACTACCCATATTTGGCTACCATCTTCATATCTGTTCCCTGGAAGGATACTTAGTTCTCTTGGCCTCAGAGATCTTTCCTGGCTCATTCAAAATCTCTCCCATGAAATGTTTCCTGTGTTAGGAGTTGAAATACCCATTGCATATCCATAGGTCTTCTGGGCAGTATTCAGCAGTTTGGGCCTCAAGTGCCAAACAGGAACTTGGCCTCAGGTAGAATTTTCTGCTTCTTTCTCGATCTCTAGATACAGCCTTGGCCACAACTTTGAAATGCACAATTTATGTCATAAGTGAGGTGTCTAATTGTAGAAAATTTGACTATGAGTAGCCATACTTCTCATGCCATATGACCTTGCAAGTCTTTGATACAGAACAACTATATAGCTGACATTGATGAGTGATCCAAAGTAAAGTAACATTGTTTTTTACCACCATACTAGTCCACCTGATAAACTCCAACCCTACAAGTTGGGGACGGTATGAGACTGTCATTTGCGTTACAGAGAAGTGATGTGGAGCACAGGTTCTAGAAANGAGTGATCCAAAGTAAAGTAACATTGTTTTTTACCACCATACTAGTCCACCTGATAAACTCCAACCCTACAAGTTGGGGACGGTATGAGACTGTCATTTGCGTTACAGAGAAGTGATGTGGAGCACAGGTTCTAGAAACAGGCTTGGTTAGTTCCAGTCCCAGCTTTAGTGTCATGATGTGGGTCCTCACAGGCTGGAAGAGGGGTAATTGTGAGGACAGGACTCAGGTGGTGGTGGTGTTTTTTGTTTTTTGTGTTTGTAGTGCTTTCCTAAGAGTCTAGCATGAGTATTATGAAGAAATTTGATATATTCCTACACTGATGACCCTACTGTGGTCAATTTCATGTGACAACTGAAGAAACTGAGGCAAGGAGGTCTGTGAGATGGACCCAGGTCACACACACCCTTCTTTGAGAGGCTCTGTCTTCCAGATATCCTCCCATCTCATATAGAATCGTGGAAAGAGACTAAAATAGTGTGTTCAGTGTCTAAAAGAAACTGAAGAGGGATGAGAGCTATTATTAGTGTTACAGTATTTAATTAACAAAAAGGTAGCAAACTGTCTTTTTCTTCAGGTATTGCCTTCTTGGAATATTCAAAGCAAGTAGATCAGGAGAGATTGTTGATATAAATTAAACACATAAAAATAGATTTTGCATATGCTTCTAATAATTAGGAAATATAATAGAAATAAAATATTCTATTCAAATGGTATCAAGCAGTGTAAAACACCTACAAATATAATTAACTTTTTAAAAAACATAGGAAAAACATACATGAAAATTTTTATGAACTTCCTATGTGGACACTTTATAATATTTTTAAGTAACTTTCTTTTGGAAAGGAAGACTAATTTTTAGAATGATATAAATTCTTCCCTAAATTAATCTATGAATTCAGTGCAATCTCAGTCATAAACCACAAGATTTTGATTGTATGTGTGGAACTGGAGGTCTAGATTATAAAAATACCTTGAAGAGAAAATGTGAGGGATTAGTCCGGGGGGGTGGGGGTGGGGGCATGTGTCATACAGTATATTAAAATTTACTCTATAGAATTAGCAATTGAAACGGGAATTAATAAATATATTAATGGNGGCTCTGTCTTCCAGATATCCTCCCATCTCATATAGAATCGTGGAAAGAGACTAAAATAGTGTGTTCAGTGTCTAAAAGAAACTGAAGAGGGATGAGAGCTATTATTAGTGTTACAGTATTTAATTAACAAAAAGGTAGCAAACTGTCTTTTTCTTCAGGTATTGCCTTCTTGGAATATTCAAAGCAAGTAGATCAGGAGAGATTGTTGATATAAATTAAACACATAAAAATAGATTTTGCATATGCTTCTAATAATTAGGAAATATAATAGAAATAAAATATTCTATTCAAATGGTATCAAGCAGTGTAAAACACCTACAAATATAATTAACTTTTTAAAAAACATAGGAAAAACATACATGAAAATTTTTATGAACTTCCTATGTGGACACTTTATAATATTTTTAAGTAACTTTCTTTTGGAAAGGAAGACTAATTTTTAGAATGATATAAATTCTTCCCTAAATTAATCTATGAATTCAGTGCAATCTCAGTCATAAACCACAAGATTTTGATTGTATGTGTGGAACTGGAGGTCTAGATTATAAAAATACCTTGAAGAGAAAATGTGAGGGATTAGTCCGGGGGGGTGGGGGTGGGGGCATGTGTCATACAGTATATTAAAATTTACTCTATAGAATTAGCAATTGAAACGGGAATTAATAAATATATTAATGGAACAAAATAGAGATTCTAAAAATATTTTCATGTATATGTGGGAATTAAATGATAAAGTAATCAGATGTTGCCTCAAGGCAGTATTTTATGACTGTGTGTGTGTGTGCGCGTGCGCACGCACAGCGCATGAGCACATGTGTCTGTTAGGGAAGATGGAAATGCAGAGGGGCTTCTAGAACCACTTGGTATTTTTCCTACTGGTAATTCTGGATTCCATCATATTTCACAGGTATTCTCAGTTGTGTTCTCTTGCTGAAGCCCACCTGTGGCGTTAACCAGTCATGGATAAAGGAGCCTCTGAAGTCAGTCCTAGACGTCCCACACCCATCATCAGAAGGATAGCAGATGAATACTGAAAACCCACCGTGGCCTCCAGAAACATGTTGATGTTTTTACGTGGTAAGCAACTAGGGAGGCACAGAAATGATGAGGCGCTGACAAAGTGGCTGTGGGGACTGACACAAAAAACACCAGGATGGAGTTGGCCTTTACCTAAACGTCATGTGACTTACCCACATATGGTCCCTGAGAATTATGAAAAATACTCAAAAATGGTGTGGATCAACAAATCTTTCCCCTGAAGGGACCATTAAAATTGAAGCTGTGTTTTCACCTCTTCTGGTTTGATGTGTTTTTTGTTCATGGGCCGCCTGTACCTCTGACCCTTCTCCCTGCTACCCAAATGCCACAAACATGTGAAGTCTGGTTACTCACCTTTGGAGAATGTTGACTCACTTAGAGTCTGAGGGATTTCAGTTTAGAGGGGCCCTCTCGAGAGAAGTTGGAAAATCTGTTGCATTTACATGTGAAAAATGCCCTAATTTACTAGAGGGGATTAGGGCTTCAAGAAGGCCACTTGGGAGTCTTGATTTGTCTCCCCTGAGGTTTGAGGGAGACAGTGGGAAGAAGTCAGAACCACAAATAAATTTAAAATGGGAGAGACTGGGAGGATAGGGGAAGCTCTCCTCTGTGTGGAAGCTGTATGTCAGGGAACTACATATGTACATTATCATACATATGGAACTACATACATCAAGGCCCAGAGATGTGGTCTTTGAAGTAGTTATGAAAGACCCCACCAAGGGAAAAAATTTAAACAATCAGATTTGAACAGCTGCTAAACTTCACCCCATGGACAGAGGAGCCTAACAGGGTTGCAACATGGGGGCTGCAACATGGTGTTGCAAAGAGTAGGACACAATTTAGTGACTAAACACCACACCACCACAAACTTGATCCAGATAGGGGGACTGGTTGTGACCTAGACCTCTTGTTCTTGTGTGCAACAGACCCTGGGGGACAAGTAGGTGAAAAGGGGTAGGAAAGCAGATGCTGGCTGAGCCCCAATGGAAACATCATGCTACACCCTGCTTCCCTGTCCTACTGCAAGCTGCAGCCCAGGCCAGGCCTGAGAAGGGAGAGGCTTTGACACTGAAAGAAGATTAGAGTTGTGATTATTACCTTGAACAGGACATATAAACTACTGAACACTGATTGTGGTCACCAAAGACATTCTGTTATCTTAGAGTCCTCCAAAAAATCACAAGGCTGACCCTGGGACTGATGATGGGGAGCAGAGAAAGAAGAACCCAAGGGCATTGGGAGGGGTTAGAGAACAAAATTATTGTTTTTTTTTTTTTAATGGAAAAATGATTGTTTTCTCTTTATCACAGGGACTAAAGAAACACATTTTTACATAAGGAACAACATGAATTTATTGTTTTTACCAACTGAATACTATAGTAAAGATGGATTTCGGCTAATTAGACTGATACAGAATTAACACAGCCAAGTTAACGTGAAGCATGGCATGAATCAATGCTTATGACAGTGGTAACTTTGAACCATGTCATTAAATAAAAGAACAGAAGGATGAAATCCTATATAAGCCCATTTAACTTAAACAATGATTCTGGAAGTTTAGAATTAAAGATCATGAATAATTAAAAAGGCTTCACTTAAATCACTTAGATTTAAAATTAAGAAAATTTATCATTTAATTGGATTCATGTATATCAGCATTCTTAGAAATAGAACACAGTTTAATTTCTTTGCTTTGTAAAACTAAAATATGTCTCAATCACTCAGTAGTTAGAAAATAAGACTCCATTGGGCTTTGGTTTCCAGATATATTTATTTTGTGTTGACAGCAGTGACTTTTCACCATTTCCTTTCCAGTAATTCCATGATTCTGAAAATGATTTCATTCATTCATAGCAAAAAGTTCAGCAAACCTTTTAGTACTGTTAACATTTTCATATTTGTTTGGGGATACGTGCTCAGTCGCTCAGTCATGTCTGACTCTGTGACTCCATGGACTATAGCCAACCAGGCTTCTCTGTCCATGGAATTCTCCAGGCAAGAATACTGGAGTGGGTTGCCACGCCCTCCTTCAGGGGATCTTCCCAACCCAGGGATCAAATCCAGGTCTCCCGCATTGCAGGCNTCAGTCATGTCTGACTCTGTGACTCCATGGACTATAGCCAACCAGGCTTCTCTGTCCATGGAATTCTCCAGGCAAGAATACTGGAGTGGGTTGCCACGCCCTCCTTCAGGGGATCTTCCCAACCCAGGGATCAAATCCAGGTCTCCCGCATTGCAGGCAGATTCTTTACTGTCTGAACCACCAGGGAAGCCCAAGAATACTTGAATGGGTAGCCTACCCTTCTCCAGGGGAAATTTCCAACCCAGGAACTGAACTGGAGTCTCCTGCATTGCAGACAGCTTCTTTATCAGCTGAGCTACCCAGGAATCCTATAATAAAGTTTAAGAGGTGAATAATCAAATCTCCAATACTGTACATTTTATCACTGCTGTTAAAATACCATTGTTCAATTGGTAAATTATAAGTAATTTCTCCCCAGTGTCTCTCTGCTTCATAACCACCAAACATAGGAGGTTTTTAGTGCTAGATGAACAGTTTATTTTAAAAGAACATGGGGTTCCCAGCTGGAGGGCGATAATGCAAAGCGCTATGTTCCTGGCTGTCCAGCACGACGGCGGACCCATGAACAAAGGCACTGGCAGCGGCCCCAAGAATGAGGAGAAGCGAGAGAAGATGAAGCGAACCCTATCAAAAGATTGGAAGAGCCATTTGAGCTACTTCTTGCAAAATTCCTCCTCTCCTGGGAAGCCCAAGACTGGCAAGAAAAGCAAACAGCAAACCTTCATCAAGCCTTCTCCTGAGGAAACCCAGCTGTGGTCAGAAGCATTTGATGAGCTGCTAGCCAGTAAATATGGTCTTGCTGCATTCAGGGGTTTTTAAAAATCTGAATTCTGTGAAGAAAATATTGAATTCTGGCTGGCCTGTGAAGACTTCAGAAAAAAACAAGTCACCCCAAAAGCTGTCCTCAAAAGCAAAGAAAATATAGACTGACTTCATAGAAAAAGAAGCTCCAAAAGAAATCAACATATGCCGAGGTCCAGCCTCAGCAGAGTCCAGGGATATCCTCAGGATGGACGACGTCGGCGAATGAAGAAAGATAGAGACAGAGATAAGAAAAGAGGACACGGGGTGACCAAGCTTCTTTGGTGAGCAAGGCCCATTTACTTTATTCTTCTCGGGGCTTTTATACCCTGAGTTATACATACAGCAAGGTGAAAAATGCAGAGTCAACTCAACATTCCATCAGTAATAACTTTTATCGATATCAGGTTCCTTCCTGCAAGAGTCTTATTTTCTGTACATCATCTTCTATTCCGGAGGCCTGTTGATATTCCATGATCTCCTTTCGATAAAGGTTGGTCAGCCAGAACAATAATCTTCCCTTAAAGTGTTTCTTCTTAAATTCTTAGCCTGAGTCACCCTTAAAGTACAGAGTTACATTTTTATGGAGCAAAGATTCAGCAGGTTACAGCAAAAAAAAACAAACAACAAAAAACAAACTTATTAACTCAAAGTCTAATGTTGCTAATGCTAAGGCTATTACTTGTTTCTTCTACATCCTGACTATATGCACTCTCAGGAACACAATGGATAAGGGATGTGAGAACTTGGCAGCAAGCATAATGCTCAACAATGTTGCAAGAGTCTGGATAAAGCTGCCAAGTAAGCTAAAATGCTAACAGGGGGTTTGAAACACTCCTTTCATGCCCAAGAGATTTAGAAACTAAAGCCCTAAGTTAACTCCTTCCAGAGAAATGTGGTCGAGGCAGCCCCCTGTTAATGTCAGAGGAGCTGATGAAAGGCGTAAAATAATAAGACAGATTCTGGTTTGGAGGTAGATGCTCGAGCAAGTCCAGGGGGTCTCTTGTGTCCCAATCTCGCCTTTGTCCGTCAGGCCTCTTCCTCATAACCTTTGCCATGGGTGGGATTCTCCACGCTGGCTCCCGGCAAACATAGACTTTCAAACCAAAACTCTGATTGCCCAAAACACACAGGAAACCACCAGTGGCTGCTTCACAACTGCCCAGAAAAGGGTGTGCAGCTTGGTGGAAAACAACTCTTATCTGCATTTCTTGGAGTCAGAATTCTACCAGGACTTGTGTAAAAAGCCACAGATCACCACAGAACCCCATGCTACATGAGATGAGAGCAGGAACCCAGAAACAGAGGACTTTTCATTTTTTTTCCTAAAAGGGGAAAGGCTGTCACCTGCCAAAAAGACTTGAGTTCAGCCTGGGTGTTCAGGAAACATCACTCAGAACTATTGATTCAGAGCTGGGTAGTGAATCAGGAAGCCGGTCGCCAGGTAGGAGAAGCTGGTACTGGGGCAGCTTCCGTAACTGATGGAGCACAGAGAGAGTGTGTGGTCTAAATGTGGTGTGTCTCATGCTGGAAAAGCAGGAGCTTGAGACTGAAAGATAACGATGTAACACTATTGGTCCAGAAGCATTTACAATCACTAGTTCTGGGATTATGTGGCCTTAGCTAGCTGGCTGTACATCTTTCCCTAAATCAGTCCTTGTTACCACATAGTAGTTTAGATGTAGTTTCTTTAGTTCTAGGTAATATATGTTTACTATGTGCAAGCGTACTGAAGTTCCTATGACTACAGATCATCAGTACTGTTGTCTCACATAACTCTAAAACTGAAACGATTTGTGTTTGAACTGTCAATTGGTGTCTGTACTAGAATGAGTGCTTTTGTGTAGAAAATGGCAATATCCATTATGAGTGCCAAAACTGTGCTGATGGCAGCTAAACTTTGAAGTGGTCTTTGGATACTTTTAATAAATTTATTTTGATAAAAATAAATTAATAAATAAAAGAACATAATGCAGGAACAGCCAGATGGAAGATGCATAGGCCCAGGTGTGAGGAAAGGACACAGAGCTTCTGTGCCCTTGCCAAGCAGGCCACTCTCCCTGCATCTCCATGAGTTCACCAATCCGGAAGCTCCAAAATTATTGGATTTTGACCCCTACTCGCTCTACATAACCATTCCACAGACATGAGAATGGCAAAGCCCAAATCCAGGATAGTGTTTACATGAAGGACAAATGGAGCCACTGTGTTTGAAGTTTTACTTCCTTAGCTGGAAGATGAATATACAGACATTTCTTATACTGTTTCCCATACATTCCATACATTTCCATATTCCTGATGTACTTCATCAATAGAGAAGGACATGACCCAAGGCCAGGTGGAAGTGCTATTTATATTCACAGGTTTGTCTCAGGGTCTACTTTCCAGAAATGTACACACAGAGACCTTATATATAAAAAATGCAAGCAGTCACACTCAAGAGAAAAATAATGGTATAGGCTCTATCTTTCAAATATTGGTGGGAAATAATTTGAAATCTAGAATTCTACTTCCAGCCAAACATTTGAGTATGAGAGTAAGTTAAATGCATTTTTCATGTATACGGTGTCTATGTGTGCATTTCCAGTAAGTAGACCCTGAGACAAACTTGTGAATATAAATAGTTTACTTGAGAGGAAACCTTAGAGAGCAGTGTGTGGGGAAGTGAAACTTAGAAGGAAGGCAGCCAGTTATGAGGGATGATCTAGCAGGTGGGCACTAGGGGCAACTGGAGTTTATTCATGGAGGGAGTATTATGGGAGACTATGTAGAATGCACCTCAAATCCATCTCAAGTATGGGACAAGGAAGCTGGAGTATGCAGCCACCAAAACCCCAACCATTATTTAACAAAGATGCCTCCAGGGATAATAAATCTCTCACACTTCCAACTGGCTTTGGGTCACATCCAGTATGTGCCAAGGGCGAGGAGAAAAACCCTGAAGTAGAGAGTCCTGGGCGATTGCAGAAAGCAGCCTAGTGGGTGTTGAGGTGAGACCTAGCTTTGAAGAACCAGAATCAAAATACATAAGTCAAGGTCAGAACCTTTTTGACATTGTTTGCAATACTCTACCCACTGTTTGTGTAAAATTTTCAATAAACTGGAATTACACTTCCTTTCTCGAGCTGAGCATGTATTCAAGTTTCAGGAACCCCAGTCCCAGAGAATTGTCAGATGAGTTTTCAGCTGTCTATGGGCTTTCCAGGTAGCTCCGTGGTAAAGAATCCTCCTGCCAGTGCAGGAGACGCTGGAGACGTAGATTTGATCCCTGGGTTGGGAAGATCTCCTGGAGAAGGAAATGGCAACCTGCTCCAGTATTCTTGCCTGGAGAATCCCATGGACAGAGGAGACTGGCGGGCTACACAGTCCGTGGGGTTGCAAAAGAGTTGGAAACCACTTCAAGACTAAATGACAACAACAACAAAGGAATGTTTACATTATAACCTTAAAATCTTCTTCCAGGGAAAAAGAGAGCAAGACCTCTGTGGTCTGTCCTGATTGAAAATGTCCTGGGTGAGTAGGCACGGATCTCTCCCTGGGATTTTTTTAAGACCTTAGGCTGAGGTATCCACAATTCAGTTCTTGTCATCCAGTCTAGAGGGTAGACTGGATGGTATAGGTATAACATGTCATGTCCTGCCCGAGTGGTTCCTCAGCATGCAGAGGTCAGAGAAGCGCCCCCGGTCTCCCATAGCACTTGGAACTTTGTTTACAGCCCTATTATTAAACTCTGTGTTAAAGAGTGAGTGTGTGAGACACTCCCACTCGGTTATGGTCACTGCACCCCCAACCTGTATACTATCTCCATGGTATTGTTATCAAAAAGTGGGGTCCGACTGCTCACTGCTCTGAAGGCAATAAAGAGGCAAGGTTGGTGGAAAGGAGCTTGTTTTATGTCAGAGGCTGGCAACAGAGAAGGGTGGGGCACTCCTGTCCGAAGGCTGACTCCCCAGCACTGATAATCAGTGGGCAAGAATTTCAGGGATGTATAGGCAGACAGATGGGGCTACATGCAGAAACAGCACAATCAGCTCTAACAGTAATCTTGAAATTTGTCATGGGGTGGTCTGATTAGCTTCAACTTTATTGTCAGTTCCAGGGTTAGTTTATTCCCATATCTTTGAGACCAGTTCTCAGAACTGTGGCAGCTTATGCCATAGCAACAGTTTTGTCATCGTGTACTTAACTTTTTCCACCTGGTTGGGGTTTCAGTATATCTACAAGACAGCTCAAAGGAGCTGTCAAATGTCTCAAAAGGCTCAGAATATTCTCTATAATCCTTGAGGAGGAAATAAAGGTCCTTGACTTTTGACTAAATTAATATTATTTTGTCTTTTTAGACCGTTTTCCTTTGCTTTTACATTTTCTCACTTCTCTGATTAAATTTATTCTTTGACTAAAGTTTTTCTAAAGACAAAAGGTAGGTGGAAGACATGGAGTTGGGGGAAAAGACTATAGGGCCCTGCTTCATTTCAGTGTGTATACCTCTCTTTAGAGATTCTCAGAAATGCTGTTTTGGGTGGTGAGCAGCTTTTAAGGAAATGAGTTCAATGAGCAGATAGTCAGTGACATTTGGGGTATTGCTACCAACTAGACAGCCTAAGACAGCCACAGGTGGCAACAGATGGCCTTCCCGATCATGTGATGGGAATCCAGGAATGAATCTTTGTTTATGAGTGTGCATTGGCTTGTTTCTTTACTCTCGCTGATCCCAAGGTTAAGATCATTCAGATGTGGCTTGGGTGACTGGGTCCACTCCTGTTCAGCCAAGCGTATGTTGTCTTCCCTCAGCTATTGGAGGTTCTCTGAGCTGTCACCGTCCACAGACCAGGGGGAACTTCGGGCTGGTTCACCCTCCCATCTAACTCCCCCAGGGGGACTCGTGGCAAAAAGAAGTGCCCACTTTGGATGGAGAGAGCCCAGGTTTGGGGAAAGAGACATAATGGGAAGGGGATGTTAAACATCTTCAATAGAAAGCTAAGATCTACAGGACAAAAATCAAGAGAAAACTTTGGGAGTCTTGGAGGACTTTTCACATCTGCTTTCCATTTGGGATTAGCAAGAGTAAACAAACAAGCCAATGCACGCTCATAAACAAAAAGGCAAGTTGGATGTTTGCTCCTGACTGTAAACTGAGGCAATACTAGGGTTCCCTTTAAGTATTTTTTCACACTTAGGAATATTACTGTGGCTGCCTGATGTCCAATGTCACAAAACTAGTGTTTCATATAATTTGAATTTTTTTTACTTGTGGATAATTCTGGAATAGCCTGGTCCACAGGGAGATTTTACACTCGAAGATCATGAGATCACCAAGCACTGTTGCAACTCACGCAAGTAGAGACAAATTTGCTGTCACCTTGTTGGTATGAGGCAGCACACAAGTCCACACCTCCTCTATCTCCTCACACAGGAAAAATTAGCATCTTTAGTGGTGCCAAATAGGATGTTGTGCCATCCTATTTGAGACCCGAGTTTGCATTTGTGTTTGCTTGCATTTGTGTTTATATGTCCCCTTTCACATTTCAAAATGTTCTTTAAGTAGCTTTTAGGATATTTCAAGTATATTCCTAGGCACTATTTCTTTTGAATTGCTTTTCTGAATTGAGTCATTAACAGTATTATCTATTTTAATTGATTATTTACTGAATCATATGAAAGTGAGTATGGAATATATATTAATTTTGTACTCAGCCATACAAATGAATTCAGATATAATCTGTAATGGTTAGTTTTCCCTCTTTCAATTGGTTAATGTCTTAGCTACTTTTTCCCCTTATTCTCATGTATGGAAATGTATACCATCATATTTGGAACACATCCAACCCCTCTTTTGTCTTTTGGTTTATATACTGATAAACTTCTTTTGGTCTTTTAATATACCAGAGTAAGAGATTTTGTTTTATTTGACCCTCTTCACATTGACTGGTCATGGTACATTACTCCTTGAATATGTTACTCTGAACTATGTTGACTAATATTTGGTGTGGTGAAAAGCAACCATACCTACAACCAGCAGTGCAATACTTCTCCAGCTGAGAGATGCATGGATAAGTAAGAAAATGTGTTCAAAGAGCTGCACCCAAGTGGTGTCTTGGTCTGAAGGTGGGCAAAGGATACTCTAGGGCAGAGGGGCTCGCTAGCTAGCTAGCTAGCTGTTGCTTCAGTTGTGTCCGACTCTTTGCAACCCTATGGACTGTAGCATGCCAGGCTCCTCAGTCCATAGGATTCTCCGGGCAGGAATATTGGAGTGAGTGGACAAGTTGGGTTGAAAAGGAAACACTGTTCAACTCCAAGAAGAGGAACTGTGTTCATGTCCACGTGCCGTGGGCCTTACGGCACAAAGTTTACGTTGCTGTTGTTGTTCGGTCGCCCAGTCATGTCCAACTCTCTGCGACCCCATGGACTGTAGCCTGCCATGCTCTTCGGTCCATGGAATTCTCCAGACAAGAATACTGGAGTGGGTTGCCATTTCCTTCTCCAGGGGATCTTCCCAACCCAGGGATTGAACCTGTGTCTCCCGCATTGCAGGCAGATTTTTTACCACCTGAGCCACCAAACGTGGTCCACTGGATGAGCCTATGTCCATTGAGTCAGTGATGCCATCCAACCATCTCATCCTCTGTCGTCCCCTTCTCTTCCTGCGCTCAATCTTTCCCAGCATCAGGGTCTTTTCAAATGAGTCAGGTGGCCAAAGTATTGGAGTTTCAGCTTCAGCCTCAGTCCTTCCAATGAACACCCAGGACTGATCTCCTTTAGAATGGACTGCTTGGATCTCCTTGCAGTCCAAGGGACTCTCAAGAGTATTCTCCAACACCACAGTTCAAAAGCATCAATTCTTTGGCACTCAGCTTTCTTTATAGTCCAACTCTCACATCCATACATAACTACTGGAAAAATCATAGCCTTGACTAGACGGACCTTTGTTGACAAAGTAATGTCTCTGCTTTTTAATACGCTGACTAGATTGGTCATAACTTTCCTTCCAAGGAGTAAGCGTCTTTTAATTTCATGGCTGCAGTCACGATCTGCAGTGATTTCGGAGCCCCCCAAAATAAAGTCTGACACTGTTTCCACTGTCCCCCATCATTTGCCATGAAGTGATGGGACTGGATGCCATGATCTTAGCTATCTGATTGTTAAGCTTTAAGCCAACTTTTATCACTCTCCTCTTTCACTTTCATCAAGAGACTCTTTAGATCTTCTTCACCTTCTGCCATAAGGGTGGTGACATCTGCATATCTGAGGTTATTGATTTTTCTCCTGGAAATCTTGATTCCAGCTTGTGCTTCCTCCAGCCCAGCGTTTCTCATGATGTACTCTGCATATAAGTTAAATAAGCAGGGTGACACTATACAGCCCT
>SJYX01014085.1:10570-21044 GCA_006410675.1 Oreotragus oreotragus
AAAAAATAAAGTCTGACACTGTTTCCACTGTTTCCCCATCTATTTCCCATGAAGTGATGGGACCGGATGCCATGATCTTCGTTTTCTGAATGTTGAGCTTTAAGCCAACTTTTTCGCTCTCCTCCTTCACTTTCATCAAGAGGCTTTTTAGCTCCTCCTCACTTTCTGCCATAAGGGTGGTGCCATCCATCAGGGACCTCCAAGAGGAGCTTTCCAGAAAGATCTGTGTTAATTGCAAGCTAACCAGTTACCTAGTCCTTTATAAAATGCTCAGACATCTTGGATGCTGCTGACATAAATGGAGAGAGAGAGGAAGCAGGTGGCTGGGTTCCTTACTTTTTTCACATACCAGCCTATGCAGATGGGAGACTTTGGGACTGCTCATGACCTCTCAAATAGGGCTGGGCACGTAGACACCAGGGCTCCATGCCAGAGAGCTAATCTCTAACTCAGGATCCTCAGACTCTTTAAATCATGAACTTGAACTTTGAACTGAAGAGAGCTTGAAATACAAACTCCATGCTTAAAATCAGTTGAACTTTTCCTCCACTCTCTACTTCTCCTAGGGACACATTAGCAACCTGTAGTCCTGATATTACTGACAAAATGACAACACATGCCACCCACTGGGACCATATTCTACAACCTGGACTTCCCACACCCAACACCTGTCCTCTACCCCAGGCTTTGGCACTCTGTGAAATTTCATGGCTTTGCTGTGAATCATGCTTCTTTTTAGAGAGTAGCCAACAGCTTTCTTGTTGCTAGGAAGTGGATTTCATTTCCTCTCCTCCTGCACTTCCACTTTATGAATCATGGCCCTCTCAGAGGTGGCAGAGGTGCAAACAATGTTCCTGACTCTCTGCTGCCCACCTTCTGCCATGGGCGTTTGTTTCCCTTCTGTAAGAGGCGGGGGTGGGAGAGCCTCTCCCACTTGATGAACAGCCAGCCAAGTCCAAGGAGGCCTTTCGCGGTCACCGTGGCCCAGATGTTGTGCTGGACGGAGACTGAGTAGGAATTTGGGTTTTCCATTCTCACACAGTCAGTTTGAGGGGGTAAAAGCACAAGGGGTTGCAAAGAGTTGGACACAGCTGGGTGACTTTCACTCACTCCCACTATGAGCATGGGTGGGGCTCCGAGGACTCCTGAGTGGGGCAGTTGTCCTCTGTTCAGTAGCACTGGGGAGAGGGTTTGCTCTGAACCTTGAGAGAGAGAGTTCCCATCAGCACATCCAGGAGGATATGGCATCCCTGGCAGTGTGTGTGGAGTTTTTTTTTTACCATGACCTGTCTCTTTGTCTTCTCTTGCACCTTAAGGAAGGTGTTTCACAATTGAAATAAAGTTGTATTGATGGTTCTGCTCATCGATGCAGATTTTTCATTTTTTGCAGGGGCAGCTCTAGGATAAATTCTTCCTGCCAGTTTTTATGGATCACTTGTTTGTCTAAAAGTTCACATGGAGAATTCCCAAGATCTGAGCAAGAATTCTGGGCAAGTGCCTTCTTGGATTTAGGGCAGTTCTGCAGCTTCAGGGTTATTGATAAACCAGGCAGAGGGCAGTGTGCAAAGCCTATGGCTGCTTGAAACCTGGTGTGCAGGAGCTACCCTTAGGGAGTAGGAGGGAGCTGTAGAAAGCTGTCGAGTGCATAAAGATGATATCTCATCACTCGGGTGGACAATTTGCTGTTAGGTCAGTGAAGCTGTGGATTCATGTTGTGGGAGCCTGAATTGAGGGCTACTCACAATTTTATCCTCGATCCAAGTCAGTTTTTTCCTCTCTGAGTTCCATAACCAAATTCTTATTCTTGATTATTAAGCAGATTGACACTTCTGTTCTTAACCAGTTCATATGTTTGCTTAACTGATGGCTGCTCACTGTCATTAAAGCTATTCTTTCATTCTGTCACTCTTGTTCAATCAACAAGTGTGCTTCGAAATCATGTCTGTGCTGGGCCTATAGTTTCCATAAGTATGAATGGATGCTCCAGGCAAATGCAGTTTAATGAAGTTTGCCACTAAGGTTTCTGTTTCTCTAGTATTTTAATATCTTTTCATAACCAGAGGTCTGATGGCAAGGAGAAATTAATGGGAATGAGAGCTTTGGAATAACACAATATTTAAATGCATAAGCGAGGACCCAGCATCTCTTATTATTGTTACCCATGGAATAACTTAGTTTCTTGTCTTCCCCAGGGGAAATTTAAGAGGATAAGCAGGGATAGAAAGGGCAGCAAGCTTATGTCATCAATACTGTAGAAAGAGTGATCTGGAGCATCCTGCTCTGGTCATGTGGTTTTGTGGTAACAGCAAGACAGCAAAATAGAGGCATTGGTACCTTATATAGGCTGGTCCCTGAATACCCGATCACAAAATAGCCATGTTACACGTTTCACTGCTTACCAGCTTCTGCTTCCTTTCTAATTTTTTTTTAACCCCCGAGATGTTTGCTTGGCCTTTATGCAGTTTGGGGAGATTGCAGGAGGTGATGCGCTAGGTTCAAAAGTGGCTTGCTGTTCACATGACTCAGCTGTGAACTCAGCTGTGCATGGCCTTTACTCCTGAGGACTCACTGAAGGAGATGCTGGGCCTCTGCAGAACTTTGATCAGCTTGTCCAGAAAGAGAGCATTTTATTGTTTCATGGCTATTTTTTAATTTATTGTTCAAAGTATCTGTGTTGTAAAGTGTCTTTATATAATGTAATTCTGGAATGATCTCACAATGATTAATTTGTTTCCTTACTTTCAAAAACACAGCCATCTTGGTACCTTCTGTCTTGGTCCATTCGGGCTGCTATAGCAAAACACTAGAGACATTCATTTATCACAGTTCTGGAGGCTAGGGAGTGATAACTTGTGTGTGTGTGTGTGTGTGTGTGTGTGTGTGTGTGTGTGTGCATGTGCACACATGGGCACATGCTCAGTCATGTCTGACTATTTGTGATCACATCGACCCATCAGGTTTCCTCTGTCCTTGGGATTCTCCAGGCAAGAATACTGGAGTGGATTACTATGCCCTCCTCCAGGGGATCTTCCCAACCCAGGGATTGAAACCGCCTATCCTGCATCGGGTACTGGTAAATTAGGTGTTTGATGAGACTTGCTTTTTGGTTCATAGATTGCCATATTCTCTTTGTGTTCTTGCATGCCAAAGGGGTTTCTCTGAGGTCTATAAAAGGGCACTAATCCCATTTTTGAGGGCTCCATCCTCATGAGCTAATCACCTCCCAAGGGTGTCACCTCCAAATACCATCATGTTGGGAGTTAGAATGTCACATATGAATTTGTTGGGGGAGAAGACATAGACATTCAGTTTTTAGCAGCTTCTTGTGAACTTTTTGTGGTTGTGAACATTCAACTATTTTAAATAATAAAATCTACAGAGTTCATATGATCATATTAAGGGATTCTGTTCAATTACAAGATTTGTTATGTTTTCAAAATATTAATACCACTGAGGAACTTGATTTCTTTTGGTACTACCAAAGCCAATGGGTTTTCTAATTCTGCCACTAATTAGCTGAGATCTTGGGTAAGTTGCTTCCTCTCTCTTCCCACTAGTGTCCTGATCTGTAAAAATGAGGGGTTTCTTAGTCTCCTCTAAGTCCCTCATGAGCTTTAACATTTTAAGTTTAAAAAAGCCCATAGAAGACAGCCTAGTCTTTGGAATCTTTTCCACACTGGCAGTTAAAAGAAATGGAGAGGTAGCTGAAAGACTGACTTTAAAATCTAGTACAAGGACTTGACCTTTATGCAATTTTAAGCTGATTTCCTGATTAAGACTATGATCTATTCCTCGTTCTCTATGCCAGTAAAGGACAACTAACTGATATGGGTCATTTGAAGGTCTTTCCCACCTCTACTCCCACCTCGAGTAGTTGTAGGCTTTGTGACTCAGAGTGATATTGGAATGTATTCATGTCTTTGCATAAAAAACTAATCATGGTGAGCGGTGCCCCCTAGAAAGGTGATNATGGTGATGTCCATGTGTAGAGTCTTCTCTTGTGTTGTTGGAGGGAGGGTGTTTGGTATGACCAGTGCATTCTCTTGGCAATACACTATTAGCCTTTGCCCTACTTCATTCTGTATTCCAAGGCCAAATTTGCCTGTTACCCCTGGTGTTTCTTGACTTCCTACTTTTACATTCCAGTCCCCTATAATGAAAAGGACATCTTTTTTTGGGTGTTAGTTCTAAAAGGTCTTGTAGGTATTCACAGAACCGTTCAACTTTAGCTTCTTTAGTGTTACTGGTTGGGGCATAAACTTGGATTACCATAATATTGAATGGTTTGCCTTGGAAACAAACAAATCATTCTGTCGTTTTTGAGATTGCATCAAAGTACTGCATTTCGGACTCTTTCGTTAACCATGATGGCTACTCCATTTCTTCTAAGGGATTCCTGCCCACAGTAGTAGATATAATGGTCATCTGAGTTAAATTCACCCATTCCAGTCCATTTTAGTTCACTGATTCCTAGAATATCGACGTTCACTTTTGCTATCTCCTGTTTGACCACTTCCAGTTTGCCTTGATTCATGGACCTAACATTCCAGGTTCCTATGCAATACTGCTGTTTAAAGCATCAGACCTTGCTTCTATCACCAGTCACATCCACAGCTGGGTATTGTTTTTGCTTTGGCTCCATCCCTTCATTCTTTCTGGAGTTATTTCTCCACTGATCTCCAGTAGCATATTGGGCGCCTACTGACCTGGGGAGTTCCTCTTTCAATATACTATCATTTTGCCTTTTCATACTGTTCATGGGGTTCTCAAGGCTAGAATACTGAAGTGGCTTGCCATTTCGTTCTCCAGTGGACCACATTCTGTCAGACCTCTCCACCATGACCCTCCCGTCTTGGGTGGCCCCACACGGCATGGCTTAGTTTCATTGAGTTAAACAAGGCTGTGTTCCGTGTGATCATATTGGCTAGTTTTCTGTGATTATGGTTTCAATGTGTCTGCCCTTGGATTCCCTCTCGCAACATCTACCATCTTACTTGCGTTTCTCTTACCTTGGACATGGGGTATCTCTTCATGGCTGCTCCAGCAAAGCGCAGCTGCTGCTCCTTACCTTGCACGAGGGGTATCTCCTTACCACTGCCCCTCCTGACCTTGAGCGTGGAATAGTTCCTCTCAGCCCTCCTGCACCCATGCAGCCACCGCTCCTTGGACATGGGGTTGCTAATATTTATGTTCATATATGTATATAAATTGAATGCATGGTAAACTGGATGTCATAAAAGAATAAGGAAGGGAAAAGCTACTTAACTAATGGTTTGGGGAAAACTGGTTATCAAATAAATAAACACAAGCTCCTAACCTGATATAGTATATGAAAATAGATTCCAAATGGCATGTGATTCAATTATTAAAGAATAACTTATTTAAATAAATCAAATCACAGGGAAAAAAACAGCTGAAAATTCATTTAAGAAACCATCTGTGTTGTGGTAAGTTATGAAAAAACCATGAAGGAAAAAACATACAAAAAGGCTTTGAATAATAAAAATATACTTAGAATAGAAAGGAAAACAAGTTTGGGGAATATATACAACAAATAAGACAGAAAACAGTACTAATTAGATTTGCAGTAATAAAAACCTTAAGACACTCAGGTAAGTTAATGGTAAAGAATATGAACAGACAATCGACACATCAAAGGATGCAACTAGTGAATAAAACTTATGGGGAGCAGTTGAAATGGGGCTTTTCAAAGAGGTACTAGTTAAATGATGACAAGGCAGCATCTTATATCTTTTGAATTTGCAAAAATTTAAGAAAATAATTCTCTGTGTTGGAGAGAAGGTGGTAAATCTGATGTATTTATGATGTTGCTTCTGATGGTTCAAGTTATTCTGATTTAGAAAGCAAATTTGATAAAATAATCGAGAATCATCAAAATGTTTATTCTCTTCAACTTAATGATGCACTCCAGAAAATTTATCTGAAGAAAAAAAACCTAAGGAAAAATTTACCTACTTCCACCACTAAATCTTTAAAGTGAAAAAAAAGTCTACATATTGAATTTGTGAAGATTAAAAATTATAGCACTAGTTCTGATAAAGAAAGAAAGGAAGCAATAGAAAATATACAGTCGTTGGAGATGGTTTAGTAAATTATAATGCATATACTCTAAGGAAAATTATACAGCTTTAAAAATGATAATTGTGGCCACTATGTAGCAATATGGAAAATGGTCACAGAGTCAAGTGGAAAACACTTGGATGCAGGGCTTCCCTGGTGGTTCAGATGGTAAAGAATATGCCTGCAATGTAGGAAAGTTCAGTTCAGTTCAGTCGCTCAGTCGTGTCTGACTCTTTGCGACCCCATGAATCGCAGCACGCCAGGCCTCCCTGTCCATCACCAACTCCCGGAGTTCACCCAAACCCATGTCCATCGAGTCGGTGATGCCATCCAGCCATCTCATCCTCTGTCGTCCCCTTCTCCTCCTGCCCCCAATCCCTCCCAGCATCAGAGTCTTTTCCAATGAGTCAACTCTTCACATGAGGTGGCCAAAGTACTGGAGTTTCAGCTTTAGCATCAGTCCTTCCAATGAACACCCAGGACTGATCTCCTTTAGAATGGACTGATTGGATCTCCTTGCAGTCCAAGGGACTCTCAAGAGTCTCCAACACCACAGTTCAAAAGCATCAATTCTTCAGTGCTCAGCTTTCTTCACAGTCCAACTCTCACATCCATACATGACTACTGGAAAAACCATAGCCTTGACTAGATGGACCTTTGTTGGTAAAGTAATGTCTCTGCTTTTCAATATGCCATCGAGGTTGGTCATAACTTTCCTTCCAAGGAGTAAGCNAGTCGGTGATGCCATCCAGCCATCTCATCCTCTGTCGTCCCCTTTTCCTCCTACCCCCAATCCCTCCCATAAACATGTATAATAAAAATTATAATAGTTGCATCCTCATATATCCAGAATGGTCATGAAAATCTCTTGCCTACTTCATGATATTTGACTATCTTTACCCACCGTAAGTATTCTGTGAATCCTTCTGTGAATTTATGAAGTGCTGGCTCAGACAGAAGGGTGACCATAGCCCCAAGGGCGAGGGGGATCAGCTGAGTGGGGAAATTATACCACAGCCTGCTGTTTGGGACATTTCATTCTGATGAGCTAACAGGGATGCACAGGGTGAACCCACCCCTTCTACCAGGAATATTCGTGTGTTAAGTGTGGAGCCTTCTATATGCACCCGTTGCTTTGTGTCCTCAGGTACCTAGGTACCCAGTGCGAATCAGATGTGAATGCTGTAACTGGTGCCCTTTGTTTCACTGCGTTCACCTCACACATTCCAAGGGGAGCTGGTACTGTATCACCCAAATGACTCCCCTCGTTTGCTGTGTTAGATACACTTCATATTTCCTCTCTTGGTTTCTATAAGAGGCGGCAGACCAGATGGATGAGAACCAAAGGACCATCTATCAACCCTCCCTGTAACATTTGGAGGTTTTCACTTTCTTTTAATTAGGAGCAGACTCTTCTAGAGGGTCACTGCCCTCACTCCCTCCCTCTGCTGCCTACTTGTTTCCAAAGCGCACAGCTAGATGTTGATTTTGCTATCAGAGCTAGGGCTCCGGAGAACATAGTGACCAAGTAGGAAAAAAGTAATTGTCACAGAAAAGTTATATTCAAATGGATGAATAGGAGTTGATAGGATACACCTGCTATTCTATTATAAACACACCTAACACCCAGTACCATGTTTCTTATTCCCCCTACACCCCCTGGATGTAGTTAATTGTTTATTGTTACTGTTAATCCATCAAAAAACAAATGAATTTACTCCCCTAGAAAGAGTTCATTTTCTTCTTTGTTTTATCATAATGGTTCCACTCTAGTCTTTTGTTGTTGTTACTGTTGTTTTCCAATAGGGTATATTGTCTCCTTTTGATTTCCCTTAAAAAATCATCCATCGTCATTGCTCAAAACTGAAACTATACCAATGAGCAAAATAACGAAAACAGAAATCACTCATGAAACATCACCCAAATAGAATCATAGTTAACATTATAATGTAATTTTCCCAGTCTTTTTCCTTGCATAAATATTTGTAGTTTATTTTAAAACATTGGACTATTTGTGCATGATGTATTGTAAATATCTTATCCTGCCTACTGAATCCCTCAATTGTCTTTAGATGCCATGCCATAAAATATTGTTCTATGCTCTCCTCTCTGGAAGCTGCATGAATTCCCTTCTGTGGCTCTATATGTAATGAGATAGTTGATTCATCACTTCCTGTGATCCAAAACAGTGGTTCAGTGTTGCAGATTTTTCTTTCCTGTCACAGACAGTGTTAAGGTTAATACCTCTGTAACCAAACCTTTGAACATGTGCCTCCTTGATTTTGTACAGTTTTGGTCATTTCTTGTGAGAGATCATCAACATACAGAAAAGCACAGAACACATTTTTACAGTTAGTTAAGTCGATGCAAAAAGGAACAGCAGTAGTTGTATGCCAGTATGAATATACCTAAGGTCACAGAACTGTATACTTAACAATGGTTAAAATGGTAAATTTTAGGTTATACATACTTTGCCACCAAAAAAAAAAAAACAAGACAAGAAAAAAAGAAAAGAGAGAACACTAGTATAATTACCACACTGGACCAGGAAAAGATAACTGCCAGCAACCCATGAGCTCCTACCTATCACAACTCCCCAGGCTTCCCTGGAGGTAACCACCCTTGTGATGTTCATTTTGCTTCCCTGGTGGCTCAAAGGTTAAAGCGTCTGTCTCCAGTGTGGGAGACCTGGGTTTGATCCCTGGGTCGGGAAGATCCCCTGGAGAAGGAAATGGCAACCCACTCCAGTATTCTTGCCTGGAGAATCCCATGGATGGAGGAGCCTGGTAGGCTACAGTCCACGGGGCTGCAAAGAGTCGGACACGACTGAGCCACCTCACCTCACCTCATCTCACCCTGAGATATCTGTTTTTGAGCTTTTCTAAAAATGGAAGCATACTTTTGTATCTGACTTCTTTGGCTCCTTGTACGTTTGTAAGATTTATCCATGTAGCTTTGCAGCAGGGCATATCATTAGATGCGCATGTGTGCCATGTCTGACTCTTTGCAACCCCGTGTACAGCAGCCCGCCGAGGCTCCTCTGTCTATGCAGTTTTCCAGGCAAGAATACTGGANAGCATACTTTTGTATCTGACTTCTTTGGCTCCTTGTACGTTTGTAAGATTTATCCATGTAGCTTTGCAGCAGGGCATATCACTAGATGCGCATGTGTGCCATGTCTGACTCTTTGCAACCCCATGTACAGCAGCCCGCCGAGGCTCCTCTGTCTATGCAGTTTTCCAGGCAAGAATACTGGAATGGATTGCCATTTCCTCCTCCAGGAGATCTTCCCAACCCAGGGATCGAACTTGCATCTCTTGCCTCTTGCTTCATTGACAGGCAGATTCTTCACCACTGTGCTACCTGGGAAGCCCTACCACTGTATCAGTATACCAAGATTTTTCTACTATACTCAGCATGCACATCCCACATTTACACTGCTGCAATAATCCTGGGGCACATGTGCACCTGTTTCTCTAAGATTGAAATCACTGACTCATGGGATAAATATATCTTCGATTTGAGTACACAACGCCAAAATAGGTGATTATATTTTTCACACCAATTGTGTATGAGGATTCTCAGTATTCTACACTCCCCCCATATTTGGCATTTTCAGAGCGTTACATTTTTTGTCAATCTAATAAATGTACAGAGCTATTTAATTTTGTTTTTTTATTTGTGTGTGTCAGATAATTCAGTTCAGTCGCTCAGTCATGTCTGACTCTTTGTCACCCCATGAATCACAGCACGCCAGGCCTCCTGGTCAATCATCAACTCCTGGACTTCACCCAAACTCATGTGCATTGAGTCAGTGATGCCATCCAGCCATCTCATCCTCTGTCGTCCCCTTCTCTTCCTGCCCACAATCCCTCCCAGCATCAGGGTCTTTTCCAATGAGTCAACTCTTCACATGAGGTGGCCAAAGTATTGGAGTTTCAGCCTCAGCATCAGTCCTTCCAATGAACACCCAGGACTGGTCTCCTTTAGGATGGACTGGTTGTATCTCCTTGCAGTCCAAGGGACTCACAAGAGTCTTCTCCAGCACCACAGCTAAAAAGCATCAATTCTTCAGCACTCAGCTTTCTTCACAGTCCAGCTATCACATCCATACATGACCACTGGAAAAACCATAGGCTTGACTAGATGGACTTTTGCTGGCAAAGTAATATCTCTGCTTTTTAGCTATCTCAATGCTATCTCAGTTACCGGTCATAACTTTCCTTCCAAGGAATAAGTGTCTTTTAATTTCATGACTGCAGTTGCCGTCTGCAGTGATTTTGGAGCCCAAAAACATAAAGTCTGACACTGTTTCCACTGTTTCCTCATCTGTTTCCACTGTTTCCTCATCTGTTTCCACTGTTGCCTCATCTATTTCCCATGAAGTGATGGG
>SJYX01014086.1:40396-75377 GCA_006410675.1 Oreotragus oreotragus
AATTGATGCTTTTGAATTGTGGTGCTGGAGAAGACTCTTGAGAGTCCCTTGGACTGCAAGGAGATCCAACCAGTCCATTCTGAAGGAGATCAGCCCTGGGATTTCTTTGGAAGGAATGATGCTAAGGCTGAAACTCCAGTACTTTGGCCACCTCATGCGAAGACTTGACTCATTGGAAAAGACTCTGATGCTGGGAGGGATTGGGGGCAAGAGGAAAAGGGGGTGACAGAGGATGAGATGGCTGGATGGCATGACTGACTCGATGGATGTGAATCTGAGTGAACTCTGGGAGTTAGTGATGGACAAGGAGGCCTGGCGTGCTGCAATTCATGGGGTTGCAAAGAGTCAGACACGACTGAGCAACTGAACTGAACTAGTCCTATTCAGGTCCAAATAGAGCTCCAAAGAGTGCTTGCTCTTGCAGTGTAAGAGACCCAGATTTGATCCCTGGGTTGGGAAGATCCCCTGGAGAAGGAAATGGCACCCTACTCCAGCATTCTTGCCTGGAGAATTCCATGGACAGAGGCGCTTGATGGACTACAGTCCATGGGGTCACAAAATGTCGAACATGCCCTAGCGACTAACATTTGGTCCTGTCCGGATCTCAATGATCACTGCTACTCTGTTGCCAGGGATGCTGTCTGGGTAAGCAGGGCTTCGAATGGGTGATTCAGAGGGATCCAAGATGCCCTAAAGTCTCTATCATCTTAAAGAGAGAATAACAAAGAAGGGATAGAGAGAGGCAAGTAGCCAGTACCATCTGTTCTGCCAACATATTTCATTGACATGAATTATCTCCTATGTGATCAGTTAAGAAAGACATGATGTCTGTGTAAGGCAGAAGTCACATTAGCTCATTCACAGCTTTCCCCCAGCATTTTAATGCTTTGACATGATTAGGAGCTAGTTTTCCAATAATTCAAGAGCTTATAACAGAAGATAGTGACCCAGCAATGTTTGCACATGTCATGGCTAGTTTGATGAACTACTGTGAACTACTCAAGCACTACTGTGGTGGGGCTGGCTTAGTCGCTAAGCCATGTCTGACTCTTGCGACCCCATGGACTGGAACCCGCCAGGCTTCTCTGTCTATGGGAGTCTCCAGGCAAGAATACTGGAGTGAGTGTCATTTCTTTCTCCACAGAACTACTGTGCTTTCCATATATTAAGCTTCTAGAAAATCTGGGAAGACATTCTCCCTATATTAAAGAGATGGGCTCAGGAAGACAGTTAACACCCTAGGTCATATTTTTAATTTTGATGAAATTATTAGTTAAAGGAGACATAAGGCCTAGGTGTAAAGCTGCTGAGATCTCACTTGGCTCTGCATGTATTTGCTGCTGCAAACTTTATTCTGTTATTATTTGTGCTTTGTTGTTGTTCAGTCGCTCAGTGGTGTCCAACTATTTGTGAGCCCACGGACTACAGCACACCAGACTTCCCTGTCCTTCACTATATCCTGCAGTTCACTCAAACCCATGTCCATTGAATTGGTGATGCCATCCAACCATCTCACCCTCTGTTGCCCCCTTGTCCTCCTGTCCTCAATCTTTCCCAGCATCAGGGTCTTTTCCAATGAGTCGTCTCTTCACATCAGGTGGCCAAATTATTGGAGCTTCAGCTTCAGCATCAGTCTTTCCAATGAATATTCAAGGTTGATTTCCTTTAGAATTTCCTTTAGGTTTGATCTCCTTGCTGTCAAGGGGACTCTCATAAAAGTCTCCTCCAGCACCACAGTTTGAACACATCAGATCTTCAGTGCCCAGTCTTCTTTATGGCCCAGCTCTCAGACCCACACATGACTACTGGAAAAACCATAGCTTTGACTCACGGACCTTTGTACCAGGGTTGTGATTTTCTTATGAGTGCTCTGGTTACAAATACTGGGTTGACCAAAAAGTTCATTTAGGTTTTTCTGTAAGATCCTACTAAAAAATATCAAACAAACTTTTTGGCCAACCAATAGCTTTGAATGATCTTCCCCAATTCGTTCTTCCCATGAACTCTTTTATTTTCAGTGTGCAATTTTTACAACTGCAGGGCACTAGAAGAGAAATGTTTTCATGAGCGTTTAATTTATAGATGTTCCAGATTCCAGCCAGACTCTTCCTGTCTCTCTGGCCTCCATCCTAGTCTCCAGAAGTTCAAAGTACTGTGACAGTTCCCAGGGGCTGCACATTTCTCATAGCTGCCTGTGGCAGAGTTCTTGGCTTCCTTGTTGTGCAGGCTGTCTCACCCACCAGCGTACAGTGTCTTGGCTCCATACCTGGTCGGCCTATATAGGAACTCAGCCACCCACACACTCATGCACCATACACTTATTTTAAGCTGTCTTTGTGCTGATTGATATTACTGAAGATGTGTATGAACGGAGAAGTTGAGGCATGATTTAGATCTCAAGAGCATCATTTCATTCACTTAACCAACTTTCCCTTCTTAGAAACAAATGAGATTTCCTCTCCTTTACATTTGTTTCTTTTACCTCTTGCAGAATGGCTTGTTTCCTCTTAGAGCTCCTGCCAGCATCACTGCTTTCAGAGTCCCACCTCCTACCCCAAGAAACTTCCTAAAGCACTTCCCTTAAAAAAGACAGTTTCATCCTCAAGAAAAATGCTGCTACCGGCTCCTAAGATCATGCATTTTCACTCCCACTCTACTTTCAAAGACTTTTGCTTTCTAGGAGTTGTACGAAAGACTCAGATCCAGTGGCACCAACCCAGTGCATGCATGTTTGCTTAGTTGCTCAGTGCTGTCCCACTCTTTGTGACACCATGAACTGTAGCCTGCGAGACTCCTCTGTCCATGGGGATGCCCGAGGCAAGAATACTGGAGTGGTGCCAACTTAGATCCAAGCAGACAGCATATTAAAAAGCAGAGACATTACTTTGCTGACAAAAGTCTGTCTAGACAAAACTATGGTTTTTCCAGTAGTCATGTATGGTTGTGAAAGTTGGACCATAAAGAAACCTGAGCACCGAGGAACTGATCCCTTTGAACTGCGGTGGTGGAGAAGGCTACTGAGAGTCTCTTGGACTGTAAGGAGATCAAACCAGCCAATCCTAAAGGAAATTAGTCCTAAATATTCACTGGAAGGACTGATGCTAAGCTGAAACTCCAATACTTTGGCCACTTGATGTGAAGAGATGACTCATTGGAAAAGACCCTCGTGCTGGGAAAGATTGAAGGTAGAAGAAGAAAGGGACAACAGAGGATGAGATGGTTAGATGGAATCACCGACTCAATGGACATGAGTTTGAACAAGCTCTGGGAGATGGTGATGGACAGGGAAGCCTGGCATGCTGTAGTCCACGGGGTTGCAAAGAGTTGGACGTGACTGAGTGACTGAACTGCCAAATGATCCAAGGCTAGTTTCTTTCCCTGAACTGTGGGACATGTGTTTCTGTGTGCTCTCCACAATGCTGATGCAAACCCTGAAGTTTTGTGTTCAGATGGTGAATTATAAGATAGTAAAGCCCCTGTTGACTATAAGCGCTACTCGATTTCTTCTAAGGGATTCCTGCCCGCAGTAGTAGATATAATGGTCATCTGAGTTAAATTCACCCATTCCAGTCCATTTTAGATCGCTGATTCTTAGAATGTCGATGTTCACTCTTTCCATCTCCTGTTTGCCACTTCCAATTTGCCTTGATTCATGAATGTTTCATTCCAGGTTCCTATGCAATATTTGCTCTTTACAGCATCGGACTTTGCTTCTATCATCTGTCACATCCACAACTGGGTGTTGTTTTTGCTTTGGTTCTGTCTCTTCATTCTTTCTGGAGTTATTTCTCCATGGATCTCCAGTAGCATATTGGGCATCTACCGACCTAGGGAGTTCATCTTTCACTGTCCTATATTTCTGCCTGTTCATACTGTTCATGGGGTTCTCAAGGCAAGAATACTGAAGTGGTTTGCCATTCCCTTCTTCAGTGGCCACGTTTTGTCAGAACCCTCCACCATAACCCGTCTGTCTTGGGTGGCCCTACACAGCATAGCTCATAGTTTCATTGAGTTAGACAAGGGTGTGGTTCCTGTGATCAGATTATTTAGTTTTCTGTGATTGTGGTTTTCAGTCTGTCTGCCCTCTGATGGATAAGGATAAGAGGCTTATGGAAGTTTCCTGATGGGAGAGACTGACTGAGGGGAAAACTGGGTCTTCTTCTGATGGGCAGGGCCATGCTCAGTAAATCTTTAATCCAATTTTCTGTTGATGGGCNCCTGGCATGCTGCGATTCATGGGGTCGCAAAGAGTCGGACATGACTGAGCAACTGAACTGAACTGAAGACTCTCCCAGTTTGGGTCCTGCCAGAGGAAAGGCAGCCTGTTTGTTTGTTTTCATTACTAAATGTCTTGGTTCTTTGACGGTTATTTTTTGATAAAAGGAAAGGTGTGTAACTTTCTCTAGATGATATGACACCTACCTTTGAATTCTAACTGCCATTTGTATGCTGTGCAATCTTGAACAGATACCTTAACCTCTCTGAGCCTTGGCTAACTCATTCGTCAAGTGGCGATGCAGCTAACCTCTCCTAGGGTGATTTTGAGGAGTAAAAGCGATCATGTTATTAAGTGTCCCCCCACAATATAAATGCTCATTAAATGTTACTTTCCTTTCCTTCAGGAAGAAAGGATAAGAGCAGACATCCAGCTCATGTACTTGGGTTTTAGTAGTAGCCTATTTATTTTGAAGAGGGGCACAGGAAGAGGGAGGAGATTGGAGGGTGGAATGAAGGTCTCTTCTGTGATAGGAAAGTACATACAGACTGGAGAGGAGGTGATGCAGGGCATCTGAGATCCATTTTGAAACATCTGAAGGACTGTCATGTGGAGGAGCAAGTTGGTTTCTTCTTTGTGGAACTAGAATCACAAATGCTGCAGAGAATCCAGTTAACCATCCCAGCATAAGAGTTCAGTTCAGTTAGGTCACTCAGTCGTGTCCAACTCTTTGCGACCCCATGAATTGCAGCACACCAGGCCTCCCTGTCCATCACCNATACATATATATATATATATATATATCGGTGCAGCCTATCTAAACACAGGCCTCAAATAGTTCATTTAGTTCTTTTTACCCCTGAGGAAACTGAGGCTCAGAGAGGTTTGCCCAAAGCCACCAGCAAGGAAACAGCACAGGTAGTACTTAAAATTAGACTTCTGGCTCCAAGATCCCTCTTTTAAATACAAAGTCAATGATTTCTGCTAGTGTGCAGAAGGCTTTGTATGACTTTGTGTCCCATCATGCAGCTGACACTGGGCAGCTAATGAAATCTGGGTTCCAAGTCAGATAGGGTGAAGTGACTCCAGAGATGGATTTTGCAGTCTATACCCTCAATAGGTCAATAAGGTCTAAGCATGTTTTAAATAGACAAAGAGTATTAAAATTCTAAATTCACCTAAAACATAGTTAGTTAAATTTATCACGGGATATAAAGTCAGAAGAATCAGCACATTTCACATAGCAACTTCTCCTTTTCGTAAATCTTGAAATCAAACATTGTTGTGGACACAAAATATTTTTCAGTTCTTGTGTGCTTATTTAATTCTGTTCTCTAAAATGTATTATTATCTCAACTGTATTCATGAAGTGCTAGCAACAACAACAAAAAAAAGGCAGGAAGTTGTTGATTACTGAGATCTTTACACTTCACTATGATAAATTTGATCAAATTATGTATAATAGCAATAGCTAGGATGTAAGATGTAAGATTTATTTGAAATGGACATCCATGAAAAAGTGATGGGAAGAGAAAGCAATCACCATTACAGTATAAAACCTTGGAAATAAATCCTCCAAAGGAATTTCTGGTGCTATCTGGCCAGGTCCAACTGGACTGTCTAATCACTTGTTAAATAACTACTGAATTGTTTGTTCTCTTGTTCTTCCAGAAATGTTTTCATCCATCATCAAAAGGCCCTAATTGCAGAGTTAGCAATCTGATGAGCAATCTACTGCAAATTGCAAAGCAAATATGGCCAATTCCAACCAGACTGAAACGATATGCCCCAGCTCTGCCCCGGCATCCTCATGATGTAGCTTCCTCAATACCACATCTTTTCTCAACAGCCCCATTTTTCGGGGTGCTGGCTTTTGTGAGGCATCTGTTTCAGCAATTGATTCTCTTTCTCTTGACCACAAGCAATATTTGGAACATCAGCTATTCACTATTGCTTCACAATGCTAATTTTTCAGTACACTTAAAAAAAGCTACGCCTCTGGCTATCTAATCTTACCTGTCCAAGGCAATGGCAGGGAAGCTGAGGATAGTCACAGAGCAGAAGACTTTGTGCAAAAACTTGACGACCCTACAGAAGAGCATGGTGTAGATCCACCAGCAACAGTGAGGACTGGTGCTGAGGATGATGTCGAAGGGCACGCAGACCAGGCTGGCACAGATCCCCGAGCAGGCCAGGTTTTTAATGAACCTGTTGGTGACAGATTTGAACACGGTTGTGCGGCAAGTCGACCATAACACCATGAAGTTTCCTGGCCAGATAGGCAAAAATAAAAACAAAAGAACTTTTAGATAAAAAGAAAGAAGACAGAAAGGAAAGAAGGAGAATGCAGGTTAAAAAAAAAAGATTGAAAAACCACATTTGAGAGTTCATTTCAAAGAACTTAAAGGCCATATTATATTATCAATTTATGTGAAATTATTAAATCACTTTCATACATATCAAAAAGTCTAGAAGAATTTTTAGTGGTGAGTTTTGTTATTTAATTTCAGGCATAATAAGTATTATCATGATGATCCTGTCTCACCTGAGTATAAACAATTGGCTAGGTATTACTAAATCTCAGCCAGTCTACTCTGTTAAAGCTTGCAAATGACCTCCAGTTACCAAACTCTGCCACAGAAACAGGTCAAAAGACACACACATGTGGCTTACAATTTTCTATTAGCCATGTTTTTTTAAACTAAAAAGAAGCAGGTGAAATTCTAGTAGAGTATTTTATTGACCTCAATCAATGCTAAACAATATCATTTCAACATGTCATTACTACTATAAAAAGTACTAATGAAATATTTCCATTCTTATTTTTGTATCACATCTTTGAAATTTGGCACGCATTTTTAAATTGAAATATAATTAATACATAACATTATATTCATTTTAGGTGCGCATGCTGAACAGTTTATTTTACACTTAAACATATTTTCAGTTCACATTAGTCACATTTCAAGTGCTCCATAGCCACATGCAGCTGGCCACTGCACTGTTCTAGATCTTTAGCATCTATAACACACTTGCCTCTCTCTAAGCGTTCTCCTGTGGCTTCCATAGGCCCACAGTCTCCTGTGTTTCTCCCGCCCTCCCACCTCTCCCACCTCTCCCAGGTCCTAGACGCTCCTTGTCTTCTTCACCAGGCCCTTTCCCATCTTCTCTCTGCAGCTTTGAAACACTAATGACCCTAACATTCACGCCCCAGACTAGGCCTCTCCTCCCAACTCCAGCTCCTGTTTGCCACTAAATATTGGATTCTCCACTCCCTCTCAGTCTGTTCTGCCTATCCACTGTCCTCCAGAGCCTACACAATCTGGGACTAACCTGCCTAATCTCACACCATGCTGCCTCTGGCTTGCTGGGCACAGTCACACTGCTCTTTTTTTTCTGTTCTTGAAGCACATCAAAGCTGATTCAGTCTCAATACCTGGGTACAAGCTTTTATACTGCCCAGCAAGGTTCTTGTATATCTGATTGTTTCCCTTTTAATCCGGGTCTTAGTATAATTGCTGCCTCCTCAGAGAGGCCTTCTCTAACCATATTTTTATTTTAAACATTCACTGTTCCTCCCTCCACTATACTCTGTTATAATACTGTGGCCTTCTTAGCTTTCATAATTATTCATTTGTTTATTCATTTTCCCTTCATTTCATGAGAACAAAAAAAGTGTCAATCTTGTTCACTATTATAATTCCACTGCCTAGCTCAGTACCTAGTACAGAATAGGCGTTCAACAAATATTTAGATGAATGAATTTGTAAAAGGACAAATAACAACTAAAAGTCCCTGCAATAAAATAACCCTTTTGTACTTAGAATATCACAAGAGGCTGTTCTAAGTCAGTAGTTCCCAAACCTTAGTATGCATAAGGATTACTATATCAGACATCCTGTCTCACAGTTACAGGTATAGAATTGGAAACTTGCATTTGTAACAAGCTGGCCCTAGACTGAAGTTTCAGAACTAACTGCCATGTCTAGCCCTTATCCCCAGGGTCTCACAGGGCCCACGTGCTCAGGTATACCAAGCAGCCTATTCTACTAGGGAGGCTTTCACCTGGTGAGAGACCCTGGTCCACATGGCCAATCAGTCATGACCCAAGAATACTGCTGCCTCTTGAGTACAGGCACAAAGAATGACCTCTAATGAACTGAGCTGGCAGCTCAGCCTCACACAGAAGGAGAACCACGGTGCCAGGGGAGGCGATAGCAGAGTCCAGGGCTGCAGCCAAAGTCACCCCAGGAGCTGCCTCAGTGCCTCAGATGTTGACATGACTTTCTGTCAAGAGTCTCTCTTCAAATACAATATTCTACAGCTTCTTCTTACTTGCCAGAAAAAAAAAAAGGCACTGTGTTTAGGTAAGTAGGCCAGCTGCTTCCAGGAAACTCTCTAACAAGCTTTGGTTATATAAGTATGCTGCCTCAGTGAGATGAAATGTGCAGTGGGAATATATACACATGTGTTCAATACAAGAGCTGTTTATACTAATACCACTATCTCAGGCCCATCAAGCTCTCCTGTCACCAAGGTTATAAGCTGAGCAATATGATGTATTTGAAGCTCCATCTATATGGGGATTTTTTTCCTGGCCTTTTCCCACTGAAACACAGAATAGGAGCTTGCTGAAACATCTTTCCTCACTTAAGTTTTACAGACAGGACTTAAAATCTGGTAACAATCTAATAACAAAACTGCCCACTTAAAGAAATCTGACATGAAGAGAGTGTCATAATATCATCAGTTGTCAATACTAAGGCTGTCTCCAGTCCACCGGGGCACTTTCTACAAAGACATAAATGAAGACCCTTAGCATTCTCTTTTTCTCTATCACTATTAATCGTTGTCACTTCATAGGTTATGCTGGAAAGCCTTTTCATAGGAAAAGGTCAGTTTTCATTCCAATCTCAAAGAAAGGCAATGCCAAAAAATATTCAAACTACTGCACAATGGCACTCATCTCACATGCGAGCAAAGTAACACTCAAAATTCTCCAAGAGAGGCTTCAACCGTACGTGAACCAAGAACTTTCAGATGTTCAAGCTGGACTTAGAAAAGGCAAAGGAACCAGAGGTCAAATTGCCAATATCTACTGGATCATAGAAAAAGTCAGAGAGTTCCAGAAAAACATCTACTTCTGCTTTATTAACTACACCAAAGCCTTTGACTCTGTGGATCACAACAAACTATGGAAAATTCTTAAAGAGATGGGAATACCAGACCACCTTACCTGCCTCCTGAGAAATCTGTATGCAGGTCAAGAAGCAACTGTTAGAATGGGACATGGAACTATGGACTGGTTCCAAATTGGGAAAGGAGTAGATCAAGGCTGTATATTGTCACCCTGCTTATTTAACTTATATGCAGAATACATCATGCAAGATGCTGGGCTGGCTGAAGCACAGGCTGAAATCAAGATTGCTGGGAGAACTATCAATAACCTCAGATATGCAGATGACACCACCCTTATGGCAGAAAGCGAAGAAGAACTAAAGAGCTTCTTGATGAAAGTGAAAGAGAAGAGTGAAACAGTTGGCTTAAAACTCAACATTCAGAAAACTAAGATCATGGCATCTAGCCCCATCACTTCATGGCCAATAGATGGGGAAACAATGGAAACAATGAGAGACTTCATTTTCTTGGGCTCCAAAATCACTGCAGATGGTGACTGCAGCCATGAAATTATAAGACGCTTGGTCCTTGGAAGAAAAGCTATGACCATCCTAGACAACATATTAAAAAGCAGAAACATTACTTTGCTAACAAACCTGTGTCTAGTCAAAGCTATGGTTTTTCCATTGTTCATATATGGATGTGAGAGTTGGACCATAAAGAAAGCTGAAAGCTGAAGAACTGAAGCTTTTGAACTGTGGTGTTGGAAAAGACTCTTGAGAGTCCCTTGGACTGCAAGGAGATCCAACCAGTCCATCCTAAAGATTAGTCCTGGGTGTTCATTGGAAGTTCTGATGCTAAAGCTGAAACTCCAATACTCNGTTGGACCATAAAGAAAGCTGAAAGCTGAAGAACTGATGCTTTTGAACTGTGGTGTTGGATAAGACTCTTGAGAGTCCCTTGGACTGCAAGGAGATCCAACCAGTCCATCCTAAAGATTAGTCCTGGGTGTTCATTGGAAGTTCTGATGCTAAAGCTGAAACTCCAATACTCTGGCCACCTTGATTCAAAGAACTGACTCTGAAAACGCCCCTGATGCTGGGAAAGATTGAAGGTAGGAGGAGAAGGGGACGACAGATGATGAGATGGTTGGATGGCATCACTGACTTAATGGACATGAGTTTGAGCAAGCTCTGGGAATTGGTGATGGACAGGTAAGCCTAGCATACTGCAGTCTATGGGGTCGCAAAGTCAGACATGACTGAGTGACTGAACTGAACTGAACTGAAGCTACGCTGAATAAAATATTTTATGTAACAAACAAGAAAATTCATTGCAAAGGAGAGAAGAGGGTGTGTGCCAACGTCTCTCATGTATATAGTAAATTGTTTTGCAACTTAACTGAAACTAATCTCAGATATCATTTCCTTCACATTCTAACTCTCTTATCTTTCTTTCTCCCAATTATGAAGGGCACACTTTTTATTTTTTTTAATCACACATCTTATTAGTATGTCTATACTTATGAATGAGAAAACTTGTTTTCATCAAGTTACTATTGAAAAATCTGAGATGGCTTTAGTCACATTTTATCTTCACTTATTTACAAAACTCTAGGTGGCATCTGAAACCTAACCCCTTTTCCTGTTAAGAACTACAGCTAAACCTCTATGTTTTGTTCCTTCTCTAAACTACTTCTCTCTCTCCTCACTTAAAAACTGATGCATTTGGCTCTAAGAACCTGAATTAGAAGAAAGTATCAGGTGGGGGGCACCCATACTCAAGTTTGATCGGCCACACATTTTATAAAAAAGTGTGTGTGTGTGTGCACATGAGTACACGCATACATGTACATGCACATAAATACATATACAACACAAGAAAATTACATATTTCATCATTTAATCTCATGAATACTTTAGATTCTTCTTAGCTTTACAAGGTACTGCTGCTGCTGCTAAGTTGCTTCAGTCGTGTCCAACTCTGTGCAACCCCAGAGACGGCAGCCCACCAGGCTCCTCCATCCCTGGGATTCTCCAGGCAAGAACACTGGAGTGGATTACCATTTCCTTCTCTAATGCATGAAAGTGAAAAGTGAAAGTGAAGTCACTCAGTCGTGTCCGACCCTTAGCAACACCATGGACTATAGCCCACCAGGCTCCTCCATCCATGGGATTTTCCAGGCAAGAGTACTTGAGTAGGGTGCCATTGCCTTTTCCATTACAAGGTACACCAAGGGATAATTCAGTATATTTTAAACAGAATATTCAACCTTGAGATTTTTTTTATTTTAGACATCTTGTGTTTTAAATCACCCAAACCCTTTTAGAGATGACTCAAGTTTCTGTATTCATTCTTTCTCCATACACATTCACATTATATTTTCTAATGCTGGAGTCCATGACAACATTCAGTGCCAGGGTTGTGGGCACAGTACCAGTTAGTACACACTCATAACACACATAACCAAAAGGGAAATGAGAAGTAGAACATGATGGCATTGGTTCAAATCTACTCTCCCTGGGACTACTATTACTCTATCATTCCTCCTCATCTAAATTACAAATCAAGATTTCCCTTTACAAAGTATAACTTGATATCAGACAATGAGTAAAATGACAAAAAAGAAAGTAAAAATTATCGACGCAGTGATAACTATCTGTAAACTTTAAAGTATTTATCTTTCCAAACTCCTGTTTAGATATACAGATATTTTTATTATGCCAGTTGGACCAACTATTCACATGGCTTTTTAGATCTTTTTCCATCTTTCTATGACAATAAATAAAAATAGATTGATATCATCATTTTAACAACTCCATAAAAGCAACAATGCTTCTGTGTTTATACACTAGTATATTTTGTCTATTGCATATTGATGAGCTTTTTAAAGCTGTTTTCAATACATCTCTAGTATACAATGTTGACTTCAACATCCTCATATATTTAAATTTAGAGGAATTTGACTGATTATTTATTGAAGATAAATTTCTAGAAACAATTTCCAGGTCAAAGAATTTGCACATTATATAATGACCCTCCACAAAAGGCCTATGAGAGCATTGTTTCTCCCACGTGCTCATAAAAATTCTGTGGTCTCACTGAAATATTTGGAATTTTGCATGCTTCCTCAATGTTAGGATTCATGTTTTACTTACTTCTAGACAATTTTCATCCATGGCCTCTTTGAATTTTTGCCCTACCCGTTTTCTCCCTATTATCTTCTTCTGAAATTCTTAACAGACTTACATTAAACTTCATTCTAGTCTCTTAACCTCTCTTTCATGTTCTCCACTTTCCATCAGTTTACTGTCTTCTGCAAACTGAAAGCTAATTTCTCAGGTTTTCCTTCCATTTTATCAATTCTCATTTCGTCTAGAAGTAATAAAACTATCTTTCTTGTAGCTTATTGGACATTAAACTTTTTGAAATTTATTTGGCTGTCTGGGGAGGCCTTACAAATAGCTGTGAAAAGAAGAGAGGCAAAAAGCAAAGGAGAAAAGGAAAGATATAAGCATCTGAATGCAGAGTTCCAGAGAATAGCAAGAAGAGATAAGAAAGCCTTCTTCAGCGATCAATGCAAAGAAATAGAGGAAAAAAACAGCATAAGAGGGGCCTTAGCAAATACTTGGAATTATAAAAGTTGGAACCTTGGGAGGTCATGAGTTTCCATACATAGGGATATCCAAGCACTTATTTATTCCTTCCTTTATTCAGTAAGCACATGCAGTGAATGATACGTATGAGGACTTGCCCTAACAGTCCAGGGGAGGAGACAAGATCTGGAGATGTCCACAGTAAATGATGGAAGCTTTAGATGGGTGAAGGGGTGGAGTAGCAGGTGCTGAGATGCTGTGATCAGTTCTCAATGCTGTCATTACTAATTCATATAGTGAATCTTGAGCATATCCATGTGCCAGGTACAATGCTAAATTTTTTCAGTGGATCACTGGTTTTCATCTTCATAGCAACCTGATGAGGCAGGTACTAATGAGTCACATTTTACAAATGAGGAGATTAAGCTAAGAATGAAGAGGGTTGAGATTCTAGCTCCAGTAGCTTAACTCAGAGCTGGCTGTTCACAAAGCACCAGTGGTTGCCTCCCAGCCCCACTGCCCCTCCTTAGAGAATCAGCTCTGCATGTGGGAGGTTCTGGCCTCTCCCCACTCCCCTCCTCCAGGCCAGAGCTAATTGGTCCAGATTGGCTTAGCCTGGGCCAATCAGAGTCTGTCTCCTGGAATACAGAGAGACCGGACCAGTTAGGTGATGAAAGTGAACAAAAGTGCTAGTCATTCTGTCGTGTGACCCCATGGACTATAGCCCTCCAGGCTCCTCTGTCCATGGGATTCTCCAGCAAGAATACTGGAGTGGGTTGCCATTCCCTTCTCCAGGAGATCTTCCCGACCCAGGGATCGAACCCAGCTCTCCTGAGTGGCAGGGAGATTCTTTACCATCTGAGCCACTGGGGAAGCCTTTTTTTGGTTAGGTGATGGGAGATTTGCAAACCAAAGACTGTGGATGAGTAGAGAAAACCATACTTTGGTGGGAAAGACAGCACCACTGCCTTAAGAGCAGCAAACAAGGGAGAGTAGGGTCCCCAAAAGCAGAGAATGAACTTGGCCATGACTTTCCCATTCTGTTCCTCAGGCTGCCCTGACATTTTCTACCCTGGGTACCTACTCTCCAGACCCTTGGAGAAGTACCTCCCACCCATGATGCCACAGCCTGGGGAAAACCAAAATCTATGACAGTAGTCTCTGAATCCCTAGCAGGTTCCCTCTTACATCCTCTCTACCCCTGGGCTTGGTTCTACACCACCATCTGTGTAGATGTGCAATGCAGATGCTTCAGTTTCCATAGCAACAAATCAAAACAAAGCCCTGTGATGCTCCCACAGGTCATTTGAGGAGTTGTAGCACTGAGGTTCACAGAAGGGGTGGCTCCGAGCTCTTTACAAACGAACTATTTAAAAATATTCCTGGCTAATAAGGTCTTTTTCATCAGCCTGCCTGAGGCAGTTCTTTTTCTTGAGCCAGTCACATCTCCTCCCTTGCTCTTGTTTTTCTCAGCTCCCTCCATCCCAAGTAAGACACATGCCTCTTCCTGCCCCACGAAGAGCAACTTCATGTTCTTCTGAGAACCCATGGCACCAAAAGGTGCCTGGGCTCTTGGGGACACTACCCCAAGAGTTTGTCAAATTATGATTCCCAGAAAAAACATTTCCTCCCTAAGAGGAATTTGGATACCAGCTATTAAGGTGTTAACATTCCCCTAATTTCTGACACCTTTACTGAACTGTCTTAATGGAAAATGTAACTATGCTAAGACCTCTACTTCCCAGAATCCCTTTCCCTGTATGGTTCCAAGTAAAAGGTGGGAGACAAAATAGATAATTGATGAGAACTGACTGTAGAGCACAGGGAATTCTACTCAGCGCTCTCTGGTGACCCAAAATGGGAAGGAAGTTCAAGGAAGAGCGGCTATGTGTATACGCACGGCTGATTCACTTTGCTTTATGGCAGAAAATAAAACAGCACTGTAAAGCAACTATACTCCAGAAAAAAAAGAATTACAGTAATCATTATGATTAATATTGTGATACTAAATAAAAGAGGTGTGCATTATAAAGAAAAAAGAAACTAAATCTAAAAGCACTTAGAACAGTACTCTCCAGACTTGGTATAAAGTATGCAATGAATGTTAACTATAATTATGAAAAGCTAAAAATAAAAGTGCAAGATTCCAGGAGGCAGAAGGGAAGCAGCAGTGTTGACCCTTTGAGGGCGGCCATGGTTAGAGCGTGAAGGTAGTTCTGGCTCATCCTCACTGTCCACTGCTTCCTGTCCCACTTGTCTTCCGGGTTGCCTGACCTGCTGGCCAAACATGGCCCCATGTCTTCTAGACACCAGGCAGACAAGGTGACAGACGTGCATAGACCTGCCCCCCTCTGCAGCCCTACTGTAACCAGATGCATGCGCCTGACCTCTCAGAAGGGCAGCCCTGCATCTCCTCTGGTCCTCACCTTCCCTCCCCTGACCTCCACCTCACCGGCTGCTCCCACGATTGTGGCCAATCTAATTCCTATAATCAACCCTTGCCCCGTAACTCATGGTGGTTCTGCTTCCCCAGCTGAGCCTTGATACCCATCAAGAGGGCTTCCCTGCTGGCTCAGTGGTAAAGAATTTGCCTGCCCATGCAGGAGACACAGGTCCGATCCCTGATCCAGGAAGATTGCATGTGCCGTGGCACACCTATGCCCCTGTGCCACAACTGTTGAACCTGCTCTCTGGAGCCCGGGAACAGAAACATCTGACCCCACGTGCTGCAACTCCTGAAGCCTGCCAGCTACATGCCCCTTGCTCTGCAGCCAGAGGAGCCACCACAATGAGAAGCCCACACTCCACAACCAGAGAGTAGCCCCCACTTGCTGCAGCAAGAGAGAGCCTGTGTGCGGCAACAAAGACCCAGCCCAGCCAAAAATAAATAAGTAAAATGGTTCTTTAAGAAAAGATACACATCAAGAAGCTTTACAGAAGCAGCCAGTGGCCAGAAGCTGTGAAACTTGTCTGTCTTGCTCTAGGCTGGCGATTCTCCTCAGAATCACTGGCTCAACCTTGACTCACCCAGAGCCAAGGAATCCCTTGGAGAGCTTTAGAGAAGATGCTGATACCTGGGTCTTACTTCCAGATTCGGAGTTAATCAGTCCAGAGTGTGGCTTGGCCATTGAAAGTTTGAAAACACTTTGGATGATTCTCCCCATACCTTCCATATATGTTCCTCACCTCTTCCCTGAATGAAATAGAACCCAAGTGTTTGTCAGCTGCTTGCAGATGACTCATCTCGCTTTCTTGCCAATTTCTTAATGATGAAATGGAGTGAAGGTATAAAATGTGCCCGCGTTGGCACAGCAATAAGTACCTCTCTCCTGTAGCTTAGCTCGTGATCAGAATCAAAATGAAATGTATGTTTGTGGTCTCCCAGGGTGTCCGAGAATCCCGATGCCATCTGTTGTCCTCATCATCACATCCATTATAGAAGTTCATTGAGTACGCCTTTAATTGAAAGCGGTGCTGTGTTTATCAAGAAATTTACATTTATAAGCTTTCTAAAGGCACATAACCAGAAGCAGAATTTATAATCACTCAGTAATGATCACTTTCAATTTATTCCATTGCCCACCTGTCTTCGACTCCTAAAAACCAGCATAGGATCTCTTTTTTAATTTTAAGAAATCACATGAGTCAGCCGAGAGTTGGAAGACGGGATTTCTGAACTTCTTTACTGAACTGCGAGGGATTCTGGCATTTAAGGGTAGTAACTGTTTAAGAGAAGGGGGCAACAGAGGATGAGATGGTTGGATGGCATCACTGACTCAATGAACATGGTTTGCACAAACTCCAGGAGACGGTGAAGAACAGGAAAGCCTGGCGTGCTGCAGTCCATGGGGGTTGCAAAGAGTCGGACACGATTGATTGAGCACAGGCACAAAGTGAGATCTACGTTTCACTTTGAAAGCAACACTTTAGAAAAGCCTGAATAGACTGGCATTTTAGCCTGACTTGAACTATGCCTGCTGATGGCAAGGGACCTCTGCATCGTCCTTCCCCCTTAAAGCTGGTGATTATCTGTGGCTGTTCCGCTGTCTCTGAGTACTAACGCTGCCCCCTTAGGCCACCATAAATGGCCTTGAGCTGTTCTGGAGGAAAAACTCCATCTGCTCCTAGAACGATTTAGAGTAGGTCTGCTCTGTGCTCTGGTGATTAAATTCAGGGATCCTTGCCCATGGTTTCATTAACTGCCTGGAGGAGTAAGCCTTCTGGCCATCTGTCGTCTGCCTTGACTCTCTTATCTCTGCTTGCTCCTCCGACAAAGTTAACCTGAGCCAGGGCGTGTTCAAGCAGTCAGGCACTGGATCTGGAGATGGGACCTGGGTTGAGATCTTGGCTGTGGGACTTTGATTCATTTGGTCCAGTTTTTCCCGAGGTAGGGTACCTGTTGGGATGATTTTAGGTAATATTTAGGAAAGGTGTAAGAACTTATTTTCATGTCTTTTAAAAAGGAAAAATATTGGTTCTTCTGTTTATGGTGCTGTAAAAATTTTATACTAAAGTTTTCTAATGTTAAAAATTAAAAAATGATACCGATGAACCTGGGCTTCCCAAGTGGCTCAGATAGTAAAGAATGCCTGCAATGCAGGAGATGCGAATTCGATCCCTGGCTGGGAAGATCCTCTGGAGGAGGAAATGGCAACCCACCCCAGTATTCTTGCCTGGAGAATCCCCACGGACAGAGGAGCCTAGCAGGCTACAGTCTATATAGACTCAAAGAATCGGACACGACTGAAATGACTGCGCTCACACACACACACTGTAGCTGCGTTGGAGGATTACGATTGGTGTCTGTTAGGATTCTTCAACAGTGGGTTCCCGTAAATACAGACTGACTTAGGTCTGGATGTGTGATGTGGGCCCAGCCGCTGGGCCAGCCTCTATTTTGTGGGTTCTGATATAGGAATTAACTTTATCACTCTTTTCTGACACCTAATATGTGTCAGTCTTACACATCAGTTTTCCAATTCTCTTAACACCAACTGGGTATCCAATAATCCAATTACATGCTGACCTAGAGTTCAGATCTGATCCCACCACTGAAAGGGCTCCATCCCACATGATAGCCTTCAGATGCCTGTCACAAGTCCCAGGCCACCCACACTTCTGCCCAGCCAACTACAAATTTGGGGGTGTATGTGACTCTCCCACGCATACACACAAGGTTTGATCATTTGCTGGAATGATTCATGGAACTCAGGAAAACATTTTACTTACATTTACAGGTTTAATATAAAGACTATAAAATAATAAGAAAATAAAGGCTACGATTTTGGAAGAGCCAAATGAAGGAGCTCCATTTGGGCAACGTGTAGGGGGAGGGGTGAGCATGTAGAACCTCCACTCCCTTGCAGGCACACCTTCTCAGCAGATCACTGTGTCCCCCAAACCAGAACCCCCACAGATCTCACTGTTTAAGAGGTTTTTTTAAAATTTATTCTTATTTGGAGGCTAATTGCTTTACAATATTGTGTTGGTTTCTGCCATACAACAGTGTGAATCAGGCATAAGTGTACATATGCCAGAGTTTCTATAACTCAATCTGCATCCCACCTCTTCTCTCCAGAGATCAGGGGGTGGGGATAGAAGCACCCACTTTCTAATCCCGTGTTTGATCTTCCTGGTTGTTACCTGAAAAACTGAGTTCTCCTCTTGGTGGGTGTCAAGCTGCAACCGTGTGGCTCACATTAAAAGACCAGAAACTCATGGTCTTTTAATTGAGATTAGACACCTGGTTTCAGGTTCTTATGTCTCATTGCAGAAAGAATTCAGTGAGAATGGTAGGTAAGAAGTGGATTTATTTAGAGAGAAATGAACTTCATAGAGTGTGGGACCTCTTGGAAGGCTAGAGGCATCAGGGTACGGGGTTGTCAGGTTTTTTAGGAGTGGGTAATGTCCGTGAACTTCCAGATGTTCAAGCTCGTTTTAGAAATGGCAGAGGAACCAGAGATCAAATTGCCAACATCCGCTGGATCATCAAAAAAGCAAGAGAGTTCCAGAAAAACATCTATTTCTGCTTTATTGACTATACCAAAGCCTTTGACTGTGTGGATCACAATAAACTGGAAAATTCTGAAAGAGATGAGAATACCAGACCACCTGACCTGCCTCTTGAGAAATCTGTATACAGGTCAGGAAGCAACAGTTAGAACTGGACATGGAACAACAGACTGGTTCCAAATAGGAAAAGGAGTCCGTCAAGGCTGTATATTGTCACCCTGCTTATTTAACTTCTATGCAGAGTACATCATGAGAAATGCTGGACTGGAAGAAGCACAAGCTGGAATCAAGATTGCCGGGAGAAATATCAATAACCTCGGATATGCAGATGATACCACCCTTATGGCAGAAAGTGAAGAGGAACTAAAAAGCCTCTTGAAGAAAGTGAAAGTGAAGAGTGAAAAAGTTGACTTAATGCTCAACATTCAGAAAATGAAGATCATGGCATCTGGTCCCATCACTTCATGGGAAATAGATGGGGAAACAGTGGAAACAGTGTCAGACTTTATTTTTGGGGGCTCCAAAATCACTGCAGATGGTGACTGCAGCCATGAAATTAAAAGATGCTTACTCCTTGGAAGAAAAGTTATGACCAACCTAGACCTGTCTCTTATACACATCTAGATGTGTATAAGAGACAGNACCTCTCAATGAAAGTGAAAGAGGAGAGTGAAAAAGTTGGCTTAAGGCTCAACATTCAGAAAACTAAGATCATGGCATCTGGTCCCATCACTTCATGGCAAGTAGATGGGGAAATAGTGGAAACAGTGACAGACTTTATTTTGGGGGGCTCCAAAATCAGTGCAGATGGTGACTGCAGCCATGAAATTAAAAGACGCTTACTTCTTGGAAGAAAAGTTATGACCAACTTAGCTAGCATATTCAAAAGCTTTAAAAGATATTACTTTGTCAACAAAGGTCCATTTAGTTCAGGTTATGGTTTTTCAAGTAGTCCTGTATGGATGTGAGATTTGGACTATAAAGAAAGCTGAACACCAAAGAATTGATGCTTTTGAACTGTGGTGTCAGGGAAGACTCTAGAGAGTTCCTTGGACAGCAAGGAGATCCAACCAATCCATCCTAAAGGAAATCAGTCCTGAATATTCACTGGAAGGACTGAAGCTGAAACTCCAATACTCTGGCTACCTAATGCAAAGAACTGACTCTTTGAAAAGATCCTGATGCTAGGAAAGATTGAAAGTGGTAGGAGAAGGGGACCACAGACAATGAGATGGTTGGATGGCATCACTGACTCAATGGACTTGAGTTTGAGTAAACCCTGGGAGTTTGTGATGGACAGGAAGGCCTGGTATGCTGCAATCCATGGGGTCGCAAAGAGTCAGACACAACTGAGTGACTGAACTGACCTGAACTCAGAGCCTCTGTTGAGGCTTCCCTGGTAGCTCAGCTGGTAAAGAATCCATTTGCAATGCAGGAGATACCAGTTTAATTCCTGGGTCAGGAAGATCCCCTGGAGGAGGGCATGGCAACCCACTCTAATATTCTTGCTCACAGAATCCCATGGACAGAGGATCCTGGCAGGCTACAGTCCATGGGGTCTCAAAGAGTCAGACAGGACTTAGCACACACACAGAGCCACTGTTAGCCTGGTGCCTGGGGGAGTCTGAGGAGCAGGTTCCCTGTGGATCAGCCCTGTACCAATAGCAGGACCAGAAATCAAACTTCATTGATTTCAGTGGTTAGGAATTTATTTTCGCTTTCACCCTCTACCACACAACCTGGCCTCACCTGCCTGAGACATATTCACTTTGCAGCCACACAGTGCTTCCTTTCTGTGTTCTCATAGGTTGCTAGAGGGCAAGCCCTTTATCCTAGATGACTTTTGTTGGATGTTAAACAACTGCAAAAACAAACTCTTTCTGGCATTTTGCCACATGCATGGCGATTGCATTTCTTATTTCTACTACTCTTCCTTCTCCCACAGAAGTGTCATTTGTTCACCCCTAAAATACTTCTTTCTTGTCTATTAGAAGCCTGAAACTGTGGTGGGTCTTCAGGATTTAAAAGAAAACATGATAGATGTTCTTAGAGGTACTGGTGTTACTTTCAGCATTTGTTGCTGCTGCTGCTGCTGCTAAGATCCTTCAGTCCTGTCCGACTCTGTGCTACCCCATGCGACCCCATAGACGGCAGCCCACCGGGCTCCCTTATCCCTGGGATTCTCAAGGCAAGAGTACTGGAGTGGGGTGCCATTGCCCTCTCTGTTCAGCATTTGTTAAAGATTTTCAATTCATTGATTGAGTCACTCATTATTCAAAACTATTCAATCTTTGATGTGCTATAAGCAACAGTCATAATTCAGCAGTAAACAAGACAAACACATTTGCTGCACCCCTTGGATCTTGAAGTCTAGGGGCAAATGCTGATATTGAACAAATAACTCCAAGTGCCAAAGTGTAATCAAGGAAAATCATAATAATAATAATGACAATAACTGACAGTTATGGAATTTCTACTATGTGGCAGGGACTGTTCTCTGTGATTTATATCCTGTAACTTAGTTAATGTTCACAGCATTATTCTCCCAATTCAATATGAAATGGGAACATTGAAGCACAGGGCAATGTGCTCAGTTTGCCCAAAGATCACAGCTATGGGTACAACTCCAAGTGGCAGCTTATGTACAATTCAAAGCCAAGGGATTCCAGCTCCTACACTCTTAACCACTCTACCACTATGACATAATCTGATGGTCAAGAGAGATTTCTTGGAGGAGGTGATCTTTTGGCTGAGATCACAAGTCTGGGTTCCAATGGCTTTGATGAAGAGACCAGAGACGCATATTTTAAGGATGAGAGAACAGCAAGTGGGAAAGCTGCTGAGATCAGAGAGTGTATTATTTTAGGGCTTCTGAGGGAAGTCCAGAAGTCCTGGAGGCCCGCTACCTACCTTACAATGCCTAGCTACCTCCATGTCCCTGGTGCCAGCTCTTTGGGGGAATGACAAGAAGGCTCAACACTCCTCTCAGTCCTAGTCCTGAGAACATGAGGAAAATCCGCTTACAGAATCAGGCTCTGAGTCCCCTCACCTATGTCAATAAAATGAAGCTCTTCCAGTCTCAGGTCACCTCTTCCAGGGAGAGCAAGGTGTGCTGGAGGCATCAAAGGGATTTGTGGTGGGCGATGTAATTACTGAGGTGACAGCCTTTTCCTTGAAAGATCCATTCCAGAAGTGTTCCTAAGATTAGAACTTGAAGTATAGAAAACCTCCTTTTTTCCACTTCAGTGGCTATTTGACAGTTCTGTGGACCTGTGGGAAGGAGCTTGAGACTTTAGGAAGAGCAGGGGAAGGCAAAAGAGATCTCTGGTTTTTCTTTTCTTTCTGAATTGGAAAAAAAATGTGTTTCAAACCAGAGAATGGATGAACAGATCAGAGCAAAATTCTGTTAACTTCCTCCCCTATTTCCTTCTGCCTCCTACTCTGCCCTAACCCCTGAGTCTTCTTCATCAGCCAAGTAACAATTGGGAGACTGAAGGGTGCCCAAGCTTCTTGATTCTAAGACCCCAGGCACCTGCAGATCATAAGAGCTGTGCAGCGTTAAAGCACATGTGAAGGTGATAAGATCATGCCTACACTGAAATATTTAGGCTCCACTTACTTATTCATTTACTATCAAATGCAAACATTCACATAGTTGCTCTTGCATTCATTCTGTGGATGTGTTTTGAAGTCCAATCTTTGCTCCAATCTAAAACGTGGGTACTATTTAAACTGTGTAACTTTTGGCAACTCCTATACTTTTTCTGAACCTTGGTTTGGTAAATGGAAAAGTAATATGACCATTCAGGATTCAGGGCAAAATTAAATGACATAATTTATGTATGCCCATGCTCAATAAACTGTGTCATTAACATTATAGCTATTATTACAACTATAGGCCAGGATTTAAGACCATTATTAATTAAACAAGTAGTTATTAATATTAAGCAACTGCTTTTGGCCATTGCTGGGCTAGGGCCCATAAAGATGAGAAAAGATGGTTCCTACTCTTCAGAAGCCTTATCTAGTGAGAGAGATAGACCTCTATGTGTAGCAAGAGTGTTCAAGAAAATCACAGTAATTAAGTCAAGCCTGCTGACTGAAATATTATGAAATGGGAAAAGGAAGCAGAAAGCTTAAAGAGCTGCCTGGAAGATGGGGCAAGCTCTCTGAAAGGGCACCTTCCCCTATGGAGGGAACTGAATCACTCCATGGAACTTGGGGAAAAAAACACCCAGATAATGGTGTAAGTGTCTGAGAAATGAGAACATTCCCAGTGTGAGATGTATCCCTTTTGGAACACTTTCACTGTATGGTAAGAAAAATGACAAGTAAGACAGAAAGAACATCTGCTGATCCAATTACAGAGCATACTTTGAAGAATCATGCCAGAGGCTTTATTTGGCCCCTCACATGAAAGATTCTGTGACCCAGAGACAGAGCCCTAGGTGCTATGGATGCCAAGCAGGAGCATCTTCAGTGGCACTTTCTAGACTAAGAGGACTCAGGTGTAGGGCTGCATCAGGCAATGGCAGGGATGTAAGATAGCTTGGGTGTGAGCCAAGACAACATGGGCACAGAGGGGAGCAGTCTTTCTTAGGACACATCAGGAATCATTTTTCCATTTCTTAAGCCATGTATATGTTTATTCATTCACAGACTCATCCATTCACCAGTGAGTATACTGGTTAGGGGCAGAGAAATGCTCATAGATGGGCCAGCATTCCATTTGCAGAACATTAACAGGTGGGGGCTGAGCTATGGAATGATGCTTTTGCTATTATCTTTTGCTCTGAAAACTTTTGGGATGATAATCCTGTAAAGGGGGGTTCACATGACAATATGATGAATGAAATGCCTTAATGCAGGTATGCACAAAAACAGCTGAATGATTCATTTGGCCCTTGGAAAATTGAGACTTTGGGGTTAATCCAAAAACAAGGAGAAACTTAAGCTGAGGCTTGAAGAAAATTTTGTTTGCTTGGTGACGTTTGATATTGCAGGCTGTAGAAGCATCAAATGTGGAGGCAGGAGAATGTAGAAGAATAGATGCATTTGGAGAACTGTAAACATTTTGATAATGAAGGAGTTTACAGTGCTTCGGAGGAAGAAGTGAGAAAAAAGAATTGGGAAGTAAATCAGATCTTGGAGGCCTTATGTTCTAGTCTCAGCAACTTGGATTTAATCAGGAAAGTGATAGAAAGATACAGGAGACACAAAGAAAAAATCATGGTCCCTACTCATGAGAGGCCACAGCTGAGTAGGAAAGAGGGACACAGATTCATCACAGGAGAGTAATGTGACCAGCAAGAGCCACAAGCCATGTTTGCTGGGCAACCCCCTAGGCGGTCTCTGCTCTGGGACTATGTCTACCTGTGGGTGATTCTGAATGCTTTTCTGTAACTCTCAAAGCCAATGACAAAAAGCATTTAAAAGTAGAGATTCCATGGAAGGTGTGGGTTGCTTCATCAAACTTTTCCATTAGCCATTTCTGATACTTCTCTCCAACTTCTTCCCTCCCCACCCAATCTTTTTATATCTCTTCCTTTGTTAGGTACATGTCCACTCTTCCCTTTAACTTGCAAATCTCACACAGCACAGAAAAGCCCAAGTAGGTTCCCCAATTGTTATAAACATACATGTTATCAAAGATTAGGCAGTTAAATCACTCAGTGGAGTGGGATGGGGTAAAGCAATAGGGAATGGTGAGGACTGGGGCAAACTGGGGAGCACACACTTCACCTAGGAGAACAGCATCAACTGCTCCCCCACTGGATTGTTGCCTTTTAATTATATTTTCAAAATAAGGGTGTAGCTGTTTTACAGTATTGTATAACAAAGTGAATTAGCTATATACATACTTATATCCCCTCTCTTTTGGTCCTTCCTCCCACCTCACCCCCATCCCACCCATCTAGGTCACCACAGAACATTGAGTTGAGCATCTTACACTGAGAAAACCATAATTCAAAAAAGATACATGCGCCTCAATGTTCATTGCTGCACTATTTACAATAGGACAAGAAGAATCCTAAATGCCCATCAACTGATGAATAAATTGTTGCCTTTTAGAAATGCTGGCCCAGTAGGGCTAGATGCTCCCATTTTTTTTCAAGGGAAGAAATTTAGGCTCTTAGCTGATTCTCCAGGTTGATTTTCATTCTTAATTCTAGCTGTTAACTAACTTATTCTTTAAAAAACAAAACAAAACAAAACTCTGGGGTTCAGTTCAGTTCAGTTCAGTCGGTTACCAACCACCAACTCCATCTCAACTAGACATGAAGCAGACTTCTTGCTAATCAAGTCAGACCATATTTAAAGTGTCAGTGGAAATAACATCATCCACAGGGTTATGAAAGTCTTCACAGTGCTTCTTGATCAACTGGCTATAAGGAGTTAGAGTTAAAATGAGTCCAGTAGACTACTACGAATATGTAAATATATTTAGCCCATTTAAAATATATTTTGGGCTTCCCAGGTGGTGCAGTGGGTAAAGAATCTGCCTGCAGTGCAGGAGACACAGGAGACATGGGTTCAGTCCCTGGGTCTGGGAGATCCCCTGGAGGCGGGCATGGCAGCCCGTTCCAGTATTCTTGCCTGAAGAATCCCATGGACAGAGGAGGCTGGCGGGCCACAGTCCACGGGGTCACAGAGTCAGACACGACTGAATCGACTGAGGACAGACACACACAGTATATTTTGTTAATTACAAACGGGGGGAAATTTAAAAAGACTGTGGTTAAAACAAGCATATATGATGACTGCATCTAACTTCCAGTCCTCCACATGTAAACTGAGAGACAACTCAGCCTCTCTCTTGTTCAGAGAGCTTGCTCCGGGGTGTAAATGTACTCTGTCGTGCATTCTCCAGAAATACTGCATGGGCCACACTGTGGAGAGGATGGCAGCAGAGATCATGATAGGTAGTAAGACCTGCCATGAGGCTTCCCTATGATCTGCAAGACGGAGGACCTGCGTCAAGCTGTGGGTAAAGTAGTATGAACCTATAAATCTGAATGACTGGGAGAAAGAGCCCAGGAGTTGGAGTCATGGGATGTGGTTCTTATTCTGCAGAGTCACTAGAGTTCATGTTGAAAATAAAATTATTCTGGCACTTAAAATGGTAGCTGCTGCTGCTACAGCGCTTCAGTCCTGTTTGGCTCTTTGTGACCCTGTGGACTGTAGCCTGTCAGGCTCCTCTGTCCATGGAATTCTCCAGGCCAGAATACTGGAGTGGGTTGAGAAGACTTTTATTCAGGACTATCACATTAGGAGTCAAGGCCATTGCAACTGGGGAGAAGAATTCAGCTCAACAGTAAACAGAGCAGAGGCAGCAGGATTTATAGCCAATCAACAGAGTGAGGGATCAGTGGATGGAAAATTGCTAAGAGGAGACACTAAGGAGAGGGAGATTTTTGCTAAACTGACTTAACAGGATTCTTGCTGAGGGCAGACATGATTTACACATCAAAGGTGAGGGATGATGAACTTGATCAGATTATCTATGGTGATGAGGTCATCAAGGTTAGAGGATTGTTGAGGAACTGACTTAGCAGGATTCTTGCTAAAACTGGGCTATTGGAGGGCTGTCTTAGGACAGAATGGGGGCCAAGGTTGGTGCTTACTCAAGAAGATGGCTCAGAGGGGCCTGACTAGAGTTCAGTCGAGGAGAGGAGTCCTTGTCAGTGAAAAGTGACCCCTTTCTTGGATTTCAGCCTTTCCATCTGGGTAATGACATCGTTGCCCTAGGGTGACTTTCTCTGTCTTCATAGCCAAATCCCTTCTTCAGGGAATCCTCCCAGGTCTTCCTGGCTCAGCCCCAGATGCCCTCTTTGGTCCAGATCAGCATCCAAACAGCTAATTTTCCTTCCCTCTCCTACCAACCAGCAGAGCCTCTGAAGCATGTTGTCTTTGCAGCACACTCATCCAGGCTTTTGCTTGGGATCCACTCTAGCTGCAAAAGGAGACAGAAATTATCCACATCTTCTTTTCTCAGCTCCTCCTGAAGAAGCGGTCCCTTTTGTCTTTTTTAAGGGTTTTCACTGTTGGTCTGTATGAAAAAGCAAATAAAAAAATAAGAATGGGAATTTCACAAATTTTTCATGTTTCTACTCCTCAGAGTCCCTTTTACTAAGACTTCAGCTTTGTCTACATTCCTGAAGGAGTCATCGATTTTCTTTCCTTGACTTTAGAAACAAGGGCCACAAGGACCTGGACCTACCTCTACAAAGGCCACTTTTCTAAAACTTTGAAGAACCAATCCAGAAAAAAACATAAGAACTTATTCATCTAAACTGGATTCTTTGAAATTTTAATTATTTATTTAGTTGACTGTACCAGGTCTTAGTTGCAGCATGTGGGATCTGGTTCCCTGACCAGAGATTGAACCCAGGGCCTCTGCACTGAAAGCACTGGACCACTAGGGAAGTCCTTAAACTGAATTCTTTAAGTCAGTGAAAACTTTCAGACTGGGAATCCTTATAATCCCTAAAAATTTTTATCTTTCCATTCCCAGACTTTTTTCATATCCCTTCCATGGTCAGGTGTATCTTAACCTTCCTGGTGGCTCATACAGTCTTCCCAGGTGGTTCAGTGGTAAAGGATCCGCCTGCAATGCAGGAGATGCGGGTTTACTCCCTGGGTCAGGAAGAGCCCCTGGAGGAGGAAAGGGCAACCCACGCCAGCATTCTTGCTGGGAAATCCCAATGACAGAGGAGCCTGGCAGGCTACAGTCCCAGCGGTTTGCAAGAATAGTTGAGCACAACTTAGCAACTAAACAACAACCTGGCTCATAAATCCCCTTCAGCAAAAAGCCAAATAGTAGGCCCAGTTGTTGCCGACTCATTTGCCTTCAAAGATTAGGCAGTTGAAGTAACTAGAGTGATCACAGTACTCAAAGAAGAGAGATGAGCGGGACTGGCACAGCGATTCAGTGCTGAAGACTCCACCTTCCAATGCAGCGGGCAAGGGGTCAGTCTCTGGCCAGGGAACTAAGGTCCTGCATGTGGTGCGATGCGGCCTAAATTTATGAACAAACACAAGTAAATAAATTGTTGTATCATTTTAGAAAACCTTTAAAAAAGATAGTGAGTGAAAGTTGCTCACTCGTGTCCAATTTTTTGTGACCCATGGGAAAAAAAGATAGGCGCCAATCAAATGAGATTTGCCTTAAAAGTTTTCAAGATCCAGTTTGCATGAGTCTGCAGATCACCCTCCTAGTTAGAAGGTCCATGAGAAGAGTGATGGTCTCTCTTCTTTCCGCCATGATATCCTTGTAGTGACTAGGCATTATCTGACCAATAAATATTTGTTAAATGAACACATAATGACTGAAAATCACTCAAGGAACAGATGGAGTAGGATTATGGATTTCCATGATTTCCAGCTTCAAACACAGATTCTATCTCTGATTAGATTTTAAGTTCCTCTAGTTGAGAGCTCTGTCTTTATAGTAATGACAGCTTGTGGCTCATTATAAAATAATTTTCTCTTTTACTGTCTACCACAACCTGAAACATCATTGTAGTTATTTACTGATGAGAAAATTAAAGCCTAAAAGGCAGAAATAATTTATGCAGCATCTAGACTTTGTTATCTGGTGAGCCTGAATTTGAACCACAACATGGAACTCTGCCTTTATGCTGTGTGCTGCCCTCCTGTTTGTCTAGAGATGAATTTGTAGCTTTATGCAGAAGGTGCAGAGACACGGTGGCTTCTATTTCAGACCCAGCATTGATATTCTAATGACCTTGCATCTTCCCAAGGTAGAAGTTTGGAATGAGAAGCAGTAGGCAGGACTCATGTCACTGCCAGAGGCATTGCCACTATTCTACCATTGCTACATACTAAGTTTCCATCTTGGATGTTCCAGAATGAATCAAATCTCCCTCTCAAAGCCTACCACAGTAAATTTTACTTCCCCAGGTGATTGCCTTGCCTTTTTTTTTCCTTTTGTTTACATTTTCAAGAATATTCAGAGGCAAAGTGTTGGAGCAGATTTCAAGGATAATGGACTTTCACTTTGGAAGAAACGTCAAAGAGAGTAGGCTAACTCCTGAGATTGAATAGCAATGATGACATTCTCTAGGGCATCAGCTTCCTTCCTTCATTCAACAAAGACTTTTTCAGCACCTTCTAAAAGGTGTGCTTCATTCATAACTTTACACACTTGGAACATAGGCTTGAATGTGGACTTTATATTCCTGTTCGTCAAGATCATCAATTTATTCATCATATGATTATTAAGTATCTCTGGTGCATAAAGCTGTGTTTGTGCTTTGTGAACAAGACATGCATCCAACCTTCATGACCTTTGGATGTGGCAGGGGGGTGGGGGATGCATTTCTAGATCTTTAATGGCACCCCACCCCAGTACTCTTGCCTGGAAAATCCAATGGACGGAGTAGCCTGGTGGGCTGCAGTCCATGGGGTCGCTAACAGTCGGACAGACTGAGCGACTTCACTTTTACTTTTCTCTTTCATGCATTGGAGAAGGAAATGGCAACACACTCCAGTGTTCTTGCCTGGAGCATCCCAGGGATGGGGGAGCCTGGTGGGCTGCCGTCTATGGGGTCACACAGAGTCAGACATGACTGAAGTGACTTAGCAGCAGCAGCAGCAGCCTTTTAGATGACTTATTACTTTGCAAAAGTTTCCCTGGTTTCCACACTAATGTTTAGGGTGGTGGGATGGTATGTCTGTGAGGGGTTCCTTCCCCAAGGCAAGATGTCTCCCAATCCTTGAAGGTCAGACAAGGGTTATTCACTAAGGTATTCCTGGCGTTTGCCCCACAGCACGTGTCCTGTAAGCAGAAACACTGATGATTGTGTTGAGGTTTGGTTAGTAGCTGTTAGATTCTAGTCTAGCCATCTGATTCATCTCTCTATTCTTGTACCATGTGGGTCAATTTTCCCCCCATTTATGTCTACAAATACAAGCTCTTTATAAGAAAAAAAAAAAAAGGAAAAAAAAATCCTAACATTGTAGCAGTTAAATCTTCTCCTTCCCAATAACAGCCCCAGGGAGGATGTTAGAGTAACTATATATAATAGGTAAACTTCTTTCAGAGGAGAACATTTCAGACTCAGAAGGCCAATTATAGAGCACATTAGCCAAACATAAGTCCAGAAAAGAAGGGAAAAATGCCATATCTCCATGTGCTGAGCTTGCCCTGTTCTCACACCATTGTAATGCAAAAGTGAGTTTCTTATATTCTAGAGAACTCTTTCCTTGGGAAGGTTAGAGGAAACAAGTTTGATGGGCTATATTCACAGAAATGTGCATGCCTTCCATCCCTATAAAGCCCATAGTCTGGTGGGGGTAGAGAGGAACAAACAGACAAGTTCCAAACGTTATGTAGTAGCACAGGAGATGGGCACCATGGAAGCGTGTTTTAAGAAAAGTTTGCAGTCTCAGAGGATGGGCAGAAAGCGTCGAGTAGGAAGTTGCATTTAACGCTGAATGGCCAGCACTAGTCACAAGAAGCGGAAGAAAGATGGTGGTAGGTAAAAAAAAAAAGTCCAAAACTGGGTAAAGAGCCTGAGCAAAGGGCTGGAGATGAGAAATAAACATGGAGAGGGTAGGGAGTGCAGTCAGTTTCCACGAGTCTAGATCGTAAGATAGGGTGGGACTGAGGCAGACAGCAGGAAGGAGACTGGTGAGGCTGAGGTTGAGGGGAGTCAGCTAAAGACAAAGCCAGAGAGGTGAATGTGGCCCCGTTCATGCAGGCTTTATGCCTTATATCTTTCCCCACGTTGTCTCTGGGCTTGGTCGTGTGACTGGGTCCGTTTGGACCAATAGAATGGTAACAAAGGAATGAAAGTTGCTCTTGCTGCCTTTGGGACTCCACCATCACAGGAAGTCATTCAGACTAACTAGGTGGGTGGTGGCAGACATGTGGCCCAGCTCCCCCATCACCCTCGGCAATCGTCAGGCATCCAGGGACAGCCAGCACTTGGCTAATCCACCAACTGGAAACATGAATGAGCCCAGCTGACACAGGTGCTGCGGAAATGAGCCATCCCAGATGAACCCTGTCCAAATTGCCAACCCGGAAAATGATGAACAAATCAATGGTCATTGTTTTAATCCATTAGGTTTTGGGGTGGTTTGATGATTAGTAATAGAAAATAATACAACTCTCATTTCCACCAAGTTCCTAAGGAAGCAAAACACAGGAGAACCAATAGGAGGATATATCAAAGTTTCATTAGCAGATCCAGTTCCCCAAAAGCTCAGTGTACAGCCATCCCTGGTATCTATGGGGAATTTGCTCCAGGACCCCCTGCAGATACCAAAATCCACGGGTGATCAATTTCCTTATATAAAATGCTGTAATATTTGTTTGTGACATACATACATCCTCCCACTGACTTAAAATTATGTCTAAATGACTTATAATACCTAATACAGTGAAAATGTTATAGTTTCTGACATGCAGCAAATCCAAGTTTTGCTTTTTGGAAATTTCTGGACTTTTTTTCCCAAATACTTTTGATTTGTGGTTGGTTGAATCTGCAGATTCTGAGCTCATAGATACAGATGGCTGACTAAGTATGATAAAAATTTGTTTTGAGCTATCATTGGGTTTAACCCTGGAGGTCCAAGTGAGATTCCTATTTTCCTTTGAATCAAAATCTTAGGGTTAGGATATTTTTCACAGAATTCAAATAAAAATTTTTTACAATTTGTATGGAAACACAAAAGACTCTGAATCATCAAAGAAATCTTGAGAAAGAAAAATGGAGCTGGGGGAACCAGGCTCTCTGACTTGAGACTTATACTACAAAGCTATAGTAAGCAAGAAAGTATGGTAGTAGTACAAAACAGAAATATAGATCAATGGAGTAAGACAGAAAGCCCTGAGATAAACCATGCACCTCTGGGCACAAAGGAGGCAAGAGTATACAATGAAGAAAAGACAGCCTCTTCAGTAAGTGGTGCTGGGAAAACTGGACAGTCACATGTAATTAGAACACTTCCTAACACCATACACAGTAATAAACTCAAAATGGATCAAAGACCTAAATGTACTGCTCAGTCGTGTCCAGCTCTTGCTACCTCATGGACTGTAGCTCACCAGGCAACTCTGTTCATGGGATTCTCCAGGCAAGAGTACTGGAGTGGGGTAGCCATTCCCTTCTCCAGGGGATCTTTCCGACCCCGGGATCGAACCTGGGTCTCCTGTACTGCAGGCAGTCGCTTTACCGTCTGAGCCACCAGGGAAGCCCTATGCGATGGTAGCTGAGCCCAACAGGAGGAAGAGAGACTCCTTTTTTTTTTCCTGACAAGGATTCAGCCAATGAGAAGCCACAGATTCCTTGTTTACTACAGCCCTCCCATCTTCCTTTCCCCGCCCCCCCCCCATAAGAAGGTTCTCCTTCCCTTGCCATGTGTAGTCTTGCATGTGGCTCACCATGGTTGTAGACCCAAAATTGCAATTGTCTGCTGATTCTAAATAACCCATCTTTGCTGGAGAAATATATGGCAGTCTACTTATTTTAGATCAGTGTGTGCTGTGAGATGAATTTAGGTGGTATGCAGCCATGGAATTAAATATCATTGAGTCACATACCGAGACAGCCCTTTTTCAGTTTCCATGTTTCTGATTAAGGCAAGCAGGAAGTCCAGTTTACTGTCAGCATGGACTTGTGTCAGCACGCTAACACTTGCTATGGGCTTCCCAGGTGATGCTAGGGGTAAAGAATCCACCTGCCAGTGCAGGAGATGCAAGAGACACAGGTTCTATTCCTGGGTTGGGGTAATCCCCTGCAGCAGGAAATGGCAACCCACTCCAGCATTCTTGCCTGGGATATCCCATGGACAAGAGCCTGCAGGTTACAATCCATGGGGTCTCAAAGAATTGGACATGCCTGAGCTACTGACTGACTGACTGAATCCTTTCTTTAGTACATTTTAAAGAGACCAGGTCTCAAGCTGAAAATCTTTAGCAGACAGCACATTATAGTTTAATAACATTATTTGTGTATGTGTGTGTAGCATTTATTCCCTATGCACACCTTCTGGTATCTGGAAAGTGATTCCAGTTTTTTATTTACTAGAAATTTTTATAAGTAAATTCTGAGTAAGATGTGAGTAGATTTAAACCGATGTAGTGAGTTGTTGTTTTTCAGTCACTAAGTTGTGTCCAGCTCTTTGCAACCCTGTGGGCTGCAGCACACCAGGCTCCTCTGTCCTCCACTATCTCCTGGAGTTTGCTCAAATTCATGTCCACTGAGTTGGTGATGCTGTCTGACCATCTCATCTTCTGTTGCCTCCTTCTCCTTTTGCCTTCAATCTTTTCCAGCATCAGGGTCTTTTCTAATGAGTCAGCTCTTCGGTGATCAAAATATTGGAGCTTCAGCATCAGTTCTTCCAGTGAATATTCAGGGTTGATTTCCTTTACAATTGAATAATTTGACCTCCTTGCAGTCCAAGGTACTCTCAAGAGTCTTCTGCAGCACCACAATTCAAAAGCATCAGTTCTTCAGTGCTCAGCCTTTTTTATGGCCCAACTCTCACGTCTATACATGATAATGAAAGTACATGTGTATGGCAAAAAAGAGGAGAAATACCTTGAAAGTGATATGAAAATGACCCATTAGTAAAGACTAGTCCAAGTCAGTCCATAGACAGCCTTTGACTGCAGGTTAAGCAGCCATATGATTAAAGAGTGGAGAGTGGTGAATTTTTTATGTCATAAAGAGGATGCTTGGCAAGCTACTCTGAGCAGTAGGTTACTTGCCCCACCTTGGGGAAGGATGCCTGTACCATCTCGCTGTAACCCATCTTGCCATTTGGCAACTCCATTTCCCCAAAGCAGAAGCATTTTGGCCAGATTGGCACAACTTCTTGAAAAATATGACATAGAGATTTGGCTTCCAAACTCAGATTTCCCATGTTCTCCAAGTGACAGCCAGACTTGTTGGTTTTCTTTTCTTTTCTTTTACCTTTTTATTCTTTCTTTATTTTTTAAAATATAAATGTATTTATTTTAATTGGAGGTTAATTACTTTACAATATTGTATTGGTTTTGCCATACATCAACATGAATCCACCACAGGTATACACATATTCCCCATCCTGAACCCCACTCCCTCCACCCTCCTTGTACCATCCCTCTGGGTCATCTCAGTGCACCAGCCCCAAGCATCCAGTATCATGCATTGAACCTGGACTAGCGATTCGTTTCATATATGATATTACACATGTTTCAATGCCATTCTCCCAAATCATCCCACCCTCGCCCTCTCCCACAGCGTCCAAAAGACTGTTCTATACATCTGTGTCTCTTTTGCTGTCTTGAATACAGGGTTATTGTTACCATCTTTCTAAATTCCATATATATGTGTTAGTATACTTTATTGGTGTTTTTCTTTTTGGCTTGCTTCACTCTGTATAATAGAGCCAATCCTCCAGTAAAATTATAATCACTTTCCCCTCAGTCCTATGGACGTTCAGTTCAGTTTGGTCGCTCAGTCGTGTCCGACTCTTTGAGACCCCATGAATCGCAGCACGCCAGGCCTCCCTGTTCATCACCATCTCCTGGAGTTCACTCAGACTCATGTCCATCGAGTCCGTGATGCCATCCAGCCATCTCATCCTCGGTCGTCCCTTCTCCTCATGCCCCCAATCCCTCCCAGCATCAGAGTCTTTTCCAATGAGTCAAGTCTTCTCATGAGGTGGCCAAAGTACTGGAGTTTCAGCTTTAACATCATTCCTTCCAAAGAAATCCCAGGGTTGATCTTCAGAATGGACTGATTGGATATCTTTGCAGTCCAAGGGACTCTCAAGAGTCTTCTCCAACACCACAGTTCAAAAGCATCAATTCTTCGGCGCTCAGCCTTCTCACAGTCATACATGACCACAGGAAAAACCATAGCCTTGACTAGATGGACCTTTGTTGGCAAAGTAATGTCTCTGCTTTTAAATATGCGGTCCAGGTTGGCCATAATTTTCCTTGGAAAGAGTAAGCATCTTTTAATTTCATGGCTGCAGTCACCATCTGCAGTGATTTTGGAGCCCAAAATAAAAAAGTCTG
>SJYX01014086.1:96671-130530 GCA_006410675.1 Oreotragus oreotragus
TCCGACTCTGTGTAACCCCATAGACGGCAGCCTACCAGGCTCCTCTATCCCTGGGATTCTCCAGGCAAGAATACTGGAGTGGGTTGCCATTTCCTTCTCCAATGCATGAAAGAGAAAAGTGAAAGTGAAGTTGCTCAGTCTGTCCGACTGTTAGCGACCCCATGGACTGCAGCCTACCAGGCTACTCCGTCCATTGGATTTTCCAGGCGAGAGTACCGGGGTGGGGGGCCATTGCCTTCCCCGAACTACTGACTCTAGTCTGGTGATTGCTGTTATTTAGTTGTGTCCAGCTCTTTTTGTGACCCTATGGACTGTAGCCCAGCAGGCTCTTCTGTCCATGGGATTCTCCAGGCAAGAATACTAGAGTGCTTTGCCATTTCCTCCTCCAGGAGATCTTCCCATCCCAGGGATTGACTCAACATCTCTCACATTGGCAAGAGGATTGTTTAACACTGAGTCACCTGGGAAGCCCCTAGTCTGGTCAGACTCATCCTGACACAGAGAACTGTGGATATAGTTATTTAACAGACCACTTCATTTAGATGTTCCACGAACATCACAGTTTTAAATACATCCTAAAGCAAATTTTGGAGAAGGCAATGGCACCCCACTCCAGTACTCTTACCTGGAAAATCCCGTGGATGGAGGAGCCTGGTAGGGTGCAGTCCATGGGGTCACTGAGAGTCAGATATGACTGAGCAACTTCCCTTTCACTTTTCACTTTCATGCATTGGAGAAGGAAATGGTAACCCACTCGTGTTCTTGCCTGGAGAATCCCGGGGACGGGGGAGCCTGGTGGGCTGCTGTCTATGGGGCCGCACAGAGTCGGACATGACTGAAGCGACTTAGCAGCAGCAGCAAAGCAAATTTATCATGGCCTCCACTAAGCCTATCCCTCTCGCTTTCAGTAACTCACTTAATGGTACTACTTGTTCCCAGGTGGTGCTGGTGGTAAAGATTCCTCCTGCCAATGCAGGAGATGCAAGAGACATGGGTTCAATTCCTGGGTTCAGAAGCTCCCCTGAAGAAGGAAATGGCAACCCACTCCAGTATTCTTGCCTGGGAAGCCCCATGGAGAGAGGAGCCTGGTGGGTCAGACATGACAGCACACGCACCCACACACACACCAGTTGCCATAGTCAGGAGCCTGGAGTTAGACTGGATTTTGCCCTCTCCCTCGGCTCTATATTCAATCAGTTTGTAGCCTATCTGGCCAAGTTTACCTTCCATATATATTTTTAAATTAATTGTCTTCTCTCATCCCTACTAGAGCTCTGTCTTCATTCAAAACCTCATTATCTTCCAACTGAGTTATTGCTCTAGCTCTCTATTTCCTACACCCAGCTTTACCACTAATAGATCATCCATGCAGACACCATAAAAATATTTCTGAAATAAAAATAAGACCAGGCAGCCCATGTTAGGCCCTTCACTGGCTCCCTAACAAGCTCAGGATAAGGTCCACGCTCTTTATACACCCAAATTACCCCCTCAACAACGTCATTTCTATCTCATATTTTGTCCTTTGTAAAATACACTTTTTCATAATCTCTGTACATATTATGAGGCTTCTCATATTTCTTTAACTCAAAATGGTCTTCCCACATTCCTTCGCCTGGATAATGTCCACTCTCCTCCTTCGGGAAGCATTCTTGGAATGCCTCCTTGGACTGTATTTGATACCACTTTTCGTTCTTCCCATTCCCCTGTGCTCCCTATCATGCTGCACCATCCTTACCTCTTGGGCTTCTTGATATGACAGGGAACATGGGTTACTCATTCTCACGTTTCAGATTCCAGCACGGGACCTGGCACAGAGTAAGGACTCAGTGAATCTTAGAACAGCATTGAGCAACTCTATGGGATGTTTAGAGAATAAGAATAAAATATTTTAGTTAAATCAATGAATTAGGCAGAGGATGACCCCGAAAGAGGGCTATTCTTTTGCTCTGTCTTACAGGGCTCATCAGGCAAGGTTAAGTCCAAGAGTCTGGTGTAGAAAACATTTTAGTTAAATCAATGAATTAGGCAGAGTATGACCCCCAGAAAAGGGCTATTCTTTTGCTCTGTCTTTCAGGGCTCATCAGGCAAAGTTAAGTCCAAGAGTCTGGTGTAGAAAACATGTATGTACTCTAGCCAAATTATTCACCCCCTCATCCACCAGTCTCCCTCTCCCTGCCTCTCCCAGCTTGTGTAAATGCAAAGGTAGATATTATTCTTGAATCTTGGATGATGAGATATTAACACTAAGCTCTGCTTTCTGCAGAGCCTTTCTTTTGTTCAGAATCCTTTCTTTGGACCCTTCCCAAGGAGGCTGAAGTGTAGGCTGTAGGAACAGAGTGATGTGGGATGATGGAGAGAAGCTGGCATGGCTGAGAGTCTTGAACCTGATCTTCTCTCCACTAAAAGTATTTACCAAAAGACCCAGACATCAGTGACTGCCCCAGGCTGACCCTGCTTTTGTAACTGACCACTCCAGAGAGTTATATGTAACTGACCTTTCTACCTCAGACCTTAAAGCTGCCTTGCAGGCTTTGGCAGGGGTGGGGCAGGGGGAGCATTTAAGTTCCTGGCTGTTTGCACTTTTTCTATCTCTCTGTTCTGGAACATGGCTTCATAACTCTCACTATTTCCTCTTATGTTTGCATACAGCTCTCTGGGTAACAAAGTAACTCCACATAGTAAGCTTTCTTTAATACCCCTAGCAGTCCTGTGAGCTAGCAGATCATGCCTTGGATCATGCATCTGGTAACAAAGGGGTGTCTAGATTTGAATTCAGGTCTCATTATTCCATAAACTCTATCTTTGTATTACTCAATGTGGAAAAGAGAAGTGAAGTGACTCAGTCATGTCCAACTCTTTGCGACCCTGTGGATTGTAGCCCACCAGGCTCCTCTGTCCATGAGATTCTCCAGGCAAGAATACNGTCTAGATTTGAATTCAGGTCTCATTATTCCATAAACTCTATCTTTGTATTACTCAATGTGGAAAAGAGAAGTGAAGTGACTCAGTCATGTCCAACTCTTTGCGACCCTGTGGATTGTAGCCCACCAGGCTCCTCTGTCCATGAGATTCTCCAGGCAAGAATACTGGAGTGGGTTGCCATGCCAGAAAAGATCCCACATTTATCTTTCAGCTATTTGTGGACAAATAAAGCATTAACATTGACTATCCCTCTGTGAAGTGCTAGACAAATCTGAATTTTTACAAGAATTTTCACTTTAAAACATAATTTTCAAGTAGCTATCTCATCTGGTCCTAAAAACATAGAAAAGGAAACAAGTGCAGACGTCTGTTCCTTTTGTCTGTATACCACCCATTTCAGCACTGCACTACCGTTTCCTGCATCTGTTTTCCTAAGAATATCCTATTCTCCTTGCCAGAGTGATTCGCCTAGGAATGTGGAAATATGACCCAAGTTGGACCAATTAGAATCTGCCATGGTGCCTTCTGCTGGAATTTTTGGAAGGATTTGTTTCCATTGGAAATAAACTCTGGGTCTGGAGTTGCCAGCTGCCATATTTTCCTTCATATGGATAATAAGCTCTATCTGAGAACTGGGGAAAGTAACAGAACCTTGACTATTTTGACTGAATCCTTGCCTTGCCCGACTTTTGTATTTTTCTGGACTTTTCCTTGATACAAATCAATTAATTCTATAAGAGCTTTTTAGAAATGGTTGACATTAAAGAAAAAAAAAATTGGTCTGGTGGTTAAGACTTCTCCTTCCAATATAAGGGGCATGGGTTCAATTCCTGGTTGAAGAGCTAAAGAGCCAAAACATGAAACAGAAGCAATATTGTAACAAATTCCATGAAGACTTAAAAAGAAAAAAAAAAATGGTTCACCTCAAAAAGTAAATTTTAAATAATATAAATCAATGAATCAGCAAATTCCTTTTCCCTTAAGCTTGATTAAATTGGTTTCCTCTCATTTGTACCCAGGAGATTTTGTTTTATTTTAATTGATTTTTGGCTGTGATATGCAGTATGCTGCATATGGGGATCTTAGCTCCCCAACCAGGGATTGAACCCGTGCCCCCTGCAATGACAGCACAAAGTTTTAACCAAGGAAGTCTCCCTAAATAATTTAATTTCTTTTTAGCAGATAGATAAATCAGCAATGCACTGCAATGTTCAATTCCTCAGTCATGTCCGACTTTTTGTGACCCCATGGACTGTAGCCTGCCAGGCTCCTCTGTCCATGGAATTCTCCATGCAAGAATACTAGAGTGTGTTGCCATTTCTTTCTCCAAGGGATCATCCCAGATCAGGGATCAAACTCGTGTCTCCTGTATTGGCAGGCAGATTCTCTACCACTGAGTCACCAGGAAAGCCCAGATAGATCAGAGAGGTATGTAAATCTTTAAATATCTCATAACTTACAGTGCTATAAGTGATGTTGGAAAAGAGTTCTTTCAGGAGAAAATATCTTTCTACTAATGCACAGGTACCTCTATAAGTATATATGCGTTCATGGAAATCAACCCAGGCCCCTGAGCCACACACTTTGCCTACTGAATTATTCGTAAGCTTTCTTGATTTAAGCAGGTGACCTTGAAACTGAGTAGAGCTCATCTGGTCCACCACCTGACTTGGCCCAGACCCAGCATTGATCCTCCAGTTTGTCCTTTATCATGTCTGTGCCTTTTATGATTGGTTAAAACTGGGCAGCTCTTCCATCAAGGTCTTTGCACACTCTTTTATAGCAAGGCTGGTGTATCAAGTTTATATCAGATCCTTCCTGGACATTCAAGAACGCATTGATCAGAGTCTCCCTTCAGGTAGGGCAGTCCACTCATATTTCTTCTGCATCTCTGCTGTCCAAGGACACACTTTCTGGGGACCTTGTAGAGCTGGGGATGGTGTTTTCACAGTATTAGAGTTAATTTGTTTCAGGCCTGACAGATGAGTTTAAAGGTCTGTTGGAAGAACTCATTTCCAACTCAAGTCCAGAACTATTCAGGCTGTACATGTTTCTAAAGAGAATTTCTTTTGGAAAATGCATGCTTAGGTTCAAATATTTTAAAAAATGAAGACATAAATGAAAAGACTTTCCTCCAGAACCTTTAATTTACCTGAATTCTTAAGCCATGAAGTCACTCCTGTTATCACACCAAGTTGGAGCTACCGTTTACACACAGACCCCTGACTCCATAACTTTATGTGTGTGTCTATATGTGTTGAACCACTTGTTAGAACTCACCCTGCATCTTTGAATCTTTCAGTGATTTTTCTCGACATATTAGAGATGCCCATACCCTGGCCATTTGCCACATATTTTGTCTGTTCACTTCTCATTCTGTTTCCTGAAATAATCTCGAGTGTATCCTAATACATCGCAACAAAAAGTAACAAGCTGAAGTCTCAGACTGTAGCCCTGTGGTTTATCTTGATATGATTGGTCATGTCTCCTTCCAGTAGTTGACTGTCCATTTGTGGTTTTGAGGACACTTCTGAGGTTTTGTTTTTTTTTTTTTTTTTGCTTAATAGAAATGTGGATTGTGCTGCTGACCTTGTTGGTCTCTCCTGCCCAGCCCTCACATATACAGTCCACTCCAGTCCTTTGAGTTTGCCCAAGTTCTCCACAGTAGCATTTCTTACTCTGTTCATCATGGGTTGGATTTCAGTGGGAGCTTCTTAGAAGGGAAGAATTTTGGAATGTTGGCCTTAGCAATAACCATGTCTTATTAGTTAGTGTTCTCCAGAGAAATAGAGCCAATAGAATCTCTATCTATATCTGTCTATCGATCATCTATAACCTCAGATACACAAATGACACAATCCATATGGCAGAAAGTGAAGAGGAATTAAAGAGCCTCTTGATGAAGGTGAAAAGGCTGGCCTAAAACTCAACATTCAAAAAAATGGAGATCATGGCTTCTGGTCCTGTCACTTCATGGTGAATAGATGGGGAACAATGGAAATAGTGACAGACTTTATTTTCTTGGGCTCCAACATCACTGTGGACCATGACTGCAGCCATGAAATTAAAAGACGCTTGCTCCTTGGAAGAAAAGCAATGACAAAACTAGACAGCATATTAAAAAGGAGAGAGATCACTTTGCCTACAAAGGTCCATCTAGCCAAAGCTATGGTGTTTCCAGTAGTCATGCACAGATGTGAGAGCTGGACAATAAAAAAGGCTGAGTGCTAAAGAATCGCTGCCTTTGAACTGTGGTTCTGGAGAAGACTTTTGAGACTCCCTTGGACAGTAAGGAGATCAAACGAATCAGTCTTAAAGGAAATCAACCCTGAATATTCACAGGAAGGACTGATGCTGAAGCTCTAATACTTTGGCCACCTGATGCCAAGAGCTGACTCATTGGAAAAGACCCTGATGCTGGGAAAGATTGAAGGCAGGAGGAGAAGGGCACAGAGGTTGAGATGGTTGGATGGCATCACCGACTCAATGGACATGAGTTTGAGCAAACTCTGGTAGATGGTGAAGGACAGGGAAGCCTGGTGTGCTGTATTCCATGGGGTCCCAAAGAGTCAGACACAACTGACAACTGAACAGTAACAGCAAAGTCATCTGTCTAGCTAGCTAGCTAGCTATCTACATGCCATCCATCTCTCTGCTTACTTATATCTATGTTTTATCTGTCTATCTATCAATCTATCTATTGAGATCGATCCATAGGAGAAAGAGATGTATTATAAGGGATTGACTCTTGTGACTAGGGAGCCTAACAGATCCCAAGATCTGCAGCTGGCAAGCCGGAGACCCAGGAGAGCTGACAGTGCAGTTCCAATCTGAGACTGAAGTTCTAATTTGAAAGCTGAAGCCTTAAGACCCAAGAAGTATTGAGTTTTCAGTTCAGTCATGAATCCAAGAAAAGAACTGATGTCCCAGTTCACAGATAGCCGAGCAGGAGAGGTTCCCTCTTATTCAGGCAAGGGTCAGCCTTTTCATCCTATTCAAGCCTTCAGTTGATTTTTCAGGATCCACTTACATTGGGAAGGGCAATATACTTTCCTCAGTCTACCAATTCAAATGTTAATCTCATCCAGAAACACCATCACAGACACACCCAGAATAATGTTTGATCAAACGTCTGGATATTTATTGACTCAGTCAAGTTGACCCACAATTTTCAAGATCCACTTACATTGGGAAGGGCAATATACTTTCCTCAGTCTACCAATTCAAATGTTAATCTCATCCAGAAACACCATCACAGACACACCCAGAATAATGTTTGATCAAACGTCTGGATATTTATTGACTCAGTCAAGTTGACCCACAAAGTTAACCATTGTTCATGGTAATGAGGACAGTAATAATTCCTCCCATGGACATTGTACAATGCAACCTGCAAGACATTTTCACCTTTTAAAAATCACATTTTATCATCAAAACCATGCATTGGGGGACTTCCCTGGTGGTCCAGTGGTCAACTCTTAACCTTTGAATCCAGGGGTGCAGGTTCAAGTCCTGGTCGGGGAGCTAAGATCTCACATGTCTCATGGCAAAAACAAAAACAAACAAACAAAAAAAAACAAAAAAAAAAAAACACAACATGAACAACAGAAACAACATTGTAACAAAATTCAATAAAGACTTTAAAAATGGTCCACATTTTAAAAATCTTTAAAAAAAAGAAAAGAAAAGAGCCATGCACTAAGATAGGACTTCCTATCCTCTTCTTGTGCAAGGAAACTTAAGCTCAGAAAAGTCAAGTATTTATTCATTCATTTGCCTTCTATGTGCCAGATACTGTGCCAGGCACTGGAGATTCAAAAGTAAAAATCAATTCACCATCACTCTACAACCAGGGACACAAGAGTTCAGGAGAAACTGGCTCTGTGTTGAGCTGGAGCTGGCTGAGCATGAGCTGTGTCCAGAAGAACAATTAGTGCAGAACAATGAAGAGCTAACTGCAAACAAAGGTGATGAAAAGCTTGAGAGGGTACGGTTAAATCCCTTCTGTGTTTGCAGTGGTTACAGAAGGAAGACTGAGGAGGCAGTGGGAGTCCTGGCATTCAGGGGCAGTTTCAGAAAGTTTCAAGATGTGGTATGCTGAGGTTCTGGATGGGAGGACAGTTGGAAGAGGGCTGGGGTGCTCTGCAAACTGTCCTTTATCCCTGAGATCTCACAGTCTGCAGCCCAGTCATGTTTTCTCTCTTGCTCCCTTTTCGATTTTAGTGAATAAGTCTTGTTTATTCTATCTCCTAAATACCACTCCAATCTGTTTCTCTCTCTTCATCCCCAGGGCCACTTCGTTAATTTAGTTTCTCCTTACCCTGACTCATGAAATAACATTCTGCTTGCTTTCTTACTTCCTCCAAGGTTTTCCCCACCCAGTCACTACCAATCACTCTAAAATGTGACTAGAAGTGCAGGCTTAGTGTGACAGGGCTGTCTAAATTTTGTGTATATTACTATCTAGATTAGAGCTTCTTGGTAGGGTCGGTATGACTTCCTAGGCAGCATCCAGGCCCTCCTGGGTCACTAACTGTAATACCATATGATATTGTTATTTAATCTCACTTAATTCCCTTTCATCTCTAACAGTGAAATTACATGAAATTAGCACAGAGTCTGTCACTTTATTTTGAGCTCACTAAGTGATTGCTATTTCAATTACAGATTTTTTGTATTCGCTTGCTTATTACTTAATGGCTCCCAGTCACCTACATTTTGAATCCCTATAGAGACCTACAGCCTTCTGTGCTCAGGCTTCAAACCTATTTTCCATCATTATCTTCCACTTTCAGCCCTACACTCCCTACGCTTTAGCCATGCTGAAGAACCTAATATTTACTTGGTCTATCATGGTTCAGGCCTCCACTGTCTTCGCACATGTCTGGCCTCATACTAACCTCTCAGTTCTTTTTTGTTGATTTGTTCAGGGAGATGTCTGGATGTCTTGTACTGAGTCTTAAAGACACAATTCAGCTTTTACCTCCCTGAAAGGCTTTCCCAATTGCTCTAAGCAGAATTAACTACTCTCCTTCCAGTCACTACTCTGCAGTGTGTGCACTGTTCAGATGTAAGATTGTTTTCCTTGATGTTTTCCATATTTGATTTTATGTGTGTCTACCGGATTACATGGTGAACTGTGCTAATTAAGCAGCATTGATCACAAGGGAATGTTTTGTATCAGATGAAGAAAAATTATCAATGTTAGTTAACAGAAGTAGAATAAGATACAGGGACAAAATGCAAAAAAGATTATATAGGCAAATGGAACCTCAGAAAATAAATAAACTGCTATGTTTTTACACCCTTGTGATCATAAAAATGAGAGCCACTGTATGCACATAAAAAATTTGTCTGACTAGAGCTGAAGGTGCAGGTATAATAAAGTTGATTCCTTGTGATAAAGCCACCCTGTGGTGATGATCTTAAAACAAGGAACCAATCCATATGCTAATGAAATAAATCATAACTACAGACAAGCAACCAAAGTTCTACACAGCTCCATTTTGGAGGCAGGCCGAGAGAAGTATTTGGCAAATTTTTGAAGTATTTGGCAAGTATTTGAACAAATTTTAAAATTTGCTCAGCAAAAAAGGAACTCGGGTGGAGAATTTGAACCTTGTGTAAAGGGAGTTATAGGCTTCCCACGTGGCTCAGTGGTAAAGGATCTGCCTGCCAATGCAGGAGACTCTGGAGACACGGGTTTGAACCTTGGGTCAAGAAGATCCCCTGGAAAGTGAAATGGCAACCCACTCCGGTATTCTTGCCTGGAAAATTCCAAGGACAAAGGAGTCTGGCATGCTACTGTCCCTGGGGTCGCAAGAGCTGGACATGACAGTCACTGAGCGTGCACACACACACACACACACACACACACACACACACAAAGGGACTTATAAGGGGCCAGCCTTTTCAGACTCTTCTTCGGTAAGCCACTGAGTATATTTGTGGTTAATACAAATAATGAAATAAATGGGAATCCTCATGCCACAACCCAGAACCACTACTGTGTGGAGGGACATTGGTCTGGCCAAGCTCCTGCTTCTCTTGGTCCATTAAGCTGGTTGGAGCTGGAGCATTTGGCAGTAGCCTGGGTCTTATTTTCTCTCCCACACCTCTCCTTTTAGGCAGGATTGTCTGGACCGCTCAGAAGAGATAGAGAAAAATCCAAAGATGAGTAAAATTTTAATCTTGGCATTTTTCTAATTTAGCTCAAGGACTCATTCTTAGTAAAAACAAAATTTACAACAAAATGGATGATAATACATTCTATCAGGAAAGCTAAAAACCCTAAATGTGTTGAATCCTACATAAAGAAGTATCTACCATTAACAGTACTCTACTAATTATCAGGGACACTCTGAGAGGCTTTATATTTGTTGACCTTTTAATCCTCATTTAAGACTCAAAGCAATTATCTTTGTAGGATAGGCATTATTATTTCTGTTTTGTGGATGAGAAAAATAAAAGTGTATGGAACTGATTCAAGGCCACAGACGCAGCAAGTGGCACAGTTAACATTCAAATTAAATTGGCATGCTCCAAGCCCTTGTTATAGCAATAGCAACAGGATCATGTTATCATGATAAGAAAATCAGGGAAAGGATAATGTGAACTTTCGGGTGAGGTTTAAGTTGATGACAAAGAGAAATCTCTACAGCTCCTATTCTGTTTTGTTTCTGCCTTATTTATCACATGGTTTACTATAAACCACCTACTAAGACCCTGATGCTGGAAAAGATGAGAGCAGTAAAAGGGGATGACACTGGATGAGATGGTTGGATGGCATCATCGACTCAATGGATATGAGTTTGAGCAGATGCCGGGAGATAGTGAAGGACAGGGAAGCCTGCCATGCTGCAGTCCATGGAGTCGCAAAGAGTCAGACATATCTTATCAACTGAACAACAACCTGCTAAGAAGAAAAATGAATCCCCAAAATGCTTGAACTCTAACTAGATTTTTATCTATTAAAATCTAAATAGATTTCTCCCTCCCATGAATATGTGCAAAGACCACTAGTGTAGAGAAAACTGGTGAATGTGTTTTGGAGCTGCAGTGTGCTTAACGGTTAAGAGAGCAGGTTTTGGGATGTAGAAGATGGGAATTCAAACAATATCTCTGCTACTTCCTAACCCTGTGAATTTGGATGGGTTCTTTCATTTCTCTGAGGCCCATTGTCCTGAGTGGATAAGTGTTTATAATAGCATCTACCTTGAAGATTAGTGCACAGATTCTAGCTTGGAAAATACATATGACATAGAAATATGTACTATGGACAGAGGTAAATATTCAAAATGAGCTATTATTATTTTGTTGTATTCCAGACACTTACTTATACCCATGCAAGCAAAAGAAACTCTTGCACATGTGCTGTGCTGTCTCTTTAGTCATATCTGACTCTTTGCTACCCCATGGACTGTAGCCCTTCAGGATCCTCTGTTCATGGGGTTCTCCAGGCAAAAATACTGGAGTGGGTTGCCATTCTCCGCTCCAAGGGAAAGAAAATCTTAAAAAGTATTAATTATATTAATTTTTAAATTGAGATTCAAAATTGCATTCATAAAACTATTGAAACTATGCAAACATTGAGAATGAAAATATAAAAGACTGCAGAGAAATGTATCAAAAGTATTCAAGAGGTTGCCTTTAGAAGCATGGGGGGGGGTATTTCCTTTTATTAACTTCCATATTTTTAAACTTCTGTGATCAGAATATGCTGCATTTTATTAAAGGGAAATTTTAATTCTATATAATTTTAAATATTATATGCTAATATTACCTTAATCATCAAAGGAAATGAACAGAAAAGTTTTGAAATGTTTTCAGCAGAAAAATGTCAGTTTGACTAAATGTAAGCAGTCAAGGCTACAGTCTTTCCAGCAGTCATGTACTGATGTGACAGCTGGACCATAAAGAAGACTGAGCACCGAAGAATGACGTTTTTAAATTGTGGTGATGAAGAAGACTCTTGAGAGTTCCTTGGAAAGCAAGGAGATCAAGCAGTCAATCCTAAAGGAAATCAACCCTGAATACTCTTTGGAAGGACTGATGCTGAAGCTGAAGGCCATCTGATGCAAAGAGCTGACTCATTGGAAACGACCTGATGCTGGGAAAGATTGAAAGCAGAAGGAGAAGAGGGTGACAGAGGATGAGATGGTTGGATGGCATCACCGACTCAATGGACGTGAACTTGGGCAAACTGCAGGAGGTGGTGAGGGACAGGGGAAACTGCGGTGCTGTGGCCCATGGAGTCCTGAAGAGCCGGACATGACTTGGTGACTGAACAACAAGAAGGAGATTTGCCTGGTAAGCACCCGCCGCACACTGGAGGCTCCTGAAGCGTCTCCAAGTGAGGTGGGGGGTGTTGCAACTGAGCCCACAGGGCAGCCTTCCCAAGCGTTCTAGAAGGCTGGAAAATGCAAATTCATCTCCGTGACCAATCCCCTGCAACTGACCTGAGAAANGAAATCTCTACAGCTCCTATTCTGTTTTGTTTCTGCCTTATTTATCACATGGTTTACTATAAACCACCTACTAAGACCCTGATGCTGGAAAAGATGAGAGCAGTAAAAGGGGATGACACTGGATGAGATGGTTGGATGGCATCATCGACTCAATGGATATGAGTTTGAGCAGATGCCGGGAGATAGTGAAGGACAGGGAAGCCTGCCATGCTGCAGTCCATGGAGTCGCAAAGAGTCAGACATATCTTATCAACTGAACAACAACCTGCTAAGAAGAAAAATGAATCCCCAAAATGCTTGAACTCTAACTAGATTTTTATCTATTAAAATCTAAATAGATTTCTCCCTCCCATGAATATGTGCAAAGACCACTAGTGTAGAGAAAACTGGTGAATGTGTTTTGGAGCTGCAGTGTGCTTAACGGTTAAGAGAGCAGGTTTTGGGATGTAGAAGATGGGAATTCAAACAATATCTCTGCTACTTCCTAACCCTGTGAATTTGGATGGGTTCTTTCATTTCTCTGAGGCCCATTGTCCTGAGTGGATAAGTGTTTATAATAGCATCTACCTTGAAGATTAGTGCACAGATTCTAGCTTGGAAAATACATATAACATAGAAATATGTACTATGGACAGAGGTAAATATTCAAAATGAGCTATTATTATTTTGTTGTATTCCAGACACTTACTTATACCCATGCAAGCAAAAGAAACTCTTGCACATGTGCTGTGCTGTCTCTTTAGTCATATCTGACTCTTTGCTACCCCATGGACTGTAGCCCTTCAGGATCCTCTGTTCATGGGGTTCTCCAGGCAAAAATACTGGAGTGGGTTGCCATTCTCCGCTCCAAGGGAAAGAAAATCTTAAAAAGTATTAATTATATTAATTTTTAAATTGAGATTCAAAATTGCATTCATAAAACTATTGAAACTATGCAAACATTGAGAATGAAAATATAAAAGACTGCAGAGAAATGTATCAAAAGTATTCAAGAGGTTGCCTTTAGAAGCATTGGGGGGGGGTATTTCCTTTTATTAACTTCCATATTTTTAAACTTCTGTGATCAGAATATGCTGCATTTTATTAAAGGGAAATTTTAATTCTATATAATTTTAAATATTATATGCTAATATTACCTTAATCATCAAAGGAAATGAACAGAAAAGTTTTGAAATGTTTTCAGCAGAAAAATGTCAGTTTGACTAAATGTAAGCAGTCAAGGCTACAGTCTTTCCAGCAGTCATGTACTGATGTGACAGCTGGACCATAAAGAAGACTGAGCACCGAAGAATGACGTTTTTAAATTGTGGTGATGAAGAAGACTCTTGAGAGTTCCTTGGAAAGCAAGGAGATCAAGCAGTCAATCCTAAAGGAAATCAACCCTGAATACTCTTTGGAAGGACTGATGCTGAAGCTGAAGGCCATCTGATGCAAAGAGCTGACTCATTGGAAACGACCTGATGCTGGGAAAGATTGAAAGCAGAAGGAGAAGAGGGTGACAGAGGATGAGATGGTTGGATGGCATCACCGACTCAATGGACGTGAACTTGGGCAAACTCCAGGAGGTGGTGAGGGACAGGGGAAACTGCGGTGCTGTGGCCCATGGAGTCCTGAAGAGCCGGACATGACTTGGTGACTGAACAACAAGAAGGAGATTTGCCTGGTAAGCACCCGCCGCACACTGGAGGCTCCTGAAGCGTCTCCAAGTGAGGTGGGGGGTGTTGCAACTGAGCCCACAGGGCAGCCTTCCCAAGCGTTCTAGAAGGCTGGAAAATGCAAATTCATCTCCGTGACCAATCCCCTGCAACTGACCTGAGAAATCCCTGGGCTCTGATGGAGGCAAGATGCATGCCACCTCCTTGTTCTGACACAATTGAGTCTAGAAGAAGCAGAGCTGCCTGAATAGGGACAGCCCTGCTTTATCAGCACCGATGGCTCAAGCAGCCATTAATTAGGCTGAGATTAGCTTCAGTACAGGGCTTCCCTGGTGGCTCAGCCAGTAAAGAATCTGCCTGCAATACGAAAGACCCAAGTTCAATCCCTGGGTCCAGATGATCCCTTGGAGAAGAGAATGGCTACCCCCTCCAATATTTTTGCCTGGAGAATCCCATGAGCAGAGTTGCCTGGTGGGCTACAGTCCATGGGATCATAAAGAGTCAGACTCGACTGAACAACCAACAATTTCACTTCTTACTTTAGCTTAAATATAGTAGTTAGTTAATTGTGAGTTTGACACAAAACTCCTTGTGTTACAGCAGGGAGACTGGAAGTGGAGCCAGAGAAGTGGGAAGATTTCCAGGCACAATGCAAGTGCATAAAGCAAAAATTAATGTACAGCAAGGATGTGGAGGATAAGGGTGCCCTGGTGCAGCTTAGCTTGAATCCTGGAAGGCTCCTTGAAAGACTCTGAGTTGGTTGTACAAAACTTGCTGGAGGTGGTGATGAACTCACCACCAAGAATTTTGAATGCTGAGTAGGAAAGAGCCAAATGGGTGATTTAGAAGACTTTTGAGATCAGTGTCTGTCAGACACTTGGATCCAAAAAAAAAAAAAAAGCATTTGGGAAATAACCGGTAGGTCAGAAGACCAGGTATGGATACAGAATGGAAAATGTCAGGATTGTTGAGAAAGATATAAGAAAGTGTAAAAAGAAAAGAAAAAAGCAAGGTATGCAAAGATGGAAGATTAAGAAAGGTGAGAGAAGGACTTCCTTGGTGATCCAGTAGTTAAGACTTTGCCTTCTAATGCAGGGGGTACGAGTTTGATCCCTGGTTGGGAGCTAAGATCCCACATGCCTTGTGGCCCCAAAGCCAAACCATAAAACAGAAGCAATATTGTAACAAATGCAATGAAGACTTTAAAAAAGTGATCCACAGTGAAAAAAAAAAAAAAACTTAAAAAATAAGGGTGAAAAAATAACTCAGTAAATCCCTTAGGGACAGTCAGAGGAAAAAGAGGTCTCTGCTAGAAGGGAGGTGAAGAGGAGGACAGGAGTCCATCCAGTAGTTGAAAATATTCACTCATATATCCCTCCATTCATTATTTTGTTCATTTTTTCACAAAAAGAAATTAAGAGTTCACTTTTTGCCTAGCACTGTCCTATCACAGTTGAACAGAGAATGGGAAGACAGATTCAAAATGGATTATTACAATACACTGTGATCAGAGCTGTAACAAAATTTTGTACAAGATGATATAGAGGCAGGGAAGAAAGGGGGAGCTAGGAAAGACTGCATAGAGGACGAGTCGTTTAAGTAGGGCTGGAAAGGAAGAGTTGGGGATGAATGAGGACAGAAGGAAGAATATCTCAAACAGAGAGAAGCAGGGCAATTTATGCTTGGAAAATGAGATGAAGTCACAAGTAGATGGAGGATGGATGGAGGAACAAAGAAAGTGACGGGAGATGGGATTGAAATGGGAAGAGTTTGAATTCTTAAACTGGGAATTGGGAATAATTCTGTATACCAGTGGTTCCCATGCTTTTTTTGGTCAGGTATTAAATTAATTCATAATTTTGAGTTATACCCCCAATATTCACTCATTCATTCAATAAATCATTAGTGAACATCTGTTATATAACACATTGTTTTCCTTAACTATAGACCAGGTTCAGTTTCTTGGATATTATGCATTGAGAATTCTTTAACATTTTGCTACATTTCCATATTTTGTGTAGTCAAAATATGAATGTGCTCACTTCTATAAAATATATAATTTTAAATACATAAATTGTATCTATATACATTTTTGAGAACCTCTTCCATTATAGGCACAACTGTTTGTATTTTCCTCCATTTAATTGAGCTTAGAAACCATGGTCTGACTTCATCTCCTGCCCAATCAGTAGCCTCTGCTAGTTTTTAAATTCCTTTCTCCTAGGTATTTTACTGGAGTTTTATTTGGTTGTTTCTGCTCATGTCCCTGATAGAATGCGTTTTGTGTATATATGCTGTCATCTTGTGACCTGAGAAACTGCACAGACAGAGGAGCCTGGCAGGCTACAGTCCGTGGGGACACAAAATAGCAGACACTTTGGGTCCCTTTGTGCCCCAGAGTAGATACTTTTTCTTTTCAGAAATTAAGACAATGTAATGGTTCCTGAGTCCTTATTTTAGCCAGACATTATTCTGAGTGTTTTTCATGTACCAACTCAGCTCATCTTCACAACAACATCCTTGATGATTACACTGTTATCACCATGTTACAGATAGGCAGGCTGAGACCAGGAAGACTGAGCTGCTGCTCAAGGTTGCCTACTGTGCACTGGGAACTCACAGAAGGTTTTAGGTTTACTAAGTTTGGTTCCAGAGCCCACATTCTCAATCAATGTGTCTCATATCATGTACCATGATGGCCAGAGGTAGTGAGCATCAAGACTTTACTATGTGCCAGGAACTCTGTCAAGTCCATGAAGAGCACTAGCCTGGCAAGCTCTCATAACTACCCCACAGTGGAGCACCGCTGTTGTCACCCATTTCACAGATGAGGAAGCTAAAGCTTCGGGACCTTACCAAGCTTGTTGCAAGCCAGAAAACGGGTGAGCAGTGGGGCTGGACTTAGAAGACAGGTAGCTTTGGCCAAAGTCCATGTACATAGCCCACTGGCTCTACCACATCTGACACCTGGGGAGGGATTTACTTTTGGCTTTGCTTCTTGCAGAATGTGCTTGGGGTCTGATTATAGGAAAAACACTGACTAACATTAGTCTCATTACCATCAGTAAAAGAGAGAAAGAGTTTGTCTCCAACGAATACTGGACATTACCAGATGCCAGCCTCCAAGCTAGTATTTTATGAAACACTATGTTACTAAACCACCCTGACAGCTTTCTGAGGGAGATATTATTATCATCCAGTTTTCATATGGGGGAACACCCACGTTAGTGGGTTAGGCTGGAGACATTAAATGACTCCCCCATGGTCACAAGGTTGATAAGAGGAAGAACCCTGACTGAGACCTCGGTTTCCCTGTTTCCAAAGCTTGTCCCTTGGAGCTTTGGGGGTTAGTCTCTGGCTGTCCCCTCCTGTTATGCCCAAGAAGAGAACAGAGGACTATCCCTATCAGACATTACTCTGCCTCTCAGCTGCCCAGGCTCCCAGAGAAGGTCCCGCCATGTCCCTAATCTGGGTGACAGCACCCCTCTCCTCTGCTTGTCACTTGCAGTCTCCCTAGGAAGAAGGCTTCGCTGCCGGAGGAAGATTTACAGCTTCAGCTTCATCAAGCTGGCTTCAAGATGCAGTGCTCTAGCCCAGGCGCCTTGTCCCCATTCATCTTCCTCAGGGTAAACAAAGATTCTAAATTCACAGTGCTTCTGATTAAGCTTTAGGGACTCCGCCACATCACTGCCAAACAGAGACACACACACACATCCTTACTCATATGCTTATACCTGTTAACGTTTGCTGTTTCGTTGCTGAGTCATGTCAGCCTCTTTTGCAACCCCATAGACTGTATCCCATCAAGGTCCTCTGTCTATGGGATTTTCCAGGTAAGTATACCAGAGTGGGTTGCCATTTCCTTCTCCAGGGGATCTTCCCGACTCAGAGGCCGAACCTGTGTCTCCCGCATTGCAGGAGGCTTCTTTCCTGCTAAGCCACCAGGGGAGTCCATATCTAGTACTGATAACTGTAGCTATGTAAGACACAGGATTTTCACACCACATTGTGATGCTCAAAACTATGGATTCTGCATCTGGACTTCTTGTTGTTGTTCAGTCTCAGTAGAGACAGAGATACAAATAAGGTAAAATCTCTTGTTCTCAAAGACTTAGGGTCTTGGGAGGAGAGGGATAGAGACAGAATAGTAAAAAGATAGTTTCTAGTAAATGTTGTGACAAAGGCAATCACAGATGTGTGTGGAAGCACAGACTTTGGAAAACAGTGGTCAGAGAAGGTTTGGCTCTTGCCTATGCAAAACTGACAAGCAATTAATCCTGAGCTTTGCAGAGCAGGTCTGACTACAGATCAAAAGAGTTAGAGCCTAAAGGAATTGATATCTGAGACAGAATGCCTTCTGTGACATTCATGCTCTTCCTACATCTACTATAGTCATCTTGCATATTAATAACTATTTATACTGGCTTATTTTCAGTTTACATTAGGGAAATGGCACTAGCAGGAACATTAAATCATGGAAGGTACTGAGTAAAACTGGTGATAGGAGCAAGGTCTGGTGCTGTAAAGAGCAATACTGCATAGGAACCTGGAATGTTAGGTCCATGAATCAAGGCAAATTGGAAGTGGTCACACAGGAGATGGCAAGAGTGAACATCAACATTTTAGGAATCAGCAAACTAAATGGACTGGAATGGGTGAATTTAATTTAAATGACCATTATATCTACTACTGTGGGCAAGAATCCCTTCGAAGAAATGGAGTAGCCATCATGGTCAACAAAAGAGTCCGAAATGCACTACTTGGGTGCAATCTCAAAAACGACAGAATGATCTTTGTTCCTTTCCAAGGCAAGCCATTCAATATCATGGTAACCCAAACCTATGCCCCAACCAGTAATGCTGAAGAAGCTGAAGTTGAATGGTTCTACAAAGATCTACAAGACCTTTAAGAATTAACACCCCAAAAAGATGGCCTTTGCATTATAAGGGACTGGAATGCAAAAGTAGGAAGTCAAGAAATACCTGGAGTAACAAGCAACTTTGGCCTTGGAATATGGAATGAAGCCTGGCAAAGGCTAATAGAGTTTTGCCAAGAGAACACACTAGTCATAGCAAACACCCTCTTCCAACAACACAAGAGAAGACCCTACACATGGACATCACCAGATCGTCAACACTGAAATCAGACTGATTATATTCTTTGCAGCCAAAGAAGGAGAAGCTCTATACAGTCAGCAAAAATGAGACTGGGAGCTGACTGTGGCTCAGATCATGAACTCCTTATTGCCAAATTCAGACTTAAATTGAAGAAAGTAGCAAAAACCACTAGACCATTCAGGTATGACCTAAATCAAATCCCTTACGCTTATACAGTGGAAGTGACAAACAGATTTAAGGGACTAGATCTGATATGATGAACTAGACTTGATGAACTATAGATGGAGGTTCGTGNTGAACCCATATCCTGTCTCTTATACACATCTAGATGTGTATAAGAGACAGCGCTTATACAGTGGAAGTGACAAACAGATTTAAGGGACTAGATCTGATATGATGAACTAGACTTGATGAACTATAGATGGAGGTTCGTGACATTGTACAGGATACAGGGATCAAGACCATCCCCAAGAAATGCAAAAAAGTAAAATGGCTGTTTGAGGAGGCCTTACAAATAGCTGTGAAAGGAAGAGAAGTGAAAAGCAAAGGAGAAAAGGAAAGATATAAGCATCTGAATGCAGAGTTCCAAAGAATAGCAAGAAGAGATAAGAAATCCTTCCTCAATGATCAGTGCAAAGAAATAGAGGGAAACAATAGAATGGGAAATACTAGAGATCTCTTTAAGAAAATTAGAGATTCCAAGGGAACATTTTATGCAAAGATGGACTCAATAAAGGACAGAAATGGTTTGGACCTAACAGAAGCAGAAGATATTAAGAAGAGGTGGGAAGAATACACAGAAAAACTATATAAAAAATATCTTCACGACCCAGATAATCATGATGGTGTGATCACTCACCTAGAGCCAGATATCTTGGAATTCAAAGTCAAGTGGGCCTTAGGAAGCATCACTATGAACAAAGATAGTGGAGATGATGAAGTTCCAATTGAGCTATTTCAAATCTTAAAAAGATAATGCTGTGGTAGTGCTGCACTCAATAAGCCAGCAAATTTGGAAAACTCACCAGTGGCCATGGGACTGGAAGAAGTCAGTTTTCATTCTAATCCCAAAGAAAGGCAGTGCCAAAGCATGCTCAGACTACCACACAATTGCACTTGTATCACATGCAGTAAAGTAATGCTCAAAATTCTCCAAGCCAGGCTTCAACAGCATGTGAACTGTGAAATTTCTCATGTTCAGGCTAGATTTACAAAAGGCAGATGAACCAGAGATCAAATTGCCAGCATGCTGCATCATTGAAAAAGCAAGAAAGTTGCAGAAAAACATCTATTTCTGCTTTATAGACTATGTCAAAGCATTTGACTGTGTGGATCACAATAAAATGTGGGAAATTCTTCAAGAGATGGGAATTCCAGACTACATGATCTGCTTCTTGAAAAATCTGTATACAGGTCAGGAAGCAACAGTTAGAACTGGACATGGAACAACAGACTGGTTCCAAATAGGAAAAGGAGTATGTCAAGGCTGTATATTGTCATCCTGCTTATTTAACTTCTATGCAGAGTACATCATGAGAAACGCTGGGCTGGATGAAACACANTTCTGTACATCAGTATCCAAGTAAAAAATGTTCTTGTTAGTGTTAGAAGAGCTAAACTTTAGACACAGTTACTAAAGCAAGATTTTGATTCTAGCTTTGAAGAAAACCTGTGTATAGCAGATTTACTGTTATATACATAGAGGTACTGCATGCGTGCGTGCGTGTGTATATGTGTGTGTATTTTTCATTTATGTAGGTCACTGTTTTTCAATATGTTATTTTTAACCTGACTTCCTTCCAACTGTCCCACATTAAGAAATACGGTGAAAGAGATAACTTTAAAGTATTTATTTAATACTATTTTGCTTTTCCATCTATCACCATGAATATAGTATCCTTTTTTAAAATGATCCCTTTTTATAACTTTTGAACTCTTTCTCATCATCCCATGTTAATTATTAAGGATATAATTTCAATATTCTGTATTACATGATCAACTTTTTTTGTTTTGTGCTGGATCATTCTTGTCACTGTGTAGATATTCTGCTAGTTCTCTAGTTTTAAAGAATAAAAGAATCTTCTCTTGACACCACTTTCCCTACCAATTTCCACTCCCTTTCTTTTGTTCCCTTTTGCATCAGACTCCAACCTTGTCCGTGCCCACCATCCCTATTCTCTTTTCCCAGTCTCTTAATTCTACTTTTATCAGTATCAGACTTCAACTAATAGAAGCTGCTTCTATAGTAGTGACTTGCATGTTACTGAATGCAGTGGTCAGTTCTTTGTCGTCATCCTTCATCCACCAGCTATACTTGTCATCATTTACTTCCTCCTGCTGGGTAAGCTTTCTTAACTTGGCTTCACCAGTGCCACTCTTTCTCGGTTTTCCTACTTAGCCATCTTTGCTGGCGACTCCTCTTCTCTTAGGATGATGGAGTGTCTCCGGTCCATCTTTAAAACTCTTTCTATATTTGAACTTCTAGCGTAATTAGAATTTCCCCCCCAACTGTAGCTTATTTCTTAGAAATGGTTGATTATAGAAAAGAAAATGAAATGCCTCTGTTTTAAAACTATCTTTTGGACTTTCTTGACCCCATCTTAAAGCTTGCAGTGAGACCTGTGGACCTTTGGAGAAGTGACCATCTATTGGCAAGGATTGGGAAAGTGGATAAGGCTGTTTTATTTCAATATCATAGTAACATAAAGTAGTTACTCTTGGGACATGATAGAAAATGAATATTGCATTTCCTTCTCTTGAAATCCTTAAAGATATTTTTTTAAAGGAATTTTAGATGAACTTGTGTAATGTGTTGGCATTATTTTCAGTAACCTCAATTATGTCCATGTAGATATTTGCAAAGGATGAAATCTAAGAAGAAACTTTATGAAAAGATTCTATATCACATCAAATTTTAAAGCCGCTGTTAAAAGCATAAAAGTAAACATGCTCTATACATAAAATTTGAGAAATACAGTAAAAATTGAGTTAAAGCACCTATCATACCATCAGTAACCTCAATTATGTCCATGTAGATATTTGCAAAGGATGAAATCTAAGAAGAAACTTTATGAAAAGATTCTATATCACATCAAATTTTAAAGCCGCTGTTAAAAGCATAAAAGTAAACATGCTCTATACATAAAATTTGAGAAATACAGTAAAAATTGAATTAAAGCACCTATCATACCACTGCCTAAATGCAGTTTATATTTTGATATATTGTTTTCAATCTAGTCATTATGCAGTTTAAAAATCATTCTATGATCATATAATGTCCTGCATTTTGCCCTTAGCATAGTATAACATCCATGTTTTCACAAATTTTATGAGCAACATGTTTAGATGTATTTAGTTTAGATATACTAAATATATCTCGTCTCATGGACTCCTTTGTCTTGAACATTTGGGTTTTGATTATTTTAATTTGCATTTATTTTTATTTTTTGTTTTTGTGGATAAAGCTGCAGTGACTATCCTCTGCATCACTTTTTTTTTTCTGTTTTAGGAATACTTCCTTAGGATAGATTGCCAGAAGTGGAGTGACTGGATCAGAGGGTATGAACTTACACATTTTTATTTTCCTTTTCTTTTCTTTGAAATAAACTTTTTAATTTATTTGACATCTGGTTGATTTATATTCATTATGAAAAACAAAAATCATAGTGATTATATTTGGTAACTCAGAAAACTGTCTAAAGGCAAACTTCTGTGATTAGAAAAGTTTGGGAAATTCCTAAGGTTTAAAAAAAAAAAAGGCTTTTAATCTTGGTTTATCTCAGCATTTCCTGTACTTAACTAAGCATTGAATAGGTTTTTTTCTGATATACTTTTTAACATTTTGTGGAAGTTTGATGAAGGGTATAGTTTATGAGCTACTGATCTAAAATTTAAGAATATTTTGTTGGTTAGATTGTGTTGTGTTGGTCAAAGCAAATAAACTATAAACCTTTGTTTTAAAATTATTTTTAAAAGGAGATTAAAATAAAACTATTTACTATATGACTTTTGTGTGTCTTTATAAAGTCTCATAACTTTTGTAATTTAAAGTTTCTATTGATTTCAAAAGAACATCTTAATGTCTGCATGACATCTAATCTTTTTACAATCTGTATTAAAATTTGGAGTACAGACATATAACATAAAAGTAGAAGATAATGTAGATTGTAAAAACCTCTCTCCCCCCTCATTTTTCTCTACAGAATGTGAAAACCTTTGCATCTTCTGATAGCCTAGCCAAGGGCCAAGAAGTAGCAAGCTGGCTTTCAGAAATGAATCAGGAACTGCTCTCTGTGTGCAGCAAAAGATGACGCACTGGAGGCTCTCTCAGAGGTAACCCTTCCTCAAGCCAGGCCGATGAGGAGCAGATGAACCGCGTGGTGGAGGAGGAGCAGCCCAGACACCAGGAGGAGGAGCACGCAGCAAGGAATGGGGAGGTCGTGGGAGCCGAGCCTAGGCCCGGAGACCAGAGCACCTCCCAGCAAGGGCAGCTGGAAGAGAACAACCACCGGTTTATCTCCGTAGATGAGGACTCCTCTGGAAGCCAGGAAGAACAAGAGGAAGACGAAGAACATGCTGGTGAACAAGATGAGGAGGACGCAGAGGAAGAGGAAATGGACCAGGAGAGCGATGACTTTGATGAGTCTGATGGCAGCAGCAGGGAAGATGAACACACACACAGTGACAGTGTCACAAACTCGAATAGTATCGTGGACCTGCCTGTTCACCAGCTCTCCTCCCCGTTCTATACAAAGACAACAAAAGTGAGTACCTTTAGTCTGCTCTTCACCTGAGAAATTTTACATACCCATGTTAATTGTGGTGAAACTTTCCTCACAGTCATTGCAAAATTAATCTTCAGTTGTGTAGTAATAAAACAAACCAGTTTTTCTTTTTTTTTTAACAGAAGATATTAGAAATCTTGGTAATGGGACAGTATTATTAAATGGAGAGAAGGCTCCTGTTACTATGAAAAATCGTTAATACCAAATTTCATCATCAGTTGTTTCCCTGGGACAGGGGTTAATAGGTTGTGTGCAGTGGAGAGGGCTGGAGTGAAACATGATTTGTGTGGATCAAGTAGTGAAGGATCTCATTTACCAAGTGCAACTGGTCTGATGGGCTGTGTACTCACAGGCCTTACCCCATGGCACAAGTTACTAGAAGTTACGTCAAATTAGTTTTCTTATTATGGTGATGATTAAGGTATATTCTTTGTAAACAGTTTTCTCTTTGTTATGTAAACAAGATGAAATTCCTGTTTGAATATTAGTATTTGGTTATTGAGGAAATCTGAGTATTTTCAAAAGTTAAAATCCTTTGGACACCAGCATGTTTAAGATGATGGAATGTGCTTTCTGCATTATAAAACAATCAGAATGCACGGTGCTGTCTTCACTACTACCCTTCTAGTTATTTTATTAAAATGAAAACATTTCAGAACCCCAGAGGAATTGGGTTTTTTCCTTACTCCATGCTAGTGGAGCACTCCATTTGCTTCTCCATACAGTTTGGATACTAACCGTAGGGTCATTACACCATTTTGGCATTTGACTGTGAAAAATAGGAGCTACTATGAAGATACACTTAGATTCCCAACTTTCTGTCAAGTTTCTGCCACTGTGTTCCCTTGCTTATAGTTTTCCGTTCCCTTTCCTTTCCTGGGAGATGGCTCTGTTGTATCTGCCTCCTTATCCCACTTAGTTGGTGGTAGCTCGTGAAATTAGTCACAGACATGTTTTAAAAGGTGGACATTTAGACTCCTGTCTAAACTGGAGGAATCCTATCAATTCAGGGACTTAATCCAGTGCTGAGAAAATCAATTCCATTTTATACAGTCCTTGGAGGATGTGCCAGTTAGAGACTGGATACACTCTTACTATCCACAACTATCTGCTTCCCAGAGTTATCCTTGCTGGATAGGCAGGGAGCTGCTGTTCAAGGGGGAAGGGGCAAGTGTTTGGGAAGCTGCAGTAAATATGGAATTGCCAGTGCCAATTATTTCCTCAAAACATTCCTGGGTATATCACTTAAAATTGCGGGCAGAGACTGTGGAGAGAAAGCAGCATTTCTCTTACTTCCCAGTCTTTTTGTTATATTCCCTTTCCCCCACAGTGTTTGGGCTTTGCTTCAAAATAATACCAAATGGAAGAAAAAGAAAAAGAAGGAGGGTATAGATTGGCCATGAGTGGCTAATTGTTGAAGCTGGTTTACAGGGACATGGAGTTCGTGGCTGTTCTACATAGTTTACAAAGTATGTTTAAAGTTTTCTGTAATAAAAATTAAGTTGTAAAGACTGAATATACACACACCCAAAGTTGAAAATAGAAGCTTTCTTTATGTATCTTGGTCTTATTGACTAGTTCCCAAGTCAACAAAGTGCTGACTTCTCTTCTGCATTGAATTTTATTTTCTCTGTATTTTGGTGTTGTTGAATTTACAGGAAATTCAATAAGATATCATGTGCATTTTGCTGGAGTTAGAATTTATCTTAATCAATATTTTAGGCAGTGTTACTATCTAATAGTCTATATAAAGAGGAGAGAAAGTAAGAAGATTTATCTCAGGATGAATGAGGTATGTAGCATAACTTCTATCCTGTTTTTCCTCTCAGGCTTCTTCGCTTATAGATCTTTATGTTTGCATGCTTTCTGGTTCTTTATTATTTAAAAATTAGACAAAAATCATGAATATCCATATAGAATAGACTGTGAGTTAAACATATCTTTGGAAAGGAGCATTTTAACTCAAGTAATATTGTACTTATTTTACAGATATTACAAATAAATATTGACTGAAGTAGTTTATCTTCATACTCTTACTTGCTTACTTTTAAATGTTATTTCGCCCATAAACAACATACAAACAGATTTAATATCATCCTCTTTAACCTGACTTGACCAGCAATGAAATAGCTTAGACACGTAAATGCTTTCATTGCTATATCATTTTTGCTTCACCTTGTGAATTTTAAACTCTTTCTAAAATATGATTATCCCTAATTTCCCTAGCTTGTCTGCAGATTTACATTCTACTTAGTTGGTTTGATCTAAGAAGGAACTGGCTTCAGCTGGTAGTTTTCGTCCCTCTAACCACCCCTGTCTCAAGGTGTTGGAGTGGGGCTTTGGCTTGAACACTGCTAGCGCAGCCCCACCTTGCTGGTAAGGCTCAGATCTTTCAGAGTGCAGTTTGCTCAGTTCATGTCCCCTTCTCTGGATCTCTCTTCCTCAGTGTTACTGTCTTAAAAGAAGGAGTTTATATATATCACCTTCTGAGGAGTCAGTTGGAGGAACAGGGGTTTCGTATTTAATTGCATTATCTTATTTAAGAAAGAAGTTTAATCAAAGCTAAGCCTTCCTCAACGATGCAAAACTATCAATGAGTTCTGCTGCATTTTAAATGAAAAACTAGACAGGCAGCTAGATGAAACCTACCGTTGTCCTAAAGGAGAAGTCATCATGATGTTCAGTAGGAAAACTTGCAGCACACAGATTTGACGGGTGCTTTATCTTTCCCTTCCCTTCAAGATAAAGCGGTAAACAGAACTCGAGATATATCTTATACAGATAGCTACCTCCTTAAAAACAAACATACTGAACTCAAGTCTGTTTCCCCTTATAACTCTTGAGTTGTGAATACAAATCATTGTGTTGTACACACAAGGCCACAGGAGTGACAACAGTAGGGCTGGATGTGATTGTGTGTATATGAGAGAGTGTCTGTGTTTGTGTAACATGCTTTTGATATGCCATTCATTTTTAGGTCATTTGCCTTCATAAATATGGCAAGAAAAATACAAAACTATTTGATTGCCAAGACAGAGGTACCTTCTACAAAGTAGGATGTCAGTCTGAAATTAGCTTGTTTCCCTTTTTGTTTGTTCTTGAAACACTTCTTTAAGATCATTTCCAACAACACTTTTTTTTTAAAAACATTTTAAAAGCATTACCTAGTACTGTGTTGCTTCAAAAGAAAATATCAGTCACCCACGTGTATAAATCCTTTAAATATAGTAAATAGGGGGAAACTCTCATTATTTCAAAATTATTTTTTGAGCAGCTCTTAATTATTGATTATTATAAACATGACACTTTAAACTATTGATCATTATAACATAAGACACTTTTACAGATATTACCCTAAGCCATGGTCTTTTTGAAATCTTCTTAAACCATGACTTCAGAGAAGAGTAGAGATGTGATAGTTATTTTAAAAATTCCATTACAGTTTTACCCAGCTTATCTTTCAAATGTTTTATGTGTGTGTGTGTGTGGTGGGGAGCAGTTTCTTAAATATAACCTTTGGACCACTAGACTTACTTATTTGTCATACCTGAACATGCTATATACATGCAAATATGATATTAAGGAGAAAAGCCATTTTTGGTGCTTCATTGCATTGATCTTTTAAAGCATAATGGTAACTATCAAAACTCCTAGGACAATCTGTTTTCTTCCTACCAAAGATTTATTCTAATGGGGCCCTATATCCATAATGTAAGTTAGAAATTCCAGGCTTTCGTAATGTTAAAAGTCAAGGGTAGTAGCAGTCAAGAATTGGTGTTTATTATGTCCATAATGCAAGTTCCTATGACAGTTAAGTAAGCCGAGCTGGCAGAGAGGCCAGCACCCCACAATTTCACTGTGTAAGTGGCAAGAGATTTTAAGTAGGATCTGCCTAATTAAAAAAAAAAAAAGCCTTTTTTTTTCCAGTGTTATGCTGACTCCTATGGTAGAATTTGGCAAACATTACTGAACAAGATTTTCAGAATACAAGTTTGTTTAGGTTCTAGACTCTGGAGTGTGGTAACTTTCTAATACCGTATCACATTTTAAGTCAACAGAGCTGTCCTTTAGAGAGTACAGATTGCTTAGTTAGGTGCTTTTCTTTGTGATATTTAATGAGTATTGAACTTACGAGGACTCAAAGCTAAAGTTGTAACAGGAAGAAGTGACAATTTGAGGCTGATAACATACCATTGCTGATAACATACCAGTCTCTCTGGAGTCCATCAAATGCGCTTCTTTATTAGGGGTGGTGTGCTATTTCTGTAAATTTTGTTAGTCTGCTTGCAAATTCTAAATTCACCTTGCTTCCCCAGGTAGGAACGCCGAACTCTTCCCTGGGTCAACAGCCTTAACATATTTTTAAAAAACAAGAACTCATTTTCTGAAGAGATGTCTAGCCCATACAAAAGACTCCTTTCCCATATTTAAGGTAGAGTATCAAGTCATTTTCTACTAAAATGAAAAGCAAATAAGATTACCCTCAGACCAGGTCTGGTACCCTCCTGACCTTTTGTGAAGAGAGCCACGTTTGAGCACTGCTTCATGCTTCTCCCACACCTGTCATAGTGCCTTCTGTTTGTTCTCATATAGCTTCATTCCTCGCCTCTAATCTGCCATCCTGATTGTTAGATTTCTCCTGGTAGCTAAGCAGTTGTATGTGTGTCTGTGTTGCCCCCTCCATGTGGCATGTGGGATCTTAGCTCCCCAACCAGGGATCAAACTTGAGTCGTGCCCTGCAGTGGAATCCCAGAGTCTTAACCACTGGACCACCAGGGAAGTCCCTAAGCAGATTATTTTTCAGTTCTTTCCCCCTCAAATAAGACATAAGTGTTGTGAATATATATATATCTATATCTATCTATCTATCTATCTATCTGTCTATCTATCTTCAAAGAAGCAGTATGTCTAGTGTCTAGGGGCCTGAGACATTTTCTTGTCTCTAGGTTCTAAACAGTAGAGGAGCTAGGCACAAGGATCAGTAGCCAGTCAGGGAATCAGAATTACAGTTTTGGTTCTAGTCCAGCATCTTCCAACTACTCCCTTGAGCCAGAGTAAGTGGCAAACTTTGTAGGACAATGTGGCTAACATCTGAATTCTCCTGTATTTAGGTAGAGTTCTAGAAAACAGTGACCACATCAGGAAGTCCCTGACCTTGTCTTCATGTAAGAGAAAGGACCGAGTTTCTAATTCTGTTAGTTGGAAAGAGGTCCAGAGGACAGTTATATTGAATAATATATACTGGGAACCAGCCCAACAAATAGCCATGCCTCCGCCATTTGTGCAGGATGACAGACTGGAAAACATTCACTCAGCCCAGTGTATAATCCAGTTTTAAATATGTGAAGAGGATGGTGAAAGCGGACAGAAGGGGACACACCGAAGATGAGTTTCCCCTACCATAGTAGAGTGAAAAGAGCTTTTCAGACTTGAACTTGAATTCTGGTTTTCCTACTCATTATATGGCCATAAATAGGCAATCTCATTGAACTGTTTTCCTTATCTGTAAAACAAGACTATAATACCTACTTCACACGTTTTTTTGTAAGGATTGAGTGAAATGATTTACGTGAAGCAAGTAGTGTAGTGCCTGGGACACGCAGGTCATTTGCAGACATAAGCCTGCAACCTCATTTTGTCTGTCTGTCTGTTATCCCTCATCCCTGATCTCTCAGAATACCCTTCATTCTGCCATGCAAGATACCAATCTGTGTGCCTTTTATGACCTTTAGTATTCAGTTATCATATCACCCTCTAGTGGAAAAAGTTATTAATAGAGAAACAGATAAATGCTTTTAAAAGGATATGCAGGAAGAGTGAGAGCATACTATAATAAGCTGGGCCCATCTCTATTAAAAGTAGAACCCATTTCCAAGTGGATGCTTTTCACAGCTTTTCCTAATTGATAAGTATGTATCATTTCCTTCTATTAGAATTTGTCAGTTTCTCTAAAATTTCTTCTTCTCAAACATCTGTATACTTAAATGCTTTGTGAATTTTACAACTGGATGCCAAAATGAACTTTAGTTTATGGTCAATTTCTGACTAATTCCGGTTAGTGCTGTTTTAAAAATACTTATTAACATTGTTTAAACTGGAATAGCTCTAAATGATGGTTATGTTTAAATCTGTTTCCTATTTGCTGAAAATAATTAACTAATTATTGATTTTAATTGTAGACCAAAATGAATCTCCCCGCAGAATGGAGAATTTAGAAAACCTTTGATAGTGTTCCATTGATTTGTACTTTATGCAAATGATAAACTTCTCTGAGGTATGCACAAATACCACAGATAGTTATACTCAAAATATTCCTAAGGCAGATTATTTTACATGTATTTAATTAAAATGAATGATCTTTATTAATGTTTTTGTTGGTGATAGGGAAGATGGTATGAAGAGGTTAAGGGAATTCTGTTTTTACTTTGGTAGGTAACTCCAAAATTATGTCTCAAGGGCCCATTATTCACCCAAGCCTCAGTCCTGCATTTCTAGCTGTCTGTTGGACATTGTCACCTGCGTGGTCCTCTGAAAACTAAAACAACTATTTCTTTCTTCCTATCAACTTCTTATTTTCTTCGTCAGATTTTCTGGCCTCTTAACATCCCAGCCTTCTATTTATTGGGTGAAAAAATTGTTTGACTTTTTCTTATTATATAATTCTGTGGATCTGTGAAGAGTTTAAGACATTTGAACACTTGATCTTCCTTTTTCTTACCCCCAGGCATTTGCAGGATAAAAATTGAATCAGATTTAAAAATCTCAAGAACGTCTTTATTTAATGTTTCTGTTTGCCACCAAGCTATAACGCCATGTCCTTGACAAGTGTTTTGGCAATATGAATGATTGGATGAATTAAAAAAATTTTTCTTTTATTATTGGCTGTGCTGGTCTTCACTGATGCGTGGATCTTTCTCTAGTTGTGGCAAACAGGAGCTTCTCTTCATTGTGGTGAGTGGGCTTTTTACTGTGGTGGCTTTTCTTGTTGCAGATTATGGGCTTTGAGGCACGCGGACTAGGTAGCAGCAGCCCCAGGCTTGGGAGCACAGGCTCAACAGTTGTGGCACATGGGCCTAGTTAGTTGCTCTGTGGCATTTGGGATCTTCCCGGATCAGGGATCGAACCCGTGTCTTCTGCACTGGCAGGCTGGCTCTTTACCACTGAGCCACCAGGGAAATAGTTCTGTATGGATCAGTAAACTCAATCTAAGCATCTGGTTCTGTTTCCCGCTGATGAAGCCAAATCCATAGGTAAACATTTGAAGATTTTTGCAGTCTTACCAATTTCTTTCTACTTGATTACATCTCCATTTCTCCCCTTGCCTTTAATGAACTCTAGCCAGATCTTTCAGAATCCAGGCCGAATTCCATCTCTATCTTTACACCTTCCTAGAACTAGAAAATTCAATCTCTTGAACCCATTATTTTCTCTCTACATTATGCAGTTCATTTGGTGTTACTATCTTGTAACTTTTGCTTTGAGGGTTGTTTTGAGTTGACATTTACTTTTGTTTTTTGAACAGTAGAAATTTGATGTATTTGTCTCTAGTGTTGATTCATGTTGAACATTGAAATGTCATAAATTGTAATTTGAGCAATTCTCATTTCACCTCTTAAGATGTACCCAAATTAGACTATAAATTATAAATAAGCATGCCATTTAAGTTTAGCTTAAAACTCAGATATTCAATATGAAGATAGTTACATTGAAGAATATTATAATTTTCAGTTACATTTAGCAGGTACTAATATTGCAGTTAGCAATTGATTCCCCTGAGAATTTAAGACCCATGTTGCAAAGATACAGAAATCAATTGAAGGTAACTCATACCATCATTAAAAATCATGTTTTTAAAGGAAATTAAATAACAGGAAACTTTATAAATATATTTACTAAAATATAGAACTCAAAGCTATGTATATAATATGATTCTAACTATGAAACAAACATATAGTAATCTATATATGCATGGGAAAAGGTCAGAAAGAATTAAATCAAATGTTAGAAATTATCTCTGAATGTGATTGAGTTATTTCTATTTTTTCTTATATACTTTTTAGAATTTCCCAAGCTTGTTACAACAAATGTATGTTACTATTATTTATTGGGAAAAAAACTATATCTACCAGAAACCAGTTGTTATTCTATATATATATATATATATTTTTTTTTTTTTTTGATAGCTTCCATAATGTAGAATGTTCCAGTGGAAGACTGGGTGGAAAGACATCTCTCACAAGGAAGGACATTATGTAGCCTATTCATGAAAATGCAGCTGAATATAGTGGGGAGAAAAACTAAAACTGCCACTAGTTTCAGACGACATGTTATATAGAAAACCCTTGAGACTCTACTGAAAAATCTTTTAGAATAAATGAATTCAGTAACATTTCAGAATACAGGATCACTGCACAAAATCTCTTGCATTTTTATGTGCTAATAGTGAAATATCAGAGAAGTGAAGAAAACAATCATTTTTTGCAGTTGTATCAAAAAGAATAAAATATCTAGAAATTAACCAAGGAAGTGAAAGACGTGAATACTGAAAAGTACAAAATGTTAATGAAAGAAATTGAACACAAATACAAAGGTACTCTGTGCTAATGAGTTGGAAGAATACTGTTAAAGTCTCCGAACTATTGGAAGCAATCTACTAATTCAGTGCAATTCCTAACAAAATTCCGATGGCATTTTCCAGAAATAGAACAAACAATCCTCAAATGTGTGTAGAACCACAAGAGACACTAAGTAGTTAAAGCAATCTTGAGAAAGAAGAACAAAGGTGGAAATGTCTCACACCCTGATTTCAAACTAACTCTTCACATGGCTAGGACTCAGGTGCTACGCTGGCAATTCTCTATGGTCGTCTTACCACATTATTAGAGGAGGAGCAGTTAGGATGATGGTATCTTTGTTTTTAAGACATTTGTTTAATATATGGTTTCTTCAGAGAGTTACTTAGAGTACCCTTGACAGCACGTTTGGCTCTCCCTGAAGCATGAATGTCTTGCATTTAAGATGAAGCAACTTCAGAGACTGTCTTTTAAAGTACAATGCTAAACTGCTTTCCCAGGAAGTCACCGGTGCTTTTCCTCCCCTCTCCTAGTCCCAGGGCCTCATTTCTTCAAAATGATTAATCTGCAGTCTTAGTCCCCTGTAAGTCTACTTCTTTACTTTGACTCTTGTCCTAAATCTCAGTCCCATCTGTGACGTGTCTTCTGGGGAACACAGTTTCCATGTGTTTTTCATTGCCTTGGTTGCTGTAATGAATGTCTGCCCTCCGTAAATTGTGATAAGAGAAAACCAAGTTGGATGAATTATGGAAGTAGAATACAGAGAAAAGAAAATGTTATTAGAGAATTTGGATTAGTTGTATTCTAAATACCTACCTAATTTGCAGTCATGACACTATTATTTTGATTCTTCTTTGAAAATTTCCTTAAATTTAATACTGTTCAGTTTTAATTGAGAGGCATTGTTTCTTCTCTATTTAAGATTGGAATTTTTTTGGGGGGAAGGGGCTATTTTTATGTCTGTTTTATGGAAAATCTTTGAAAACATTTCACAATTCTTTCAGGATCTTTTGGATAGTCTAAACATAAATGATAGTTTAAAAGAAAGCACATAGAAATAAACCCACAGAAAATAATACCTGTTTGGATTTTTGTAGAAGTCACATATTAACATGTTTATTATTTTTTGCTATGAAATGTCATGAGTTAAGAGTTCATCTGTTTCTTCATTGAACACTAGAGGGCCATATGGTACCTTATTACTGCTTTTAATGTACTGAAATATTTAGAAGGTGCTTTTTATCTTACACTTTGTGTTCTAGTACACTATTTGTTGCTCAGAATTAGAAATTCATATTTGGAGTAGTTATGTGCAATGTCATATGATATGTGAGATAC
>SJYX01014086.1:133945-162620 GCA_006410675.1 Oreotragus oreotragus
CAATATTATTGAGCACCAAAAGAATTGCCATTTTTCTTCTAAGATGTGCCACAATTTAACGCTAACTTTTAAGGGAGTAGGGAGAGGAAGGCATGGGGGCCTATTGCTGTGGCAAATACTTGCATCTGCTATAAGGGCATTATGTTTCAAAAAGGGTGGTTGGGGTGGGACAAGTCCGGGGTTGAGGGTATAGAGGTAAGATTACTCTGATTTTCTAAAAGAGTCAGAAGGTTTGGGAAAATCAGGCTAGTATGATGACTAGAAATGTTTCTAGAATAACATTCAGTTGTCTTGTAACTAATTTCCAGCAGTGATTCCTTGACTACGCTGAAATGATTTTCTTCCAAAATTCTTTTTAACCTCATTTCTCCCATCACAGTTTATAGGAGACACAAACTCGAGGCAAAGGGGCCAGAAAGGTAATTTAAATGAATGAAATTAATGAAATAGACTTAGTATACTACCTGGGGAGCCAAAACATCTTTAAATAAAGGGGATGACTGAAACTTGGGATCCTAATATTGTCTATTTTCCAGTTTTTCCAGTTGCTCTGTAATTCCAGATTTTTCAATGAGAATTTCTCAATTTTTTGTATGTTGGCATCCAAATCTTTCAGAAGCATTTCTGTGAGTTGGTTTGACCCATAGACTACCCAATTCCAGTGGACATAATATGTGGAAGAAGAGTGTGCTGTTGATCAGTCATTGCAAAATTAAAATGGTTTTCATCCATTAAGGACATTGTGAGTTGGCTGGAGTGGAAGAGCACCATATAGAGAGCACAAGGTCTTAGCGAGAACCCAAGGGCCTTTTCAGGTAGTGAACTGCCAGATGAGTGAGCCCTGTTTAAAAGAAATTGTATCCTGACTTTCACAATTTTTGTATGTTGGCATCCAAATCTTTCAGAAGCATTTCTGTGAGTTGGTTTGACCCATAGACTACCCATTTCCAGTGGACATGATGTGTAGAAGAGTGTGCTGTTAATCAGTCATTGCAGAATTAAAATGGTTTTCATCCATTAAGGACATTGTGAGTTGGCTGGAGCGGGAGAGCACGAGGTCTTAGCGAGAACCCAAGGGCCTTTTCAGGTGGTGAACTGCCAGATGAGTGAGCCCTGTTTAAAAGAAATTGTATCCTGACTTTCACAAGGAATTTGATGTGGCATATATATATAAACACATAGAATAATCAGTAATTATTATTGATAATTATTATAACTATCAATAATCATGACAATTAGAACCAGAGAAAATAGTGGAGCAGACTATAGAGACAAAGCTGTGAGAAGAGGTGAGGAGTGGATTACGANTGTTTAAAAGAAATTGTATCCTGACTTTCACAAGGAATTTGATGTGGCATATATATATAAACACATAGAATAATCAGTAATTATTATTGATAATTATTATAACTATCAATAATCATGACAATTAGAACCAGAGAAAATAGTGGAGCAGACTATAGAGACAAAGCTGTGAGAAGAGGTGAGGAGTGGATTACGATGAGCTGGACTAAGGTGTTACAGGTTGGCCTTTTGGGTCACAAAGAGTCAGACACAACTGAGCAATTAAACTGAACTGAACTGGCCTCTCATAAGGACTAGTAATTTTCAAGTTGCTCTGTAATTCCAGATTTTTCAATGAGAATTTCTCAATTTTTTGTATGTTGGCATCCAGATCTTTCAGAAGCATTTCTGTGAGTTGGTTTGACCCATAGACTACCCATTTCCAGTGGACATGATATGTGGAAGAAGAGTGTGCTGTTAATCAGTCATTGCAAAGTTAAAATAATTTTCATCCATTAAGGACATTTTGAGTTGGCTGGAGTGGAAGAGCATTGTATAGAGAGCACTAGGTCTTAGCAAGAACCCAAGGGCCTTTTCAGGTGGTGAACTGCCAAATGAATTAGCCCTGTTTAAAAGAAATTGTATCCTAACTTTCACAAGGAATTTGATGTGGTATATATATATAAACACATAGAATAATCAATAATTATTATTGATAATTATTATAATTATCAATAATCATGATGATCAGAACCAGGGAAAATAGCAGAGCAGACTATAAAGACAAAGCTGTGAGAAGAGGTGAGGAGTGGGTTACGATGAGTTGGACTAAGGTGTTACAGGTTGGCCTTTGGGGTCACAAAGAGTCAGACACAACTGAGCAATTAAACTGAACTGAACTGGCCTCTCATAAGGACTGGTATCCCTTCAAGTCTGACCCATCAGAAACATCTGGAATGCTTACTAAAAGTACAACTTACTGGGTTACACTCCAGAACTACTTTACCAAAGAATATGTATTTTTAACAAACTCCTACATGATTTTAATGTAGATTAAAGTTTGTGTAACCTTGGACCATCTGTCTGCTTCCTTATGATAAAATTAAGAGGAGAAAGTGCTGAGTCCTCTCAAGGGAAAATATGTCGGTCTCTCCCACACACACAAACCCCCTTCCCTAATAATATATAAAAAGAATTACTCACATGGGGCTTCATGAGTGATTCAGTAGACAGTGCCCTCAATAGCATAGCATCTATAACAAACGCATCAGTGCTTTTAAATACTGGTAAGTAAAGTGGTAAAGAATCCGCCTGCCAGTGCAGGGGATACAAAAGACGCAGGTTCAGTCCCTGGAGGAGGAAATGGCTACCCACTCCAGTATTTTTGCCTGGAAAATCCCATGGACAGAGAAGCCTGGTGGGCTACAGTCCATGGGGCTGCAAAGAGTCAGACAGGACTCAGCAACTGAGCACAAGATTGTGATCTCTGAAGTCAAGACTGTGAAGGTTTTAAATACTAGGTCTGTCATGTCATGGCACTTTGACCTTGGGCAAACTGTTAACCTGTCTTATACAGTTTTAAGGATGATAATAGTATCATAATACTGATAATAATAATAATTGTCAGTATTATTAAGATTCAATGAGATAATGTTTGTAAAGTTCTTAGAAAGTAACTGGCAGATAATAAATCCTTAATGAAATGTTAAGTATTATATTTCATAAGATTTATTGTAACGTAAAAAGATTGTGCTAAGGCTAGCTTAACAGACTAGTACAGGCTAGAAAATACTATGCAAAATATTTTTAGTTTCAAAGATATCAACTGTAACTGTAAAGTGGTTTTGCTCCCTGACAGGTATTTGTTTTCCTAATTTGGTTGTTAATGTTAAACCTGGAAGGGATTTGAAAGAAAACCCAAAAGTACTTTTGGTAATCCTGGGGCTTTGAGTCCTCACATGAGGACTAGTTCTATTCAGTAATGCTAGTTCCTGAATTGAATAGCTGGAACTGGAATATATGCAAGAGAAAATTCTCTTTGGTACTTCTGTAGAGATTCTAGAATTACTGCTTGATACTATAGAAATATCTTTATTTTTCATAGTTAAGAGATTATTATAAACAAACAAAAGCAGTCTTTACTAATGGAAGAATAAGTAAAAATGGTCTCTCCTTAGAATCTATTTTAGCGAACACATTTTGTAAAGTGATGGTGTAAGCTACTAGATGTGTCTGGTGTAGAACAGACTCAATTCCTCCTAATAATAAGAATTATTGTCAGAGTAGCACTTTGCCTGTAAACTTTAACCTCTAATTATATGAAGTATAAATAGAAGAATGATGATTATATTTATAGGTCACCAGGGCTAAAAATAATGTATAAGGTTGGGTGGGGTGGTTCCAGAAGAGGATATTTATTTCATTGAAATGTACCATGTTCTTCTGTTCGGTGGTCTTTGCTAATGCTACTATTAAAGATAACTTCTGTGCTTTAGAATGACAGTTGCCTTTAGAAGATGCTGTACTTTCAAAGTGAAAAATGCTTTTCCCCCCTATGTTTCTGATTGGCCTTAAATGGCAATTTCTAGTTATTGAAATCAGATGCAAATGAAAATGGACATATGAAGAGAATACTGGTGAATTTTAAGAACTAAGTGCCAAGAGTCATTCATTTGGTTAGCTATAGGTGTTGGTTTTATATGTCAACATTATAAATTTAATTGTCAGGAATGAATTGTTTGTACTTTACCAATATACCACCATCTGTTTTAGGGTCTAATGGGTGAAAAATTTAAATATGCTGAGGTGCATCTATAATATTTATTACTTAAATTTTCAGTTTTCTGCTTTATTTCTTATTTCTCTCTGTTAGCTTTTATAGAAAAGACGATTAAAACATTTAGAATCATTATTCTATATCATTTAGAAATCAGTAAGCTTATATTTAATCTTTATTATATTTTCATGTTTCCTTAGAAAAGAACAGAGCAGAGATTGCAAATTATCTTATGTAGTGATTTTTTTAAAACAAATTTAAATATGTTGCAAATACATGAAAATCTGTAAAGTTCACATAAAAATATTGATCCTTCACCTTCTTTTGCAAATGTAGACTGTCTGGCCTCACTGGGTTCAGGTGTTTACATGACAACAGTTAAAATACCTTTTAAATGGCCTTTCTAGTTCTTAAACCTGACCTGTTTCTCTCTTTTATTTTACCTGCACGCCTCTGTGGGCGTTTGAATTTTGCTTAGAATGAAGACAAAGGCGTGATTGTAGGAAACAGAAAAAGTGAGTGGATTTTTCCTTTCTTAGTCACATATCAAACTAGTCTGGATATAAATCCAAGTCAAAGTAATATGTAACTGCTGCTGCTTAGTCGCTTCAGTCGTGTCTGACTCTGTGCGACCCCATAGACGGCAGCCCACCAGGCTCCCCCGTCCCTGGGATTCTCCAGGCAAGAACACTGGAGTGGGTTGCCATTTCCTTCTCCAATGCATGAAGTGAAAAGTGAAAGTGGAGTCACTCAGTCATGTCTGACTTGAAGTGACCCCAAGGACTGCAGCCCACCAGGCTCCTCCATCCGTGGGATTTTCCAGGCAGGAGTACTGGAATGGGTTGCCATTGCCTTTTCCAATATGTAATAGTTTGTCAAATTTATTATTAAAATAACCAGAGACTTGCTAAACACCACATTTAAATGGGCATTATCAAGGTGGGAGTTTGTCACCAGAGTTTTTACCAATCTCCAAAACTTACTCATTTAAATATTCATCTAGCTCACGTGTTATCTTTTCCATTCTCATTAAATTTTGAAATGAAAGTTCTACTAGGATGACTATTTATCGTGTTACAACAGTAAACCAATGTTCTTGGAGCTCCTTGTTCGGTAAGATGTTTCATTATCTATTGCCACCTAACTGGCACCCCAAAGTTTTACAGATAACAATGATTTTATTATTTCTCATTGTTTTTGTAGGTTATGAATTTAGAAAGGGCTCAGTTGGGCATTGTCGATTTAGGGTTGAGGTCAGATGGTAGCTGGGGATGAAATCCCAGGCGTCTGGAACAGCTGGGGGCTAGCCAAGAGTTTTTTCCTCTTCATGTGGTCTAGGGACTTACCCAGATGCAGTCTTTTCACCTGGGTTAGTTTGGGCTGCTTCATGGTATGGTGCCTCAGGGCAGTCAGACTGCTTACAGCAGAGCTACCTTGTGAGTATTCCAGCAAGCAAGAGGAGTATGGAGTCTCCTGTTTACAGCTTATCCTAGGAAGTCACATTCTGTCTTAGTTGAAACAGACTCACTTCTCAATGGAAGGAGTGTCACAGTACATTGTCAGAACAGATTGCAAAGATGGGGGGCATTGCTGTGACCATCTTTGAGAAGCCTAGTGTGCTATGGGAGGTCATTTCTTTGTTCTTATAACTTATTGTTTATGTTTTTCATTTGTACTTCATAAAAATCAGACTCACTAAAACAGATTTCATATGTAATATCTGTATTTTGTGTAATTCCTTCAAATATAGGCTAATNTTTCTTTGTTCTTATAACTTATTGTTTCTGTTTTTCATTTGTACTTCATAAAAATCAGACTCACTAAAACAGATTTCATATGTAATATCTGTATTTTGTGTAATTCCTTCAAATATAGGCGAAAGATATCTCACAGTCTTGTCATGATATTAAGTGAAAGAAATCATGGCCTACTAGGAAAGAACTCAAGTCAGTGTTTTATCCTTCCCTCACATCACTGTACCACTCTGAAATAATACGTATATTTTTTTTCTAGGCTCTGTAGCTGCAAACTTCCTTTAGATCTCCTGTTGATCTGAGTCTCCTAGCATCCCTAGACTGCCCCCTCCATCCTTAGAGTTTCTGTTTCAGGCATAATCATTACTATAGGGACTGAATTTTGTCGTTTTCTTTGCTTTTAATCTTTCTTGATAAACAGTGTTTTATTTATTGGAAAGAATGAAAACTTGAACTGTCAGTTTGGTTTAACTTCAGCTATAAAATTAAGGTTGATGTTTATCAGATGATGTATTTTGTTGACTATGTATTTTGACAGTGTAAAAGGGCTGATAGAATCAGCTGTCAACCCATTCAAGATATTAAAATATTTTCTATACTCAAAGTAATTCTGCACTTAAATTTGAGGTGAATATTGATAAATGAATATTTATAATGAATAAATTATTCAGTGAATATTGTTAAATCTCAGATGTGTAATAGTATATTACTGTAAATTATATAATTGACATCACGGAACTATGTTTACCTCACTCAAAATAACTGATTTTTACTTACAATTGCATCAAAAATTCAATAGTGTGGAAATATAATTATCTCCCCTCTCCTTACTATTTTAATTTCTTAAATTGTTAACACTGTCAAATACATTTATTTTTCATAGGATAAATTCCTACAATGTATTAAGTCATCAATTTGGTGAACTTCTCCATTATAGCTTAGTTTAATTTTTTTAAGGTATAGAAAAAAAAACCCTATATTACTTATGGTACTTTAAAGAAGTGTAGTATTATGTCCTTATTTATTACTCCCTGGTCTGTAGCACTTTTCAGAGTTTTTACAAGAGAAGTAAATGGTTGATAAAATGTCTTTAGTTTAATGAAAGATTAATGAAACTTTTATGCTTAAACTTGCTCATGAAAGTAAGTTAAATTATGGAGCTTAAAAAACTGAAATTAAAGAAGTTTTTGTCTTCTTTCTTGTACTAAAGTTTTATTTTGTGAATCGCAGAAAATTAAGTTCCTTTTAAATTACTCTATCATCACATGAAGTTTTTGCATGATTGAAATACCTGTAATTACTATGTCATTTTTGTCATTGTTGACTTAAAGGTGTAGCTATAATAATCATCTGCTAAATTCTTGGAGAGCAGCTGTGTAAGACCAGTTTTAACAGCTGGGGTAACCCAGCACAGACTATAAGAGTTGAACTTGATCTTGGGGCAAGTTATGTTATAGTCACTGAGAACTTCATACTAGACATTTCTGAAATACTTAATTCAACCCAATAGTTAGGTTTTTGTTTTATCACAAATATTTCTTTAAACATTTAATGAAAATAGTGAGGAAAAGTATCATCTTGATATTAACAACTAAAGTTCTGAGGCAAAATATGGGAACAAAATCCAAAGTCAGTTACTCATTTAAAAAAGTCAAATGCACTCTGAATGTCACTGTTTATGCTAGTTTGGTAAACATGAAATTAAGAGATGCTTGCTTCTTGGAAGGAAAACTGAGAAACCTAGATAGTGTATTAAAAAGCAGAATCATCATTTTGCTGACAAAGGTCAATATAGTCGAAGCTACGGTTTTTCCAGTATTTGTGTACGGACATGAGAGTTTGGGCCTTAAAGACGGCTGAGCACCAAAGAATTGACGCTTTTAAACTGTGGTGCTGAAGAAGACTTTGAGAGTCCCTTGGACTGCAAGGAGATCAAGCCAGTCAATCCTAAAGGAAATCAACCCTGAATATTTGTTGGAAGAGCTGAAGATGCTGGAGCTGAAGCTCCAGTACTTTGGCTTGGATGCCAAGAGCCAACTCATTTGAAAAGACCCTATCCTGGGAAAGATTGAAGGCAAAAGGTGGCAGAGGATAAGATGGTTAGATAGCATCAATGATTCAGTGTACATGAATTTGAGCAAACTCTGGGAGATAGTGAAGGACAGAGGAGCCTGATGTTGCAGAGGGTTCATGTTTGGGAGTTCGTGTAAAAAAATAAATAAATACAAAAAAAATAAATAAATAAAATAAAAATGGAAAAAAAAAAAGTTTCCTAAAGATAATATATACACTGAGACTTACAGATGAGTAACAGGATTAGGATTCTAACAGGTACCTTGACACCACTTCTTTATTTCAACTATTTTCTTTCCAGGTGTACTATCTGAAAGTGGACATAAGTTTGAGCAAACTCCTGGAGATAGTGAAGGACAGGGAGGCCTGCCATGCTGCTGTCCACGAGGTTACAAAGAGCAGACCTGGCTGAGTGATGAAGACTGAATAGAAGCACTTTTTATTTTCTGTGCCACACACAACGTTTTACTTACATTTTTTTGTCTACAATTTTGAGCTTTTACAAATGTGGGGAATGAGTTGCTATTCCCCCAGGTCAACAAACAACTAATGCTTTTAGACTCATTATGTTTTACTGAGTGTTTTACAATTATTATATTATGAATTGGCCACTTCCAATAATTGTGTGAAATGGTTACTAGTTCCCACTTTGCAGAAGAGAACTGGAGAGTTTAGTGACATGAATTATTTTACTTGAAGATGCCCAGTAAGCAGCAAAGTTGCAATTTGAACCCAAGTCAGTCTGACATTTCTTTTACAATAAATACTAGCTTGAATAGCACATTAAACATGGGATGGAACCAAGAGATTTCCTGTGTGAGTTAATTGCATTACACTGATGGAGAAAGTTAGCCTTGGGGGAAGAGGAAAACCATGTCTAAGGCTAAAATGTCTGTGACTACAGCTTTTTCTCCCCTTCCATGAATTTCTAGACTGATTCAGGTTTTCACCAGCACTTTCTGTGGAATAAAAAAAGTAAAAAAAAAAAAAAAAAGAGATATTGTTCTTATGAAATAAAAGAGAGATTAGTAGCCTTACATTTGCTTCTTATCTCCTACTTTCTTGCTAAAGGGTATTTGAAGAGAAACTTAATTTGTTCAAGACAAAGAAGGAAGCGTTTCATACTTTTGCAGCTGGCTAGGAACACCTGGTTTCCAATTTGGGAGATGTGAGTAATTGTTTATCTAGAGATTACCAACCTATGCTCCTAACTAATCCCCAGCCCCAGGGGACCAGAGAATGTGATGTTACATTTATTTATAGATGGGACTGCATGCAGGAAGGGAGCACATTTCTGCTGACAGACAGAGGCAGTTTTTCCATCTGCTTCTGTGTGTAGGGGATTCAGGGAGAAAGGATGAGTCCCTTTCTGACCACGAATCTGCAGGAAAATCAGGCACATTGGGATTAGTTTACTGATGGTTCTAGTTAGTGGTAGGTGTATGCACACACTTATGAATATGCCTGTACCACACACGTACATGCCCTTGTATTGGGGGGAATTTGAAAATGCATCTGCATTGAATATTTGTGGTTGTGCAGGAGACAGAGGTTTTAGTGTGTATAGAAAGGTATGTATGATACCTAGAATGACTGTGCCATGTATGGAGATTTTGTATGTTTGCTCATTTTGTGAAATGTAAGTTGCCAGGATGTATTTGCAAATTTAACATGTACAGTGAACATGAGTAGTATATTCCCTGGTGGCTCAGATGATAAAGAATCTTCCTGCAATGTGGGAGACCTGGCTTCAATCCCTGGGATGGAAAAATCCCCTGGAGGAGGGCATGGCAGCCCACTCCAGCATTCTTGCCTGGAGAATCCCCATGGACAGAGGAGCCTGGCAGGCCGCAGTCACAAAGAGTCGGACACGACTGACTGACTAAGCACAGCACATGAGCACTAGTCAATGTTAAGCGATTAGTTCTTCAAAAAGCAAGGAAAGGAGGAAAATGAATTGTGAAATGAATTTGAGTCTGTTCTGAAAAAGGGTTTGTGCAGTATCCCCATATCAGCATCTTGAGATAGGACTCTATCCAACAGGGGAAGAGAGCCAGAAGTCAAATCGGAGCTCTTGGACTTGTTCCACTTTGCCTTGGATGGCCTTGGATGGAGCTAGGGAGATGAGACAGTAGGAGGCGCATCCCCTAGAACTGCCTAGGAAGGAGGGGATTTACCAGATGTTCTCTTTCTTTGGCTTCCTGGTCAAAAATCAAGAGGCCATAAATGCATAGGTTTCTTTCTGGACAGTCAATTCTATTCCATTGTTTAATGTGCCTCCTATAGTGTTTTGAGCATGCTAGTTCTGCTGGAAGGAAACTGCTCCAGAGACATGATCAGAGAATCTTTTGGGTGCTGAAGCCCCAGTCCACTGTCCACTACATGTGGAATCCCTCCACAGCTTCCTATATTAAAGTTCCCCCCAGTCTTAGGGCCATATGCCTTCCATGGTGATGCTGTATAACCCAATGTTGTACAGCACGAATGTTCCTAAGACGTTCCTCCTCCTCTGGAAACCACATCTGCCTTGATAAAATGGCTGCCTCTCTTTGTCCTTCGGACTTATAATGAGTAAGTGACTGTCTTTCTTTTGAGGGTAGTGAGACATCATTATGTCTCACTATGTCTCATTATGTCTCTAAAGAACACCAGCTTGGTCCTGAGTTCAAATCCCACTTTGTCACTAACCAGTTACAAAATCTTACACAAGGAATCTAGGATTCTTAAGTGCTTTCCTCATGTAGAAAAAAGTGGGAGTGATGCCCCACACTTCACAAAGCTTGTTGGACAGATTCAGTGAGATAAGGACTTTATTATTATTATTTATTTGTAGCATGTAGCATCTTAGTTCCCTGAGCAAGGATTGAACCCATGCTGTCTCCATTGGGATCATGAAGTCTTAACCACTGATCCACTAGGGGAGTCCTGAGATAATGACTTTTAAGGTTTCCTTGATCATAACGAATCTCCTTTCCTTCAGCCCATGCAGCCACGCTTTCCTCAGTGCCAGCTGTTCACATTATTTACAGACACTCTGGACTTTGTTTTCCATCTTCTAGATGTGCTTCAGTTTGTTGACACTGTTTTGAATGTGTGGTGCTCAGGTCTGAGCAGAGGACCACAGCTGTGCACTGAGCGTTCCGGAGAGACCAGATGCTCGCCTCCTTGATAAGGAACAACATAGTTCTATGAATAGCTTCCTATAGACATATCCTGCTGTTGCTATGCTGACTCACGGCGCAATTCGATCATTAAGGAAGTTCATGGTCTCTCCCAGTTCTCCCTCATCCAGTATTTGAGCAGGTAATTTTTGAGCCTGTGGGAATTAGCACATATTTAGTCACAAGAAGTAAAGCTCATTTTCCTTACCAAGGCCCTGTGCAATCTGGCCCCTGCTTACATCTCATTTCCTGCCATTCTTCTCCTCCTCACTTCTTCCACTCCAGTCCCTCTGGTCTAATTCCTTCAACTCACCAAGGTCATTCCTAGCTCAGGGACCTGGTACAAGGCATTGCTGAGNCATTTTCCTTACCAAGGCCCTGTGCAATCTGGCCCCTGCTTACATCTCATTTCCTGCCATTCTTCTCCTCCTCACTTCTTCCACTCCAGTCCCTCTGGTCTAATTCCTTCAACTCACCAAGGCCATTCCTAGCTCAGGGACCTGGTACAAGGCATTGCTGAGGACAGGAAAGCTTGTCCCACTCCATAATTTCTCAAGATTGCCTCCTTCTTATGACGCAGGTCCTTCCCAAATTCCAAACCACAAACCTCTAAAGAGCCCCTTTCCACCTACTACACTCCATTTCATCCTACTTTATAGCTCTTGTCCCAGTTGGTAATGATCTTAGTGGTTTACTGGTTTACAGTTGATCTCTGAAACTAGAATATAAGCTCAACAGAGCACCTGAAAATACCTTGTCTTTCTTGTTGATCTCTGAATTCAATCATTAAGGAAGTTCGTGCATCTCGCACAGTGCCTGGTACATGTAGGGACCACCACCCCCACCCCGGCAATGAATATCTTTTGAATGAAAGAATGCATGGATGAGTTTATTCCTGTTGTATGTAGTCTAATTGAATTTAATCCCTTTGATGGAAGCTCTTAATTAGATTTTTAAAATTATACTTGCTCATTTAGCTCTCTTGGCACTATGTCATTTGCACATTTTCTCAATGTGGTAAATCTCCCTCCAGCTGATAAAACTATTGATGAGTGTGGGTTCCAAGTTGAGCACAGAGCAAGCCACTAAAGACCCCTCCCCCTGGCATTTTAGACTATGCTCCAGGGCACAAGAAGGACTGCTGTATGGTGAAGAGGATGACCCCATGCAAATTCAGCCCCATTCAAGGAAGCAGAAATCACCATATCTGTCTTACATTGCATCTCATCTGAGGGGCTTCTGTGGGTTCAAAAACTGGCAGTGTACATTGACAGCAGCAACAACAATAATAATAGTAATCAAAATTGTTTTCCAACCTATTGTTGCAGAAACCAATACTCAAGAAACCAAGCACCACACTCAGAGAGTTGGAAACTCAGGTTTATTACAGCAGCAGGCAGAGGAGTTAACACTCCAAGCTCTGAGCCCCGAACAAAGGAGTTGCAGAGTTTTTATAGACAGGCTATAGTGAGCAACACCAGCTGCTAATAGGTTGGTTAAACTAAGGGGTTTTGCATGTAGCAAAATAACAGTCAAGATGGGGAGGGGGATGCCTGACCTTTACATGGAAAGGCATGAGTAAGCTGGCTTGCAAGGGCTGGGCAGTTGCAAAGAGCAGGACAAGGGTGAGTGAGATAAGCTCCAGTTCCTGGTATTGTAAGTCCCCACTTTCTGAGACTAAGTGACATTTGTGATCCAAGCTTTGCAAGGAGCAAGCAGAGTTACAGAGGCAGAAGGAGCGGGAGGTTATGTGAAATTTTAACCTTTCCTCTTCACTCTAAAGTAGGAAAATAGGTTCCTACTGTAGATTAAACAGTAAAATATTGGTAAATTCACTTGCCCCAACCCACCACTCATGTCTGCCTCCAAGGATTGTTGTAAAGAGTAAATGAAAATACATACTGGAAGTCCCAGCATTGTCTCTGGCCCCTGTAGCACACTCAGCAATGTTTATGACTGTTATTATTTTCATCTGTGTTGGTATTATTATCACTGAATGCAAGCTATGGGTCAAATATTCTGCTGTGTGTTTTATAGAGGTCCTTTTCCTTAATTATTTGTGAAGACAGAACATCTCCTTCTCACTCCTGCTGTTCCCTTCCGTGTGTGGGAACATAAATGAGGGTAACCCTTCTGGGCCCTCACCTTCCACCTCCAATTTTTGCCTCTACAGAAGTTACATTTTTCCCCTAGGTGAACTGGGAAGGAGGACCTGTTCAGGAGTAACTCAATACTTACTGAAAGGAGGCACCCAGTCTGGTGCATCAGTGTCCTCTGCTACTCCAAGCTGCAGTCTTCCCCCGCTTGAGCAGTCTGATGCTTCCGAACTAAACCAAGGAAGAAGCTGCCGCCACAGTCACACACACATTGGCAGGGACACTGGCAGGAGGTGGCATTCAGAACTGTGTAAACAGGGCAAAAGACAGACTCCCCGATGAATGAGAGAGAGAGAGAGAGATGGCCCCAGGAAGAGGAGTAGAGGGGCTTGTTTCTCCTTCCTTCCAGGAAGTGTTGCTGACAAAGTGTTTGCCTCTGGGGGGTTTTACAAATTAGGACCAAAGGGAAAAGTAGTATTCAAAGTGCACTTTTTTTTTTTAAAGTACAACAGCTTTATTGACATGCGATGCACAGACCATACAAGTCACCCATTTAAAGTACAAAATTCAGTGGTTTTTAGTATATTTGCAAAGTTGTACAACTATCACCATAATCAATTTCAAAGAAACCCTAACCCATTAGCATCCACTTCCTATTTTTCCTCAAGACCTCAGCCTTAGGCAACCATTAACATACTTTTGCTTGGTCTCTACAGATATGCTTAATCTGGACATTCCACTTCAATGAACGGATATCATCTATTGTGAATTCCTTCTTTCTCAGAGTGGATGGTTTTAAAATATATTCCACCCTGGCTGAGATACCACCTGATTTGTGGTCTACTCTTCATTTACTTTTTATTCATTTGCTCAGCAAAAATTTATCGAGAACATATTATGTGCCAGCATTTTACATTCAGGAAATGATGAGAAAAAAGAAAAAAAAAAAAAAAAAAGGAAAAAGGAAAGAAAGAAAATACCCAGTGCTCCTTGGAACTTACACCCTCTTCATTCCACGTTACATTCTCTTTTGTCTCTCACTCTTTTTCGCTCTCTCACCCACCTCTGTGTCCAAACTGTTTGGTACCATCTTATTGCTTCCCCATCCCTAATGTGTGACGCCTCCCTACCTTGCACCTACAAGCTTCACTTCACACAGAATTTGCTCCTGAGTGCATGTACAGTACCGCCAGACGCTGCAGTGTCTGCTAATGGCATAACTATCGATGTGTCTTAGTCACACACAAACTCCCTGACTTCACTGACAAAGAGAGAATGAACAATTCTTTAGTGCAATTTTACCTGTTCTATTTCCTGATTTTGTATTTTAGAAAGAGATATCTTTTTTTTTAATGTAAAGGAGAGTTTTAATATTTAACACATATTGGTAAATTTCAGCAAAAATTTATCGAGAACATATTATGTGCCAGCATTTTACATTCAGGAAATGATGAGAAGAAAGCAAAAAAAAAAAAAAAAAAAAGGAAAAAGGAAAGAAAGAAAATACCCAGTGCTCCTTGGAACTTACAGCCTCTTCATTCCACGTTACATTCTCTTTTGTCTCTCACTCCTTTTTGCTCTCTCACCCACCTCTGTGTCCAAACTGTTTGGTACCATCTTATTGCTTCCCCATCCCTAATGTGTGACGCCTCCCTACCTTGCACCTACAAGCTTCACTTCACACAGAATTTGCTCCTGAGTGCATGTACAGTACCGCCAGACGCTGCAGTGTCTGCTAATGGCATAACTATCGATGTGTCTTAGTCACACACAAACTCCCTGACTTCACTGACAAAGAGAGAATGAACAATTCTTTAGTGCAATTTTACCTGTTCTATTTCCTGATTTTGTATTTTAGAAAGAGATATCTTTTTTTTTAATGTAAAGGAGAGTTTTAATATTTAACACATATTGGTAAATATTACCTTTGACAGTGAACCATATAAAAGCTAACATTTGCTTTTGGCTAGATTTTTTTTTTAATTTTATGTTTACTTTAGTTTACTCTACAATTCTGTATTTGTTTTGCCATACATTGACATGAATCTGCCACGGGTGTATATGAGCTCCCAATCCTGAACCCCCCTCCCACCTCCCACCCCATATCATCTCTCTGGATCATCCCCTTGCACCAGCCCCAAGAATCCTGTATTCTGTATCGAACATAGACTGGTGATTCGTTTCTTACATGATAGTATACATGTTTCAATGCCATTCTCCCAAATCATCCCATCCTCTCCCTCTGCCTCAGAGTCCAAAAGTCCGTTCTATACATCTGTGTCTCTTTTGTTTGTATTACATTCGCTTACATGCAGATATGTTTGCTCATCCTTAGCACATGATCCCTCCAATCAAGATGTCTTTCCCAGGATTTCAGTGAAAAGCAAAGGAAAGCCTGGAGACCCAAGCCTGGGAGAGTGGGTCCAGTGGTCCCGATTCAGCCCAGGCCTCATGTTGCCACCCACGTTGAATAATTATGTGTGTGTGTGTGTGGAGGGGGGTGTGAGTAGGTTCTCTGGAATTTCTGATGCAGAGTAGCATTTATAAGTGAGTTCTTTTCCCTTAGATTCTAGTTAGAGAAGTTTCATTTATTTGGAACTATGAAATGGGAGCAGGGAGTTTTATGGCTCAGGGAAGAAATTTTATCATTCCTTCTGTATCTTGCTTTTGACTTGTGGAACTCACCTTCCTCAAGATAGCAAGAACTACGTCTTGTGTTTAAACTTTTCACATCTCTACCAGTGTATCTCATTGAATACTTAACATCTTCCATCGAAGCAGGCATTAGTATTAATATTATCTTTATTTTGCAGATATGGGATCTGCAGTTTAGAGACTGACTTGCCTCAGGTTACCCAGTTTGGAAGTGGCAGAAAAGACTTTTCACAAATAATAGGCTTTTTGAGGCCAAACCATGAGCTCTTTCTAGGGCTTGCTCCTCAGTTTTCCACCTATCTGCCCAATTTCTTTGGCACTTCCTCATGTATCCAGCCCAGACAGAAACTCCTGATTAGGAAGTTTCTCTCTGCTGCAGCTTCTACCCTGCCTGTTAGGAGCAAATGCTTGGCTTTCTCAGATGCTGTGCAAATTCCCACCCACTCTTTCTGCTGGTGGAGTCAGAGGAACCATTTTGCTAGCTTAACGAGATGCTGTCATCATAATACACAATTGCTAATTCGCCTCTGGAGTCTCCTAACAGCCCGTTTAGTGGAACTCAGGAGCTGCCTTCCTTTTATCTTTTTAATTTTTATAAAACAAAATGCATAAGCAAAGAAGAGAACCAAACTTAGATCTGCTTCAGAAATGCCTCTCTTCTTTGGCTTGTTCTTGTCCCTGGCAATTCTGGGCCAAGACAGAGTCTCAGTGTCTTCCTAGAGAGAGCCAATGAAAAGAAACACTTGATGAAAAATCGAAGAGGCGGTGTTGGAACTCGATGCCGTGAAGTTAAGACTATGGCATGTTTGTCCTCCAGAGTCTACCATCAAGCTCCCCAGACAGATGAACACGCCTGAACTTGACTTCGTGGTCCTCAAGTCCCACCAGGCTACACTCCCTTGTTATCCCAGGACACTGCTCATTCTTTCAGTCCCCCTGTTTCCTTTATCCTCCCCTTATGAACCCTTCTCTTTCTTCTATTTCTCCTTATTTCTCACTCCTCCCACGGCAAGCTATTTGCAAAAGTGGCCACAGTTCCTCTCTTCCTTGGACTTCCCAGGTTTCCCATTGAGAGGTAGGATCCACTTCTCCCTCTCCTCGAACCTGGGCTGTCCTGTGAGCTTCTTCGATGAATACTGCTGTTGATGCTGCTGCTTAGTGGCTACGTTGTGTCTGACTCTTTGCAACCCCATGGACTGCAACCCACCGGGATCCTCTGTCCATGGGATTTCCCAGGTAAGAATCCTGGAGGGGGGTTGCCATTTCCTTTTCTAGGGGATCTTCCCAACCCAGGGATCAAGCTCATATCTCCTACTTGGCAGGAGGATTCTTTGATGAATAAAATATGGCCAAAAAAAAAAAAAATTGACCTTGTGCCAATTCTGAGCCTCAGACTGAAAGCATGTCTGGTATTTCTATTCATTCTCTTGGAATCATGCTGAGCCACTATGTTAACAACCCAGGCTATCCAGCTGTACAATGAGGGACACACAGACCCATCACCTCTGCCACCATAACAGAGCCAGTCAACACCCTAAATCAGAGCCACTCATTGACTGGCAGCTGAGTAAAAATTCAGGAATGTACCCAATCAATTGAGCCAATACCAATTGTCAACCTACAGAATTGTGAGTTAACCAAAGAGTGTTATTTAAGCTACTATTTTTTTTAGTACAACCAAGCTGATACAACTCCCTTTCACATTTTTCCAAATGCTCCTCTAGAACTATTTTTCACTGACGCAAATTGGAATGGCTTTCTAGCTCCAGTGATGCCCCAGCCACCAGTGGTGTGTCAGCCAGGAGAATTCTTCCTCTTATTCCTTCTTTAGCCACAGGGTCCAAAGGGAGAGCTGCCATTCTCACATTGACTCCACCTTCTTTCCTGCCTACAGATGAGCATATGGACCAATTTGGACAAAATTTGAGTGCTTTACTCCCAACAACAGTGATTAGTCCAGTGGGAGGAGGGCACATGACCACGCCAGGGCCATCAGGGTCGGTCCTGGAACTTCTCAACTGGAAAACTGATGCAGGGTAAGAAAAGCTTTTAATCCAAACCAGAAAGGGAACAGTAAAGGTATGAACCTGAAGCTACCATTGCTCAAATCCCTGTCAAATGGAGAAGCTGATCTGGGAGCAGGAAGCTGGAAAATAGAAGTTGAATTATGAATAGGTAAACCCAGCAGGTGAGCTTAAGACTCCCTGGTGTCAACCTTCCCTGACCTTGCTGTGGACTCAGTGTGTAAATCAATCATACCCCCTATTTACTCCAGCTAGTTTGAGTTGGCCTCTGTGAGTTTTGACCAAAGAGTGCTAAGTGAAGCCTTACTCCACAGTAAATAATCTTCCTGGAACTATAAAACCTGAGGGGTGGGGGTGGCGGAAATGTCTTGCCTGTTGAGTTGCTTCTGTGCTCAGCCCAGTGTACCTTAGTTTGAATGAAGCTCTTATCATCATATGCATTTCTTTCCATGACCCTTTTCTTCATATTTATTCAAAACATACTGGTTGTGCTGGGCAAGAACCACGCTATACATTAGAGACGTGCAGACAAGCCACATGGCTCTACCCTTGGCAAGGTCAGGGTTGAGTAGGGCAAGAAGCTGGTCAGTTCTCTCTGACACAGTTGCTGCAAGAAAGAAAGTGGGGCATGGGGGGATGGTCATGTCCTCGGTCACATTAGAATCCCTAGGACCACAGCCAAGTGTGGGTTCTTGGCTTCAGGCAGGGAAGAATTCAAGAGCTAGTCATAGTACAGTCAAAGAAAGCTTATTCAGAAATGGCAATCCACTTCAGTATTCTTGCCTAGGAAATTGCGTGGACAGAGGAGTCGGAAGGGCTACAGTCTTTGGGGTCACAAAAGAATTGGACACAATTTAGTGACTAAAGAACAACACACACTATAGACAGAGAGTGCACCAGTTCAAAAGGCAAGAGAGGTGAGAGAGAGAGCAAGGGTACGGAGCTGTCAACTTTTATAGGGCTGGGTGATTTTGTAGGCTAATGAGTGGGAGGATCATTCCTACCATTTGAGGGAAGGGCTGTTGGGTCAACATTTTGGCCTTTCATGGTTGGCCTCAGAACTATGATGTCATCTGTGGATGTGTTGCTTAGCTTGCTGATGTAGTACACGAGCATATACTAAGGCTCAACAACCAGTGGAGGTTGCTTTGTCCACTATCTTGGACCCAGTTGTTCCAACCAGTCTATGCTGTGTCTTTGGGCCGTGTCATTCCTTCACAGGTTGTGCCCTACCCTCTTCCTGTATCATAGTAAATGCTGAGGGAAATGGATACACAAAGTGCTGTGATAACACAGGAAAGGTCATGTGGTCCAGCCATAAGAGTGGGAGGGAGGGAACACTTAGGGAAGGGTCTCAGAATTGTGTGTGCTGGGTATGACGGTTAATAGTAACTAACAGGGTAAAGGCAGAGGGAACAAGGTGAGACTCTCTCTGAATAGGGGATATTATATAGAAGTAGATGAAGGGAGTTTAGAGAACTGAAGTGGGCAGAGATGACAGATCAGAGGTTAAGAGGATTAAAAAAGAAAGGACATATTTTCAGGGGGCAGGCCATAAATAGACTTTTGAATTATGCTAACAAGATTGAACCTTTCTTTTTTTTCTTTTTCTGAAAGCAGTGGGAGGTCATGGAAAGTTTTTAATCAAGAAATCTTTTGATCTGATTCTAGCTTTTGGAAGATAGGTTTAGCATCTGTGCAAAGAACAGATTACTGCAGGGAGAGCCTGGGGCAAGGAGATGGGTTAGGAATTCAGGAGGAAGATCTGAGCAATTCAAGGCAGTTACCTTAACTTCCCAGGTGATGCTAGAGGTAAAGAACTCACCTGCCAGTGCAAGAGATGTAAGAGATGCAGTACTGATTCTTGGCTTGGGGAGATCCCCTGGAGAAGGAAATGGCAACCCACTCCAGTATGCTTGCCTGGAGAATCCTATGGACAGAGGAGCCTAGTGGGCTACAGTCCATGAAGTCGCAGAGTTGGACAGGACTGAAAGNAAAGAACTCACCTGCCAGTGCAAGAGATGTAAGAGATGCAGTACTGATTCTTGGCTTGGGGAGATCCCCTGGAGAAGGAAATGGCAACCCACTCCAGTATGCTTGCCTGGAGAATCCTATGGACAGAGGAGCCTAGTGGGCTACAGTCCATGAAGTCGCAGAGTTGGACAGGACTGAAAGCGACTTAGCACACCTTAGGCTCTGGGGTTCCCAGGTGGCACTAGTGGTAACGAACCTACCAAGGCAGGAGATGTAAGAAACATGGGTTCAATCTCTGGGTCTGGAAGATCCCCTGGAGGAGGGCATGCTTGCCTGGAGAATCCCATGAACAGAGGAGCCTGGCGGGCTACAGTCCGCAGGGTCACAAAGAGTTGGACATGACTGAAGTGACTTAACACAGCACTGCACATTAGGCATTGGGGATGGAAAAGCAGGACAGCTTAGAGAGATATTAAGGAGGCAGAAGCAACAGGAATTGAAGATTAATTGGATGTGGTATGCGATATGGGGGGGGGGGGTGAGGGCTTCCCTGTTTCTCAGATGGTAAAAAATCTGCCTGCAATGCAGGACACCCGGATTTGATCCCTGAGTTGGGAAGATCCTCTAGAGAAGGAAATGGCAACCCACTCCAGTATTCTTTCCTGGAGAATCCCATGGACTTCCTGGAACTTCTCAACTGGAAAACTGATGCAGGGTAAGAAAAGCTTTTAATCCAAACCAGAAAGGGAACAGTAAAGGTATGAACCTGAAGCTACCATTGCTCAAATCCCTGTCAAATGGAGAAGCTGATCTGGGAGCAGGAAGCTGGAAAATAGAAGTTGAATTATGAATAGGTAAACCCAGCAGGTGAGCTTAAGACTCCCTGGTGTCAACCTTCCCTGACCTTGCTGTGGACTCAGTGTGTAAATCAATCATACCCCCTATTTACTCCAGCTAGTTTGAGTTGGCCTCTGTGAGTTTTGACCAAAGAGTGCTAAGTGAAGCCTTACTCCACAGTAAATAATCTTCCTGGAACTATAAAACCTGAGGGGTGGGGGTGGCGGAAATGTCTTGCCTGTTGAGTTGCTTCTGTGCTCAGCCCAGTGTACCTTAGTTTGAATGAAGCTCTTATCATCATATGCATTTCTTTCCATGACCCTTTTCTTCATATTTATTCAAAACATACTGGTTGTGCTGGGCAAGAACCACGCTATACATTAGAGACGTGCAGACAAGCCACATGGCTCTACCCTTGGCAAGGTCAGGGTTGAGTAGGGCAAGAAGCTGGTCAGTTCTCTCTGACACAGTTTCTGCAAGAAAGAAAGTGGGGCATGGGGGGATGGTCATGTCCTCGGTCACATTAGAATCCCTAGGACCACAGCCAAGTGTGGGTTCTTGGCTTCAGGCAGGGAAGAATTCAAGAGCTAGTCATAGTACAGTCAAAGAAAGCTTATTCAGAAATGGCAATCCACTTCAGTATTCTTGCCTAGGAAATTGCGTGGACAGAGGAGTCGGAAGGGCTACAGTCTTTGGGGTCACAAAAGAATTGGACACAATTTAGTGACTAAAGAACAACACACACTATAGACAGAGAGTGCACCAGTTCAAAAGGCAAGAGAGGTGAGAGAGAGAGCAAGGGTACGGAGCTGTCAACTTTTATAGGGCTGGGTGATTTTGTAGGCTAATGAGTGGGAGGATCATTCCTACCATTTGAGGGAAGGGCTGTTGGGTCAACATTTTGGCCTTTCATGGTTGGCCTCAGAACTATGATGTCATCTGTGGATGTGTTGCTTAGCTTGCTGATGTAGTACACGAGCATATACTAAGGCTCAACAACCAGTGGAGGTTGCTTTGTCCACTATCTTGGACCCAGTTGTTCCAACCAGTCTATGCTGTGTCTTTGGGCCGTGTCATTCCTTCACAGGTTGTGCCCTACCCTCTTCCTGTATCATAGTAAATGCTGAGGGAAATGGATACACAAAGTGCTGTGATAACACAGGAAAGGTCATGTGGTCCAGCCATAAGAGTGGGAGGGAGGGAACACTTAGGGAAGGGTCTCAGAATTGTGTGTGCTGGGTATGACGGTTAATAGTAACTAACAGGGTAAAGGCAGAGGGAACAAGGTGAGACTCTCTCTGAATAGGGGATATTATATAGAAGTAGATGAAGGGAGTTTAGAGAACTGAAGTGGGCAGAGATGACAGATCAGAGGTTAAGAGGATTAAAAAAGAAAGGACATATTTTCAGGGGGCAGGCCATAAATAGACTTTTGAATTATGCTAACAAGATTGAACCTTTCTTTTTTTTCTTTTTCTGAAAGCAGTGGGAGGTCATGGAAAGTTTTTAATCAAGAAATCTTTTGATCTGATTCTAGCTTTTGGAAGATAGGTTTAGCATCTGTGCAAAGAACAGATTACTGCAGGGAGAGCCTGGGGCAAGGAGATGGGTTAGGAATTCAGGAGGAAGATCTGAGCAATTCAAGGCAGTTACCTTAACTTCCCAGGTGATGCTAGAGGTAAAGAACTCACCTGCCAGTGCAAGAGATGTAAGAGATGCAGTACTGATTCTTGGCTTGGGGAGATCCCCTGGAGAAGGAAATGGCAACCCACTCCAGTATGCTTGCCTGGAGAATCCTATGGACAGAGGAGCCTAGTGGGCTACAGTCCATGAAGTCGCAGAGTTGGACAGGACTGAAAGCGACTTAGCACACCTTAGGCTCTGGGGTTCCCAGGTGGCACTAGTGGTAACGAACCTACCAAGGCAGGAGATGTAAGAAACATGGGTTCAATCTCTGGGTCTGGAAGATCCCCTGGAGGAGGGCATGCTTGCCTGGAGAATCCCATGAACAGAGGAGCCTGGCGGGCTACAGTCCGCAGGGTCACAAAGAGTTGGACATGACTGAAGTGACTTAACACAGCACTGCACATTAGGCATTGGGGATGGAAAAGCAGGACAGCTTAGAGAGATATTAAGGAGGCAGAAGCAACAGGAATTGAAGATTAATTGGATGTGGTATGCGATATGGGGGGGGGGGGTGAGGGCTTCCCTGTTTCTCAGATGGTAAAAAATCTGCCTGCAATGCAGGACACCCGGATTTGATCCCTGAGTTGGGAAGATCCTCTAGAGAAGGAAATGGCAACCCACTCCAGTATTCTTTCCTGGAGAATCCCATGGACAGAGGATCCTGGTGGGCTACAGTCCTGGGGGTTGCAAAGAGGTGGACACAACTGAGTGACTAATACTTGAGAGCTGAGGGGAGGAAACTCTTCCCCAAGTTGCTCCCAGCAAATAAACTGGAAGATAAATCAGCTCTGAACTCAAAGCATCAGAGTACAGTGCTGAGACCTCTGGTTTCAAATTCAACTAACTCCTTGATAAAAGAAGTCTTTGAAAAAGAATAGCTAGAGAGTATCAGTCCCTAATTCCTGGCTGATTTAGAAACCATGAAGCTCAGCGTTTGTCTCCCTAGTCCCCTCAGACAGCCAAAGTCTTTACCCGTTGCAGATTTACCTCACCCCGCTATGGTAAACAAATCAACCCATTTCTTCTCTCACATTGTAGCTGACTTGATTTCTCTCCAAAGCCCAGAAACAGCTGCTTTTGTGGATATTATCATTGTTGACTCAGCTTTTATAGTTGTTCTTGGCAAGAGGGTGGGTCTGATACAGGCTACTCCAACTTGGATAAAACCTGGAGTTCCGGTGTCAATTGCAGTCAATCCAACATTTTAAATGTTCACTTGAGTGCCATACACATTTCTGTAGGGGACATATGTGAAAATATTAAATGAGCACCTAGTGTTGCCAGGCAGTTTACTAGGTGGGAAGATCCCCTGGAGAAGGAAATGGCAATCCACTCCAGTATTCTTGCCTGGAGAATCCCATGGACGGAGAAGCCTAATAGGTTATAATCCATGGGGTCGCAAAGAGTCGGACACGACTGAGCGACTTCACCTTCACCTTCACCTTATATAAAATGTAAGTGGTATTCTTTAGCAGTTGAGTACAGTGGTTCTCAAGGGAGGCTGCCTGGGTTTAAATTCAGAATCTATTACTTAAATTTGAGCAATGTGCTTTAATAGCCCTTTGCCTCAGGGCCCTCATTTATAAAGTGAAGGTGAAAGATACCTGTCTTCTGGGACTATCATGGGAGATACATGGCATAATGCTGTAACTATTACTATCATGGTGCTGTGCTTCACTTCTACTAAATACCTAACAGATGAAAGGGCTTGTTAACATTTTTGCATTTACATGGCACCTGAGAAATAGTCCCTGGCCGAGAAAATGTGAATTTATGTGAGCATATGTGTGAGTGTGTGTGAATATGTATTTATGTGTTTGTGAATATGTATGTGTGAATGTGGCAGACAGTAAGTGATATGACCAGAAAAAGAACCACTTTAGTGCTAGACTAAACAAATCAGAGAATGGGTGCAAGAGAATGATACCAATTAGGTTGTCACTGTAATGGACAAGGAGAAAGGGAGTGAGGACATGAAATAAGTTAATAGTATCAGAGGCAGGAAAGAGCAAATGAATATAAAGATGCTGAGGAGGGAGAAGCAAGTGGATTGAATGAAAACTTGGTGGTGGAATTTAAGATATAAGATTCAAAGGTGACACTAAGATTTCACATCTAGACAATGGCAAGGAGAAAAGCACTGCCAATTACCAGGTTTCTCTTTGTGGAGGAAGAACTAATAAATAGATGAGTGAATGGGAAACATGAGGATCAGTTCTGATGAAAAACAGTTTCTCATCAAAGCTCCGGCATACGGGCAACAGGTGAAGGAAACAGGCCCGGGCAATGTGGCATAGTAGGAAGTTTCCTAACATCAGTAGACATAGGAGAATATTAGTCCTTTGGGAGACACCAACTGACCAGGGGAAGAAGGCAATGGCACCCCACTCCAGCACTCCCATGGACGGAGGAGCCTGGTGAGCCTCATTCCACGGGGTCGCTGGGAGTCGGACACGACTGAGCGACTTCACTTTCATTTTTCACTTTCATGCATTGGAGAAGGAAATGGCAACCCACTCCAGTGTTCTTGCCTGGAGAATCCCAGGGATGGGGGAGCCTCAGAGTCTATGGGGTTGCACAGAGTCGGACACGACTGAAATGACTTAGCAGCAGCAGCAGCAGCAATAACTGACCAGGGTAAAGGAAGGTGTCAGAAAGAAATTCATTCAACTTTACAATTTTCTCTAGTTCAACCCAAGGGACTGTTTAGCACCTTTGAAAATGCCAGAGTAGTGCCAAAGGCAAGTCACATTTTGAGAAAGAGATAGGATGGAGAAAGCTTCTGCCTAAATCCATCCATTCATCCAGTCAGCCATTCATGCATCCTCTCATTTATCCCTCACTCTTTTCCTACTATGTGCCAAATATTAAAATATAGGTAGATTAAAATGAAATCTCTGACCACCAGAAATTCTCACCCTAACAGGGAGATAATTATTATAGCTTAAAGTTAAAATATAATGTGTAATTCTGCAATATAGATTAAGCACCACAACTGTACATATAGATACTCTCTGGTAGAGGGGAAAGGAATCTGGTTGGGATGTAGACTTTGGCTTTCACACTGGGTGGCCTTTACTAGGTGACCACTCCAGCACTCTTGAGCTCCGCTTGTGGCTCAGTTGGTAAGGAATCCACCTGCATTGTGGGAGACCTGGGTTCGATCCCAGAGTCGGGAAGATCCCCTGGAGAAGGGAAAGGCTACCCACTCCAGTATTCTGACCTGGACTGAATAGTCGATGGGGTTGCAAAGAGTTGGACACAGTTGAGCCACTTTCACTTTCACTTGAGCAAATCACTCCTTCCACAGGCTGAAAGGTCATAGGAAAATCTCACTGAGCCTTAGATTCACATCTGTAAATGGAGGGTTTGGAATAGCTGTCCTCAGAGATCTCTTCCAGTCATTTGACTGCAAGAATTCTTCTATGTGAGACCCTTCAGACCCACAGCATCTCTTTCTGCTAGAGCATTCAGTGAGCTGTTGGTCCTAGGATCACAAGGGGAAGACTTTCCGGGGAACAGGACTGAAAATATATCTCAGACAGTGGCTGGTGTGTGAGCACAAATATACCCTGTAGTAGACCCCAAATAGAGCTCTTTGGCAGCTCGGATGACTTGAGCTTTGAGATTTATTGGACTGTAAGGGGTTCTGCAGCCTCATAAAACTCCTAGTTCCCTTTTTAAGTGACACAGAATGGGGAAAGAATTGGAGAAGAAGGAAATTCACCAGAGAAGAAGAGGTGGTAACTATTGCCCCCTCTTCCTCCCCTAGACCTCAATTCTCACGCTTTATCTGTTTTTCTTAACATCGTGCATTGGCCTCAAATGTTTTATGGAAACAGTTGAAGTGTAAAGCCTGGTGAGGTTGCCCAGGGACAGTTTTTGCAGCTAAATTATTATGGTAAAGTGAGCAGCTCCCTCAGGGTCTACTCCACGCAAACTGCCCTCGTCTTGGTATAAACATACTCTCTGGGTATGTTGCTTTTCAGTGCCTGATGGGTAAATCTGAACTTGAGCCAGGATGACATTGCTCAGGGTAAGCAGGACCAGGGACAAAGAGCTCTGGCAGATGCTTTCTTGATGAAGTTTACTGTCCCTCCATGGATTGTGTTACCTGAAAGCAGTGTGTGACTCTCAGTAAGTCTTTAATAATCATCTGTGAGTGAATGAATGACTGAAAGAAGCAAGAAATTGGATTTGGCCCTGACCATTCCCCCAGCCCTAATCTCAATTAGAAGGCAGCCGTGGGCCCTGGGATGTCTTGGCAGGATTGCTATTGGTTAGAAAAGTGGTTCCTGAACTTGGCTAAATATCAGACTCACCTGGATAATTTAAATAGATATGAATAATTCCTGGGTCCTACTCCAGACCCACTGAATCTGACATCCTTCAGGTGAATCTCACCCGCTGACGGTTTGGCAGGCGTTGGGTTAGAACAGCTGGAGGAGGCCAGAAGGCTGCAATTGAGTCTATTGTGTGTCACAGTGAGTTTTCACAAAGAAATCTTGAGGCTCTGGTTACACAAGGCTTCAGCAATGTGAACCTCTGTTCCCATGGGAACTGGGTCAGAAAGGTCTATTTGAACTGAGAGGAGTAGGCCAGAGAAGCTTGGGAGGAGAGAGACTCAGGCTTTGTTCAACCAGGAAGCCAGGAAAACAATGAAGCAGCAGTTTAAACCTCTAGTGAAGGAGGGAAGGGGTGAATTGACTCCAATTAGATGAAAATATTGCTCTCCTGAGGGAGGAGAATGACCCCAAATTTTGGAGAAAAGACTGAGATGAATGCATGTTGGAAAAGTCAGATGGGACACCTTGGCCTGATACGCATACAGAAAGAGGTTTGCCTTGTCGCTGAGCAAGTTTAAGCCAAATGACTTTTTAAAAAATTTTTATTGAAGTATAGTTGATTTACAATGTTGCATTAATTTCTGCCGTACCAAATGACTTTTTAATGTAACTCACATTTTAGGATAAATAATACAAAGAAATAAGATGCTAATTTAAATGAAATAAAAGAGAGAGGGAGAAGCTAGAATTGGCTTAGTCACCAGTGAAGTTGTTCAGTCATGTCCGACTCTTTGTGACCCCATGGACTGTAGCCTACCAAGCTCCTCTGTCCATAGGATTTTCCAGGCAATAGTACTGGAGTAGGTTGCCATTTCCTTCTCCAGGGGATCTTCCTGACTCAGGGATCGAACCCAGGTCTCTCGTATTGTAGACAGACGCTTTACCGCCTGAGCCACCAGGGAAGTCCAGAATTGGCTTAGCTATGGCCTTAAGTTGACTGAGTTTTGTGGCTGACAATACTGAGTTGACTAAAATGAATGAGCGTTTTGGCCAACAATAGATTCAGGGGATTACGGATGTGCTTTTGTCTCATACTTGGGCAGCAGGTAGGTAATTAATTCTATCTCTGTGGATATATCAGAGCAGGCTTTGGAGCCTGAAAGAATCTTGGCTCCAACATCGTGTACTTGTAGGCACATTTCTTAACCTTTCTGAGTCTTACTTTCCCCATTGGTAAGTAGCAAGCATCCCAGATTTGGCCTGACAAATGTCTAGAGGCAGCTATAAAGGACTGTAGGGGAGATACCCAAGAATGCATTTTTCATAAATTTACTTGCTCAATGGGGTTTGGTAGAAGGAACGCAATGAATGCTTGAGCAGAGTGGAGAAGGATGGGGAGAAGCAAACTATTTCTCTCACAAATTGTCCTTTCAGCCTCGATTTCTAACTTGTATCCAGATCCTAGAAAAAGAGACAGTGAAGGCAGAAACTGAAGAAAATCTTTCTACTGTTGTCATTTAAAAATAACCTTGATATATTGGGGCTCAGGCAGCCCTGTTTGGGGGCTGAGAGGACCAAGTGAGATGTCCAAGCTAGGGAGTGGGAAAGTTTTCTCTATGGGGCCCTTTGTAAGCTCCTGGGAAAGGAGTGCCGTCTTGGAACTCCAAAGGTTGCAGTGCATCATGGAAAATAGAGGCTATAACAGCACCCAGAAGAAGAACTCAGGGAAGTGAGCCTCAGAAGCAGGGACAAGTGCCTTCCCACAGCAGCACAGGTGTTCACCACCCAGGCCAGGAGACGTCAGAAACATCTGAAGTTGAACAGGAGCCTGGTGAGTGCCTTTCGGTGCAGAGAAAACTGTTCAAGAGATGTGTGAGATAACACAGAGGAAAGCTGAGTCTTTTCAGGTTGGAAGAGGGGGAAGGTAACAGCCTACATAACCAAGATAATTACCTTTTCTTTTCTTTTTTTTCTTTCCTTTTTTTTTACTTTATTTTACTTTACAGTACTGTATTGGTTTTGGCATACATTGACATGAATCCACCACGGGTGTACATGAGCTCCCAAAC
>SJYX01014086.1:164922-188252 GCA_006410675.1 Oreotragus oreotragus
TTCCCTTTTCTTTTCTTTTTTTCTTTCTTTTTTTTTTTTTTTTTTTTTTTTACTTTATTTTACTTTACAGTACTGTATTGGTTTTGGCATACATTGACATGAATCCGCCACGGGTGTACATGAGCTCCCAAACGTTTGCCTAAAAGTCTGGTGCACTATGAGAATCCTGGGAGCATATGAACTGTAGGCTTTAACTCAAAGCACAGTTTCTCTACCTTGGCACTATTGGCATCTTAGGCCAGATAATTCTTTACTTTAGGGGCTATCATACACAATGCAGGATATTTGAAGCATCCCTGGCCTCTGCCCACTAGATGCCAGTAGCACCCACCCCCTGCCCCTAGTTGTGACAGCCAAAAATATGTCCAGACACTGCCAGGTGTCCTCTGGGGGAAAACTGCCCCATTGAGAACCACTGATTAAAAAGGTTATCATGAGAATTTAGGGTGTGGCATGTTAAATGCCCAGTCCAGTGTCTGGAACATGGAGTGGACTCAATAAGTATGGGGTTCCTTCTTCCTGTCTCTGGTCTCCGGTTCCGTCTTCTGCCCTGGTTCATTGGGTGGGAAGATTCTTGTCTTCCCCCCTGGGGCTCATGGATCAGAAATAGCCAGGCACAATGTAGTTCTAACAACCCTTTGATGTTATGACCTTGAGCAATCTCTTGGGTAACCTGAACTTCCTCACAGTAAGATGAGAGACTTGGACTTGGTGACCTAATGCCTTTTCCTGGGGGACACTTCCTGGTCCTTAGAGGATGCAGGCCCAGATTGGAAGAAGGAAGGCTGTCAAGAGGACTTTATGAGGAAAAATGCAAAGTCCTGGCTTTGTGAGATAAAGCAAAATGATGTTGGAGCGGGGTTTGCTAATCATTGCCAAATACTTGAAGGCTGGATGTCAGAAAGAGAGTATACTCTTAGGTCTCAGCGCAGTGGTTAGTTAAGAATGGAGTAAAGCCAGGAGATTAAATGAAAGTGGAAATAGAGATACCTGGCTAAGTAAGGGCCAAAGGAAATCTTAACAGAAGTGAGTCAGATAACAACTGCTTGGGTGTGGTTGGCAGAATTCTATGATGAGCCTAAGGTGCCCAGTCCATGTTTACAACTTTTCCCAGTTATTAAAATACTAGTCTAGGGATTTCCCTGGTGGCCCACTGGTTAAGAATCCACCTTTCAATGCAGGGGTTGTGAGTTCAATCCCTGGTCAAAGAACTAAGATCCCACATGCCAAGGGGCAACTAAGCCTGCACACCAGAACTAGAGCACCTGTGCACAGCAACTAGAATAGCCCCTATACCTCAAGGAAGAGCCTGAGTGCTATAATAGTGTGTATATATATATATGTATATACATGCATTTCGGAGAAGGCAATGGCACCCCACTCCAGTACTCTTGCCTGGAAAATCCCATGGATGGAGGAGCCTGGTAGGCTGTAGTCCATGGGGTCACTAAGAGTCGGACTTGACTAGGCGACTTCACTTTCACTTTTCAGTTTCATGCATTGGAGAAGGAAATGGAAACCCACTCCGGTGTTCTTGCCTGGAGAATCCCAGGGACAGGGGAGCCTGGTGGGCTGCAGCCTATGGGGTCTCACAGAGTCAGACACGACTGAAGCGACTTAGCAGCAGTAGCAGCAGCACACACATTTTATTAACAAATTGATGTATATACATTTTATTATATATATATGTTTATGTATATATCCACTAATCTAAGCACTTCTGGGTAGATATTTTGCAAATGTAATTAAGGTCTTAAATCAGCTGATCTTCAGATAGATAATCCTGGTGAGACTGACCTAATCACACAGCCCTTTAGATCTGGGTCTGGATGTCCGAAATGAAAGTCAGAGGTAAAAAGCATGAGAGAGCTTTGACATCAGAACCTAGATGGTATATGCCTTCCAGGAGCAGAGAGCAACTCCTCGCCGATAGTCAACAAAGAAACAGGGCTTAAGTCCTATAACTGCAAGGAACCAGATTGCAAGCACGAATGAGCTGGGAATAAATCCCCTCTGCAGAGCCTTCACAGGAGAACTTGGCTGGTACATTGATTTCAGCCTCTGAGATTCTAAGCAGAGGCCCATGTTCAGGTCCCTTACCTACAAATCTTTGGGATGGTGAATGGGTGTTGTTTCAAGTCACTAAGCCGTAAAACTGGTATTCCATAATGATCTCTGGGCCACTGACTCCTCTAAAGCACCCCCAGCCCTCTAGCTTGGTGGGCAGACATGCGGCTGCTTCACTCTCTGTAGAGTTGGCCCAGTCACCATGCTGTTGTTTCCATCAGACCTCTGGAACAATCTTTGTTTCCAAAATTGAATGGCCAGTGGAGAAATTGAGGGGAGGGAAAGGAAGAGGCAAGTTCCCTATGGCTTTGACTTCAAGGGAAATGACAAAATGTTCTCGATGTGGATCTCAACCAAATAAATTTGTTTCTTTTTTCTTCCTATCACTGTTTACAGATATCATTTAGTTTGAGATCAGAGTAAGCTGTCTTTTCTTAACAGAACTACAGACTGAATGATCCTTGGGGCTGTGGCAGGAATAGTAGGCACTGTATTTCTTGAAGTAAATTGGTGAAGAAGACCAGATGCACTCCCTTCTGAAGCAAAATGCCAGATCAGCAGTGTGTGTTTGTGTGGGAATCAAGTGGGTGCGAACTTTGTGTAAACAGAAGGTGCAATCTACAGATACCAGAATGCTTTGATGTGCCGTCCCTGTGGAGTCCTGTGGCATGTTGGTGAAGTTGAAGTGTGGTTGGGGGGAATTATGTGTGGGTCTATCCATCTGTAAGAGTTTGTCATGGGTGGTAAAGTAAGGTAGTTGTGATGGAGATAATGTGCTTGTAAAACTGTAAAATATTTGTATGTAAACAGGTCATGATACTACATGGTAGGGAAGGAGTCATGTGTATAGTTGTTTATAGGACATGTGATGATGTGGGTGATGATTTGGGATGGCAGAGTAAAATGAACTTGTGTGTAGGGTATACACAGGGGCCATTTACAGTAAAGGAGTCTGAGGCTGTAATGCATGTGAGTGATACGGGTGTGAGTTTGTGGATCCTGCGCAATTATTTTCTGTCTCTATGACATCATCTTGTTTAAACATCTTCTTTGCACTCGTAACTGTCTATCTTATTTACATAACTGCATGTTTGTTTATCCACTGGAATGTAAACTCCATGAGTAGAAGTCACCTGTATCTTATTTACTGATATAACATCAATTATTTTTTAGGACAGTGCATGACATAAAAAATAAAAGGATTAGGAGGTGATGTGACAGTGTGGTGTATGTGCATATGAGTATATGTAAAACGGTGGCAGAGAATTTACCGGGATAGTAGAAATGAGATTGGGTAGCTCATTATCTGTGAGTTAGTGAAGAAGTAGGGTGAGGTGTAGAGGTGACAGGCTTTGTGTGTGATTGCGTATTGTGTGCACATAAATATGGAATGAAAGTTTGAATGTGTACTTGAAGGATATGTGGCTGCTGTTGATGGTAGAGGGAGAGGTGGGGTGTATTTATGTTTGAGTGAATGTCATTTGCAATCTCACTGGGGTGTGTCTTGTCAGGTGTTGACTTCTCCCAGGTTCCAGGGACCTGAAGCTGTATTGTGTCTTCCTAATGAGGAGTCCTGTCTCTACAGCTGGGTCTCAGGAGCCATAATTACCTAATAAAGTACAGATGGGGTTAAGGGAAGACAGAATTCTTTCTTCTTAAGTAGTCTCTCAAATGAGCAGCAGGTCCTCCCGGATACTTGTAAGATATACCTATAAAACACGAGGATCTAAAGTCCAGGTAGCTTCTTTTGTTTGTAGCAGACATTTATGTGGCTATGTGTGTGTGTTCTTTCCAAGAGTCAAGCCTTTGCCTCTCAGGTTCTAGAGACACTCTAAGATTTGAATGAATATACTCTGAAAGTTTAAATACCCCTGCCATTTCCGCTCCCTCTTTATTCAACTAGGGAGGCTCAATTTTTTTCTAGTTATTTCTAAAGAGTTATTCTTTTGCTTGTCATCTCTAGTTTTGCTGACAAGAGCCCTAAGTGTCGGCTAATTCTCTCGCCCTGCTCTGGGATTAAAGCACTTTTGGGCACCTTCCTCTTACCTGAATTACCTCAAAGCCATTCATCCCAATTTATCTTGAATTCCATCTACTTTCACTTTTTGGAAAAAAAAAAAAAGTTCCTCTGGGTACTTCTGAGCTTCTAGCTTTAGGATTCCTCTGCCCACCCTAACCCCTTCCCCTGTGTCTCCTGTAACTGGAGAGTAGTTGATCAGCTACAAAGAACTACCGAGTTTCTAGTGTAGTATAATGAGGAAATAGCCTATCTGGGTAACATAAAGAAATATTTCCCCCAGAACTCTTCAGTTAGATTATTTGACCTGAAATCTACTAAGTGCTAAAAGCTGTGAAAAACTCCTTCTCCTGCCTCACTTTTTAAACCTACTATGTGAAATAATTGTCTTAGAACCTAAAAGCGACATGGGAGCTGGCAGAGAGAAATTCTAAGGAAAAATAAGTAAAAAATATTTCTGGCTTAGGAAAATAATTCTCGGAAGAACAAGACCCAAAAGACACACTTGACCATCACCACCATCAAAAGCACCATGACCATCATACTCATCCTTACTAATAGCCCCATAAAGTTTATAGAGGGTGAATGATAAGTATCTCCTCTTCATCTGTCTTAAATCCATATGAAAAGGGAAAAAGATTATTGTCCTACCCACCCCACATTTTGGCTTGGGTTTCATAGAACACAAATTTTATGGGATCACTCATCTGCCCAGGATCATTTGATTCCCCAACCCAAATTCAGATCAAATCTAAACCTTCCTGATAGCTAGTCAGAGCTCACCATGACCTGACCTCATTTGGGGTAAATCCTCTGCATATGTATCTACCAGGCTATATAAACTGAGGGTACAGAGATAGGAAAGAGTATAAAGGCCCATCTATGACATCAAGGAGCTCATAGCGTAGCAGAAGGGGCAAGGTGTAGCAGAGATGAAGTGGTCACCCAAATTTATGTTGGGTGAAGAGTGGTCATGAAGAAGCTGGGGAAAGAGATGATGCTGGAGCTGAGCCCTGAAGGAGGGTGCTGGGGTGTTCCAAAGGAATAGGTGGTTACAAGAAGGGATGGTGTCCTGAGCCATGCTCTCTGGCTAAGGCATCACTTGCATTCCAACCTCTAGACTTTTGCTGATGCATTTCTATTACTAGAAATGTCCCCCTTCTCTTTCCTTACTTATCCAGGTCCTACCTATCCTATAGGCACCATACCTAGTTTCCGCATTGCCAAAAAGCCTCCTCTGACCACTAGGACCCATCCGTTTTCCTCCCTAATCACCTGTAGTCTAGTCTGTTCCAGATCATCATGCCTAACATGATGATGGTCTTGTTTCTCTACTAAGGAAAATGTGTCCTGAGCCATGCTCTCTGGCTAAGGCATCACTTGCATTCCAACCTCTAGACTTTTGCTGATGCATTTCTATTACTAGAAATGTCCCCCTTCTCTTTCCTTACTTATCCAGGTCCTACCTATCCTATAGGCACCATACCTAGTTTCCGCATTGCCAAAAAGCCTCCTCTGACCACTAGGACCCATCCGTTTTCCTCCCTAATCACCTGTAGTCTAGTCTGTTCCAGATCATCATGCCTAACATGATGATGGTCTTGTTTCTCTACTAAGGAAAAGAACTCTGAGATCAGGAGGTCCTGGTCTCCTTGGAAGCATGACCTGGAAGGCTGGGCAGAGTCTAGCGAGCCAGGAGAGCACAATGTTTGTGAGCACATTCCTGCAAGCCAAGCAGTGAGAGCTGAGGCTACGAGGGCTCCTACTGTGACCAGCCTAGACGCCACGTTAAAAAGCAGAGACATGACTTTGCCAACAAAGGTCCGTCAAGGCTATGGTCTTTCCAGTGGTCATGTATGGATGTGAGAGTTGGACTGTGAAGAAGGCTGAGCGCTGAAGAATTGATGCTTTTGAACTGTGGTGTTAGAGCAGACTCTTGAGAGTCCCTTGGACTGCAAGGAGATCCAACGAGTCCATCCTAATGGAGATCAACCCTGGGATTTCTTTGGAAGGACTGATGCTGAGGCTGAAACTCCAGTACTTTTGCCACCTGATGGGAACAGCTGACTCATTGGAAAAGACGCTGATGCTGGGAGGGATTGGGGGCAGGAAGAGAAGGGGATGACAGAGGATGAGATGCTGGATAGCATCACCGACTTGATGGACATAAGTTTGAGTGAACTCCAGGAGTTGGTGATGGACAGGGAGGCCTGGCTTGCTGCGATTCATGGGATCGCAAAGAGTCAGACATGATTGAGTGAATGAACCGAACTGAACTAAACTGATGCTTACCAAAAGTGTTACTTTCAGAGAGGTTTTTTTAAAGATTTTTTAAAATGTGGACCATTTTGAAGTTTTTATTGAATTTGTTACAATACTGCTCGTGTTTTATGTTATGGATTTTTGGTTGCAAGACATGTGGGATCTTAACTGCCCAACCAGGAATCAAACCTGCACCCCCTGCACTAGAAACTGCTGTCTTAACCACCGGACTGCCAGGGAAGTCCCAGGAAGTCATTTAAATGTCCTGTGCCTCAGTTTATCAATCTGTAGAATAGGAATGACTAATGAGATTAATGAGAATTAAGTAAATTCATCAGTGTAAGGCCTTTAGAACAGTGCTTAGGAAGTGGTAAACACTAAATTAAATGCTGCCTACTATCATGATCACCATCATCATCATCACTATAACCATTATCTGATTCGACCAGCCTCTCTGCTATTTCTTAGATGAGGAGGCACAAGAAGGGAAGTGACGTTTCTAAGGTCATACAATTAGTGAGTATCAGAGCTGGAAGCAGAAAGTAAGTGTCCTGACTCCCAGCCAGGGTTCTTTTGGCAACATTACACCACTTCCTGGTCTTCCTAAGTCCTAGCTCAAACCTTAACCAACAGCTCCAGCTCCATGTGTTAGACCACTAACCCAGAACCCAAAAGGCCCCAGAACTGACTGGGTATGAAGAGAATAGCTGCTGCTGCCACTCCAGTACTATTGCCTGGAAAATCCCATGGACAGAGGAGCTTGGTAGGCTACAGTCCATGGGGTCGAAAAGAGTCGGACATGTCTGAGCAACTTCACTACTACGCTGCTGCTGCTCAGTCACTTCAGTCATGTCCAATTCTGTGTGACCCCACAGATGGGAGCCCACCAGGCTCCCCCGTCCCTGGGATTCTCCAGGCAAGAACACTGAAATGGGTTGCCATTTCCTTCTCTCACGCATGAAAGTGAAAAGTGAAAGTGAAGTTGCTCAGTCGTATCCAACTGTTAGTGACCCCATGGACTGCAGCCCACCAGGCTTCTCTGTCCATGGGATTTTCCAGGCAAGAGTACTGGAGTCATCCAAATCCCAGGGGTCTGAGCTCTACAGCCAAACCTAGAACACCTAGCCCACCCTTCAGAGAAGACATTGCCTGTGGCCTGGATGAAAGGAAGAGATGGGTAGTTTAAAATTAATGCTCTTGGATTGGATTTAAAAGCTCCATCTTCCTCTCTCTTCATCTTCTATTACAACCTGGAGGCAAGTTGGCTTTTGCTGGCTTAAGAAGCAGCTCCATTTAAATGCTATTAGTTTCTTAATTGCAGAGAGATTGCACTCCCGCTGCCTGGCTGCAGGCTTTCACGTAGTACCAGGTATCTGGGATCTGATGTGCCAGGCAGGCAGCCAGCCATGCCCCAGTGCCCCACAGAGCAGAGCTGGCTTGCTGCTCTCCTTAACCCTGCCCAGGTCCTTTTCTTACCGGAAGGTCCTCCTCCTGGTTCAGTCACACAGATGTGCAGCTACGGAGGCAGAAAGCAATCCTGTATCCTGTTCCTTATTCACAAACTTGCTGTATGATCTCGGTCAAGTTCACATGGTCCTCTGCACTTCCTGATAGGAAGTCTCTTCCTGATAGTAAGAACTGTTTATCGAATGTCTTTAAAGAATTCAATTCAGGTCCAATTTAATTCATCTAACAACCCAGGAGGGAAGGCTTTATTGTCCATTTTATATTCAAAGAAGCAGGCTCAGAGAGGTGGAGTGACTTGTCCAAGACCGTATAGTGGATCTCAGTGGAACCTAGACTCAGGGTGTAGTAAGGAAGAATGAATCTGACTCCATGTTAGCTGTTTCTTTTGCTTTAACCCTTGCACTCTATTGTTTTTGCTGCAAGTTAAGAATGTTACCTATAGCCTGAAATACACAGAAGAGCACATTCTCAAGAATTCTCACATTTTCCATTCATACAGAGATAAAAAGTTTCATAACAGAGAATAACGTTTGTCTTGTTGGAGGTTTATGGGAACATTGTGACCTGACTTACATGGACAGCTCAAGAGCAAAGGATTCTTACACCAAGAAGTTTGAAACAATCAACCGTACTCCCTCCCCTTTTAGTATAAAGTAAGCCTGAATTCCAACTTAGGCAATTGTTCTTTGGGACACTTGTCCACCTTCTTCTCAGTCACCTGGCTTTCCAAATAAAGTCGCTGTTCCTGCCTCAACAACTTGTGTCTTGACTTATTAAAGATAAGATGGGAGGAGCAGTAAAGATAAAAATCAGGATGAAATAAAAACACAGAGGAGGGGTGGCTAACAGTGAGAGGACCTCAGAGGTACTATACCTTTTCATTGACCTTTCTTTCCTGTCTTTTGTTGTGGTGGAAAGCATTTTGGGTTTGGGTAGACTTGGGTTAGAATAACAACTGTCAGTTCCTGAATGACTTTGGGCAGGGCACCCAACTTCCCTGGACCTCAGATGCCACTTTTGTTAAGTTGGCATCTGTGCAGATGTGGGAGTGTCCCATTAAAACCTCCCTTCAAGAGGGAACCTGCTGTGAGGGATGGAGGTGGCTGATAACATCCCAGGGGTGACACCTTCAGATCTCATGGAAGCCCTTTTGTGTTAAGAGCAGTCTCCCTGGGCTGTTTCCAGTCAAATATTGAATGCATGGAGCTCTGCTAGGGTCAGTTCTTAACCTGACCTTGGAAGAAATCTTGGAAGAAATCTCATGCAGGTACCACAACTTTTTGAGTTCCTTTCATTCTCAAGAGTAATTTCATCTGGGCAATTAAACCATTTAATATAATCTAGGGTTTTAGGCTGAACCACGAGAAATTGCCAATGTTTGATAATTTTCTATCTATGTAAAAGACAATTTTACGTGGTTCGGATTTATAAGGCATGTAAGCATTAGTCACTCACTTTTGTCTGACTCTTTGCAACCCCATGGACTGTAGCCTGCCAGGCTCCTCTCTCCATGGAATTCTCTAGGCAAGAATACTGGAGTAGGTATCCATTCCCTTCTCCAGAGGATCTTCCTAACCCAGGGATCAAACCTGGGTCTCCTGCATTAGAGGCATTCTTTACCGTCTGAGCCACAAGTGAAACCCATAATGCTGCTGCTGCTAAGTCGCTTCAGTTGTGTCTGACTCTGTGCGACTCCATAGACGGCAGCCCACTAGGGTCCCCCGTCCCTGGGATTCTCCAGGCAAGAATGCTGGAGTGGGTTGCCATTTCCTTCTCCAATGCATGAAAGTGAAAAGTGAAAGTGAAGTCGTTCAGTCGTGTCTGACTCTTAGCGACCCCATGGACTGCAGCCCACCAGGCTCCTCCATCCATGGGATTTTCCAGGCAAGAGTACTGGAGTGGGGTGCCATTGCCCTCTTCAATGCATGTAAAGCCATACATAATTCAAATTTAAACTCCTGACCTCCCTCGGCTTGGAAATTGGCCCTCAGTGGGGACAAAGAATATGGTTGACTCTGGTCTTTCTCTTGATCACCTTCTACTCCACTAGGAATGTGCTGCTTCTGTCACCTTTAGGGCTAGCGCAAATAAAGAGGGGAGTAATTGCACGTGACTGACATTGTTGGAAGCTAATGATGACATCTAGGCTTGGTGAACAGTTAAGACTAACTTTTCTTTCTTGGATCATTTTTGTGTGTTTTCCTTGGGATTTCTCATCAGGGCAATTCCTTTACTGAAACTAATGTGTTCTCCAGGGGACAATCTTTTGTTTCCCATCAGCCCTTGGTCTTCTGGCAGTTCATCCTCTGATTGAGTGCTTCTCGGCATCCTCATGGACAAGATTCTTCAGAGACATTCCAGGCAGTCTCTCAGTTGTGGCTGATATCTGTGTGGTCCAAGAAAATACACACCTTTGAAGGAATAGCTTTTACCCAGTGGAACTCTACTCATGTTCAACTCAGCTGCTCATGCCATTCTAATACTCTTTTAATCCCCAGGGACACTGGCCAAATTGTGTCTGTGATCCCAGTAATCTTTTATTATCTAATTTAAAGTCAAGAGGTATAGCTCCTTCCCTCCATCTTGAGGGGAAAAAGGAAAAGAGACCCTACAGCATTCCAATAGCCTTTTCCAAAGCGCTCCACTCTCCAAATACTTGCAATTCAACATTTTTACAGGCTGGGATTTTGCTGGCAGAGCCAGCTTTTATCACATCCTTCCCAAGTCCCATATAAGGGATATAGTATCTCATTTTAGGGTATTGGGGAACATATCATCTGTTTTACATTCTAGACCTTTGAGATCTCTGTTGAAACACAGAGACAACAGAAAGAGCTACCTTTGACAGTTGGTTTCACTTGTATACAATCCAGCTTTCCCAGTCATCCCATTTCAGACATGACAGTACAGAACAGGCAATTTTGCAAAGTACAGCAGCTTCTGAAACCATTAGGTGAAGTTTCAGGAAACACCTTGGCTGACTGTTAGAGGATTTTGATCAGCTTGGCCTCTGAAAAAGATGGATGATGAGAGCAGTGTGTGCATGATCACTACTGTGAGGGAGACTTTCACAGTCAGTTTTCTGCTAGACAAGGTTATTCAAAAGTATATTGACTAACTGATCAACCATTCACAGGACCAGATCAGTTAAGCATGGCAGCTGCTAATAGGGTTTGACAGATATCAAACCTCATTTCTATCTTTTTAAAAAATGACATTGTACAAAGAATCTGAGCCTTCTGGGGAACACTGAAAAGCAAAGTAAAATTCTAGGATTCCTGATTATTTTAGCAGCAGATAGATGATGTAGTATAGTTGCTTAGAGTCCAGATTCTGGGGTCAAATAGAGCCGGGTTTGAATTTTTACTACTGAAACTTACTAACTGGGTATCATTGGTCACATTTTCTTATCTGAAGACTCTGATTTATAGGATTCATGTGACTATTGAACAAGGCAGGTTACTAGTGCTATGCCTTAGACATGTTAAATACTTTCCACCAAAATATTAATAGTTGTTATTACCAACATAGCAGTTTTGGCCCCAAGAGTCAACATACACAGGCTTGAATCTCAGCTATGTTACCTACCAGATTTGTGAGCTTGTCCATAAAATGTGGTATTAATAAAATCTGTCCTTACTTATGGGGCTTCCCAGTGGCTCAGTGGTAAAGAATCTGTCTGCCAATGCAGGAGACATGAGTTCTATCCCTGGTCAGGAAGATCCCCTGGAAAAGGAAATGGCAACCCACTACAGTATTCTTATCTGGGAAATCCCATGGACAGAAGAACATGGCGGGCTACAGTCTATGGGGTCGTAAAAAAGAGTTGAACATTATTTTGTGGATAAAAACAACAAATTGTTTCTGAGATACTTTTTGTAATTTTTTTATTCTAGGAATTGCAAAAATTGGAAAATATGGTCTGTTCAGTCATGTAAGGATTGCTTAATTTCTTCCCTCTTCCACCACTTCATTAAAAATGGATCAAATATTCATGAAGGACTTCACTGGTAGTCCAGCGGTTAAGAAACTGCCTGTCAATGCAGGGGACACTGGTGCAATCCCTCGTCTGGGAGCACCCCGTATGCCACAGAGCAACTAAGCCTGTGTACCACAGCTACTGAGACCGTGCTCCAGAGTCTCACGCTCCGCAACAGGAGAAACCACTGCAACGAGAAGCCTACGCACCACAATTAAGAGTAGCCCCTGCTCTCAGAAGAGGAGATCCAGTGCAGCCAAAAATAAAGTCACTAATCAAAAAAAAAGACATTCATGACTACAAATCAGGATTTCTGATTGAGAGGAACAGAAATCCCACCAGTGTTAATCAGACACTAATTCCAATCAAAGACTTTGGGCATTTTTCTTAACTAACGCAGTATTATCCCTCCAACTGCCTTTACAAAATTTTTGAAACAGCACTAAAATTATGCAAAATATTACAGACACTTCCCTAAATCAATTGAGAGTGAGTTGGCAACATGATGTCCGATTACCCCAGAATATGTTGGTGTGTATCTCCTATAAGCAATGGTATTCTCCTAAATAACCACAGCATATCACTCAAATCAGGAAGGTAGCTTGACTATATCACTGTCATCTGCCCCGCAGACCCATTGAAGTTTTTCCAATTGTCCCAAATAATTTCCCTTGTTGATAAAAGACTGAGTTAGAAATCGTGGGTTGTGTCTGGTTTTCTACGACTTGGGTCTTCTTCAGTCTGTTCTCAATCTTTCTTTGTCTTTCCTGAAGAGAACAGGTCACTCACTTTGCAGGATGCCTCTCAGTTAGGTTTTATATTTCTTTGTGATTAAATTCAGGTTCTGCATTCTTGGTGTAAATACTGCCAAAGTGATGCTGCATTCTTCCCATTGCTTCTCAGCAGGTGGTGAATGATTCCATGTGCTTACTTGATCTCTTGATGGAGGTGCGTCTGCCAGTCTGCCTAGCTGTGAAGCCACTGTTCCTCATTTTGTAACTAACAAGTATTTTATGGAAAAGTATTCTCACACTATGTAAATATGCCAGCATCATTACACTTTTAAGTTATTTTTATCAGAATAAATTCATGATTTTCTATTTTATTCAGTTATTATAACCTATGGCTATCATTACTTACTTGGTTACTCAATTGTTCCCAGTTTGGCCAGTGGGATTCCATTCAAGCTGAGTTTTATGCCCCTTTAAATTTTTCTTATTATTTCTCTCTGTTGCAAGATATTTCAGTCTGATCTCGTACTTTCTTTGCCCACTCATTAAATTAGCTATTTCCCTAGGAGTTCAGATTTCTTTTAGTGGATAGTGGTATTAAGAAACCAAGATATGCACTCCAGGTGTGTTCATTGCTGTTAGGATGTTGCTACTCCCAAATTTTCTTGACAGACAGAGCCAAGGAACCTATGTGTATATATACACATATTTTAATGCAGAAAATATTGATATTTTCAAATACGTAAAGTGAAGTGAAGTGAAGTCACTCAGTCGTGTCCGACCCTTTGCGACCCCATGGACTGTAGCCTACTAGGCTCTTCTGTCCATGGGATTTTCCAAGCAATAGCCCTGGAGTGGGTTGCCATTTCCTTCTCCAGGGGATCTTCCCAACCCAGGGATCGAACCCGGGTCTCCTGCATTGTAGACAGACGCTTTACCATCTGAGCCACCAGGGAAGTCCCAAATACGTAAAACTGACCTAAAATTGACCTGAGTCTATTACTTCATCTTTCAAATAGGATCAAAATCTTATCCCAACCAATGTTGCAGAGGTGTTGTAAAGATCAAATAAGATAATAAATGTGAAATTGCTCTTTAAATGTTAGTGTTATCTATGGGGAAAGAATAAAATCTTCAAGCCAGTATCTCAGTTTTCCATATATACAGGAACCATTTCCCCCAGTAACTGTTGTTACTGTCCTCTAGGGAAAAGAGTCCAGGGCCCCAATCCATCTTTCTTCCACTCTTATCTTTAGTCATCCCTAAAGATGTAGCAGGATCAAGGTCACAGCATTCCCTCATCAGGGAGGAAGAGTTGGAAGGGGGAGGCTCTTTTGGATCACTTTATTCCAGGCTATTTTATTAGAACCATGATCCTGATGGGTAGAACTTTCAAGGAAATGAGGAGGGTACACATGCCCTTCTCTTTCATTCTTTTAAAGTCAATGATTGCATAGCCTTACTTTTCTCTTTCTCTTCCTTTATTTTTCCTCTTTTCTTCCTATAGAGTCTGACCCAGGCTGAGAGGTCTGTAGGCAGCCGAAGCGAGGTTGGCTCTACACCATGGAGCGAACATTCCTTTTCTCTCTCTATCCTTTTTCTGCAGTGCCTCTATTTTCACTAAAGTAATTAGGATGCATATTTTAACAATGGGAGGAAATAGACATGTATCTTTGGCTGGAATGATTTAAGCTATACTTAGAGATAATAAATATAGGGGGAAAAGAGCTCTTACATGATTATTATATTAATAATGTAATAATGTAAATTCCCTGTCTTGTTCTTATTTCTTTGTGTATATAGTTCTTCTAAGACCTTCAGGAAGGAGATATGGCTTGAACAAGCTAAAGTTTGGATATTTTTGTGTCTTCTTCCTTCACTCAGTAATTGGTTATCCTACATGGTAGGCACTTTTTAAGGATACTGGTATACAGCAGTGAGCATATGAAATATGATTTTTCTCCTCTGAAACTTGGAGTCAAATGAAATAGATAGACCTTCAACAGGGAAACCACTCGTAAAATTAAAAAGAACATCCCATAAATATATGGCATTTACTTAACTAGATATTAACCAGGTAGACTTCAAAGACACTTGATTCAGGCAAGAAGCAACTGCATTGTATAAGGGCCCTGGGCCAGAAATAATTTGATAGGTTCAAGGAGCTAAAATAAGGATATGGTGACTTGAGGGCAAAAGGATGAGGGGGAATAAAAGCCTGAAACAGAACTAGAGAGACAGGCATCTGCTGGCTCATGCTGGTCTTTTAGGCTGGTAAGAATTTCAGGCTTTATCCTAGTTTTATGTAAGAACCACTGAAAGATCTTAAGCAGAAGAGTAGCATAATTTATTTTAAAGGTATTCTAGCTACTTTGTAGAAAATGAGTTGAAAAGGAGCAAGATTAAAAGGCAATAGGCCATTAAGGAGCTATTGCAGTTATCTAGGTATTAAATGATGGGAGCTTATACCAAGAGTGCAGCAGAAAGACTCCCATCATTCAACCATAGCAGACCCAGGCAGGGCTCAGGTGGTAAGCCCATGAGGACTTTGAAGACATAACTCCAACCTCAGCCTTATTAAAATATGATTGTTTCCCCCTTATCTGAGAATCAAACTCATTATCCTTTGTAATGGTGGGGGATATTCACTGATTTATCATTCCACATATTATAGAGTGCATCCACGGTGTTCTGCCTCTAAGTTGGCCCCTATAATGAGCAATGTCTCCTGGTGTACATGCCCTGTGTCATCCTCTGCCCCTAGCGAATGACTGTGAACTGGACTTACTAATTCTCTTCTAATGAATAGAATACAGAAGGATCAGGTGTCACTGTAGATGTTAGATCCCATTAAGACTATGGCTCACTCCTTCTTAGGAAGCCAGCTGCCCTTTTGTGAGTTGCTCTATGAAAAGGCCACGTGACAAGGAAGTAATCTGTCCACCCAGCAGCCTGTGAGGACCTGAAGTTGGCCAGAAGCCATAATAATGAGCTTGGAAACAGATTCTCCCCCAGTCAAGTGTTGACTGTGGCTCTAACACCTTAATTACAACCTGGTGAAAGAGAGACCCTGAGCCATTGGTACCCAGCTAAGGTGAGCTCAGAGTCCTCATCCATGGGAATTGTGAGACAGAAAATATTCCTTATCCTAAATTGCAAGTTTTTTATACAGTCATGCTGTGCCATGCTAAGTCACTTCAGTTGTGTTTGACTCTTTGCAACACTATGGACTGTAGCCTGCCTGGCTCCTCTGTCCATGGGATTCTCCAGGCAAGAATATTGTAGTGTGTTGCCATGCATTCCTCCAGGGGATCTTCCCATCCCAAGGAACAAACCCACATCTCTCTCTCTCTCTCTCTTTTTTTTTTTTTCACAATACTGTATTGGTTTTGCATCTCTTAGATCTCCTGCCTTGGTAGGCTGATCCTGTACCACTAATGCCACCTGGGGAGTCTTTTTTATACAGCAATGAGTACTTAATGCATTATAAAATGTCTCATGTACTTATGAATTGTCTTTAAAATAACCTTGGTATTTGTAACCCTATCATCTTGAGCCACATGAGTGGGTCCATTCCTATCAGGACAGTAGTGACCAGCACCAGGCAAAACCTTCCTGGAGACTTTGGTCACAGACCTAGAGGAACCCTAGAGACCAATGTCCAGTCCTCTCAGAGATGAATAAAGAGGAGGCAGATGAACAAAGAGGAGGCAGATCTTTCAACTCACTATATTTAGTGTCAGAATAATGCCCATGATCTTATAATTTCCAGATTGATTTAGCATCTCTGTAGTTTAGCTTTCATGGCAATGAGCCAGAATCTCTGATCAGAAACTTGCAGATGATACACAAACTGTTGGCACTGTTCTATTCTCCTCTTACTTCTGTAACAACTAACCACAAATTCAGTAGTTTAAAATGGCACGGATTTATTATATTACAGTTCTGGAGGTCAGATGTCTGAAATGAGAGTCGCTGGGCTAAAATCAAGGTGCCGGTAGGCCTGAATTCATTTCTGGAAGCTCTAGGAGAAAATGTATTTACTTGTCTTTGCCAGTTTCTAAAGGCTGCCCATCTCCTTTAATCTCTAAAGCCAACAATGGCAAATTTAGTCTTTTTCACTCCAACATGCATTTTCTTCTGCCTGCATCTTCTCCATTTAAAACCTCTTGTGATTACATTGGGTCCACCTGGACAGTCTAGGAGAGTCAACCCATCTCTAAGTCAGATGACTGGCAACCTTAATTCTATTTGCAAACTTTAAAAAGTTCCTGCATGGTAACACCTTCATGTGTTCCGGGTACTAGGATGTGAACATCTTTGGGATGGGGGCATTTTCTTCCTACTTCCTATACTTGGCACCTATTGGTTGTGGGAATGCGGTAGGAACACCGTTATTTACCACATATGTATGTTCTTCCCACTTTTCCTTTAAAGTTACATCTTTAATGTGCCTCCTCAGGGTCCATTATTTTGTGGACAGGCCACTGACCGAGTACATAAACAGGTTCCACTAGAGGCACTTCCAACCTTTCTCCATCTGAGTCAATAGGTGGCAAATGGCCCAGCTGGACTTCTGTGAAAATGGAGATCAATACTTGGAAATGTAGATGCATCCTGGCATACCGATAAGTCTAGACTTTCTGCTGGCAGTGGATGATGCCTAGTGTGGGAATGGCCCATGCCCTGCCATCCCAAGGACACAGCTTGTCTTCATCTTCTACGAGATCTTTGTTAGTGGCTGAGCTCCCTGGGCTTGTGAGATGAAGTATCAGGTGGGAAAGGTAGAAGAAAATTTTCTTGGTTCAGGTGTATAATTCATGAAGCCTGAATATTAATATTAATGATCCTGTCCACCAAAGTTAGGCAAATGAAATATGCAAAGGAAGATATACTTGGAAGCTCAGAAGCTTTAGGTCTTTCAGACTTAGTTCCCCTGAGGGGATAGCTATAAAAGTATAGTCAGATTTGTACAGCAAATTATAGCTTGCTAAGAACCTTCACATTTATTAATTTGCCTTATACTCACAATATTCCTGTGAAATAGGAAAGATAGGGAGAAGCTTTCAATTTTAGGAAGGGGAAAGTGAAGCCCTACATAGTCCCACAGTTTGAGCTAGAATTCAGATGACCTGATTTCAAATCCCATGTTCCCCCCACGACCTCACTCTGTTAGCTGTTACATGGTATAAATAAGATGGCATACAAAGCCCTCTTTATGTTAAATAATGGAAAACAACAACAATAAATAAAAGCTACTAGGCCAAGAACATTTTAAAACCTCTCTGTCTTGTAAAATTTGTTTCTATAAAATGAGAAATAAATAGGGCTCATTGCATATGTTTTTTGGGTGATTAAATGAAGTAATGTACAAAAAAAAATCAACATGGTGCCTGAAAAGTCACTGAGTGAATGGCAGTTACTATGAGAATAAGTAGCTAAATAAGAGGGGTCTTTAGGCAAAATTGCCTTTATTTACTTATTCATTCAGCAAATATTTTTTGAGTTTCCTTTCTGAATAGCTTCATTGAGGTGTAACTGATATGCAAAAACTGCACATGTTTCAGTTCAGTTCAGTCGCTCAGTCGTGTTTGACTCTTTGCGACCCCATGAATTGCATCACGCCAGGCCTCCCTGTCCATCATCATCTCCTGGAGTTCACTCAAACTCACGTCCATCGAGTCAGTGATGCCATCCAGCCGTCTCATCCTCTGTCATCCCCTTTTCCTCCTGCCCCCAATCCCTCCCAGTATATGTACCGTTTGGTGAGTATGGGCATATGTATACACCTGTGAAACCATCACAATAAGGTAATAGAGAGCCATCACCTCAAAATTTTCTTGAGTTTCTCCACCCTTTTGTGAAATAAACACAACATCTATGATGAATATTTTTAACCATAGACTATGCAGAGCTTCTGCTACATACTACATGCCTGTTCTGAACACTAGGGTTATAATTGTGAATGAAAAAGACATGTATCCTTTTCTTCTTTCTTTTCATGTAGGAGGTTGACAACAAATAAGAATAGTAGTCAGTTAGTAGTAAAATGGAGACAAATAAGGTAGGATAGGGGGTATAAGGAGTTCAGGAGAGACATGCAAATTCTCTCCGATGAAGTGATATTTGATCCACATGAAATATTTTCCGTGTCTGGACCACTCTTTCGCATAGGCTATCTTGCATGCATGCTAAGTCGCCTCAGTCAGTGTCTGACTCTGTGACCCTGTGGACTGTAGCCCTCCAGGCTTCTCTGTCCTTGGAATTCTCCAGGCAAGAATACCGGAGTGGGTGGCCATGCCCTCCTCCAGGAAATCTCCCTGACCCAGGGATTGAGCCTGAGTCTTTTAGGTCTCCTGCACTGGCATGTGAATTCTTCACCGCTAGTACCACCTTGAAGCATAGGTTATCTTGGATTTTAGCAGCTCAAAATTCTGGCTTCTATCTTGGGTATTTTCAGTAAGGCTCAAACTCAAGGTTCCACAAGGTATCCTGTGCTTCCACTCTCCACCACTGCCCCAAGTCTCCCAGCAGAAGGTACTGGGTTGGCCAGAAAGTTAGTTTGGTTTTTCCTGATATTAAAAAATAAGAACGAACTTTTTGGCCAAGTCAACTGTAATTTCACCCTTCACATCTCCTTCCAGGGCACTGCCTTTTTACCATGAAACTGATTCTGTAAATTCTCTATCAAATCTACATCTGCCTCTGCTTAGGCTCAACTGAAAAATCCCTTCTACATCCTTATCATGGCATCATTATATTCAAATTATTCATTTATTTGATTCAACAAATATTTATTGACCATCTGCTATGTGCTGGCATAGTTTCAAGCATGGATATACAACTGTTTATCCATCCTTTTACTTGTAGTTGGTTCCTTGAGGGCAAAGGTTGTGACTCCTTCTCTGTTTTATATTTATTTTTAATCGGAGGATAATTACTTTACAATATTGTATTGGTTTCTGCCATACATCGGAGAAAGCAATGGCAACCCACTCCAGTGTTCTTGCATGGAGAATCCCAGGGACGGGGGAGCCTGGTGGGCTGCCGTGTTGGATGGCATCACTGACTCAATAGGCATGAGTTTGAGTAAACTCTGGGAGTTGGTGATGGACAGGGAGACCCGGAGTCCTGCAGTCCATGGGGTGCAAAGAGTTAGACATGACTGAGTGACTGAACTGACCTGAACTGAAATAAAAATACAAACTTGATGTATATATCCATGACATTTTTATGATTCACCTCTTTAACTAACATCTACCTCTAACCAACCAACTCGTTGTCCTGACTACATTTGATTAAAGGGTCTCTGTGGAACTTCCTCTCTCATTATTCCAAAGAATGAGGAATTCCCATGATCAGTCTCTTCTTCAAGGTACAGGACAGTAGCATTTCAAGAAGGAAGGACTTCTGAAGATCTGGTGTGATTCAAAGCTTTAATCCCAGCCTAATCATGACCCCAAAAGGACAAGTATTTCTAGTTATCTGCTAAAAGTGGCAACATATAGTGTTACTGACCTTCCAGAGTGGGGGAAGGATCCTTATAGGGTGTTGTTTGTGCTAATAGAAGGAGACCAAATTTGGTTCAGAAACAAAGAAAGTTTCGCTCTTTAATCAAAAAATGAAGATGTGGGAGCTCCCACTCTGAAGAACACACTCTCCGAGACAGGCTGTTGGTAGGACTGTTTTATCTGTGGGTTCATCTGTGGAGGGAGAGGTGGAGTGTGATGTGAAAGGCACCCCAGATCTCAGTGCCAAGTGCAACGTCTCTGTGTTGGGAACTCTAATCTCATGTCTTAGGTGCAAGGCCTCTGCAGGGTCCCCTGTAGGCAAGCAAAACTAGACTAAGAACAAAAGAAGTGGCTAGACCTTATATCTTATCACCTAGATTCCATCTTATTTTTCCCAGGGCTCCGGTGGGCTTTGCTAGTGACAAAGGTGACAGCAAAATCCAGTCTCTAAAAGGGCTTCCCAGATGCTCAGTAGTAAAGAATTCGCTTGCCGAGCAGGAGACACAGGTTCGATCCCTGAGATGGGATGATCCCTTGGAGAAAGAAATGGTAACCCACTCCAGTATTCTTGCCTGGGAAATCCCAGGGACACAGGAGCTTGTGGACTACAGTCTATGGGAGTCACAGAGTTGGACATGACTTAGCAACCAAACAATTTCTAAAAATTCATAACATACCAGCTTTGAAATTGATATTCTTGATAAATTCAGAAGCAATTTCAGAATCTGCATTCATTCCATTTTGTTCACAAAAATGTTACTATTTTATATTACATAATTTTAAATTTCCCTGTATCAAAAGCAACTCTTTCTCTGCGACGNTTATCTCATGAGGTTTATAAGGATCTTTTGTATAAGTTATTCCATCAGGAATTAGAAGATATAAAAATGTTCAGTCACTTCAATCCAGTAATTGTACTTTTAGGGAATTATCAAGTACATAAAAAGAATACAGTCAAATTTCTGAGTATAAATATACTCTTTTGAGCATTAATTATATTAGTTGAAACTGGTCACAGTCTGTATGTCTAGCAATACGGTAACACTCATTTCTTTCTATATATTTGCACCTTTCTTCTCCTCCTCCTCCTTCTCATTCTAATTTTTATTCTTATCTTCTGTTCTATTTTCTTCTTTTAAATAAAGCAATATCATCCAGGACCCAAATGAAAGCTTTCCATTTTAAAAGATGGTTACTATTCAGTTGAGAGAGAAAGCTATGTCTAGCCTATAAAATGCTGTATACAGTCAAGAATTTATTGAGATAGACATATTTCCCTGAAACTTTACCTATAGACATAATTTGAGATGGTTATTCCAAAGAAGATTGGCCTCGGTTTCTGCCGTCTCTCAGGGACAAGGATAGAACCATTTTAAATTTTTCTTAGCTAGATATTCAGCAGAGTGAGTTCCGGCTACAACTTTGTATGATGGCTGGTTTGTGTTTATGACTTCTCCTGGGCTGTGTTTCCTCTCCATTCATTGCTAAACTTTCTTGAGCAAACTTCTTTCATTGTAAATTTCTCTGAAATCGTCCAGGGTGTGTGTTTCTAATTCTCCTGTACACTAAAGTGTACTAAAGCTCTGTCGAGTCCCATCCTGTTGTCTTGGGTGGACTGAGTTTTGTATTCTCTCTCTAAGCTCCATAAGGCTGCACAAACTTGTTTCACAAAGATCAGAAAATGCCCTTTAGGCACAAGGCAGCTTCAGTGTTATGTTTACATCTCTAGGTCCTTATAATGAGCACCATTTAACTTCTTGCTAGCTCACAGGAACATTCGAAAAGGCATAAAGATGTTTTACCTAGCATTGACAGTTGTTTTCAGCAGGAGACCTGGTAGCGGGGAGCTGATAGGAGACACCTGGTGGACCACGGTGCTAGACACAGAAGTCTCTCACTCAGTAAGAGAAAGAATCTGGACACAAACCCAAATTTGCCTCCCTCTAAGAACCCATCTTTGGTAGAGTTCCTGAAACATATTACGCCTAATACCAGAATAGTGATGGTTCCTCTCTCTTCCAGCTGAGTCAGATCAGAATATGGATGCTAGCTTTATTGCTAAGAACTTATATGTCTTTTCCTTATGACTGAGCTCCAGAATACAACTTTGTTTCTGCTTATTCCAAAGCAGAGAAAACAGCTAAATCTGGTGGCAGGAGCACAGCAAAGAGCAGGTTAAAGGAAGAAAGTGGGACTTGCTTGTCTGAGTGCTGTTTTACCCCATGAGCGATACTAAGCGATTAACTTGTTCCTCTTCCTGCTGCATTCACCTCCAACCCCTTTCTCTCTCCCTGTCAAAGTGGGCAGCGTTACTCTCAGAATTCAAGATTAATGGACTGTCATATGTTTACAGAAAATATGTTGCTCCATTTCTTCCTCACTAAGATACTCAGACACCTTATGATGTGTAATATATAAACCACAACACAGGTAAACATTTTACTTGCATTTCTACAGACTCCATCTAAAGAAGGCATCAACTTTCCCTGATGACTTCTAAGATATTAACCATGGAAAAAGTAAAATTGTGCCAGCTGTATATTTTACTATTTTATACAAGAAAGAACTAAAATTCTATGCATACCTGAAAGGAACAGGTGTCCTTCAGATGCTTATGCTGTCATTCAACTACCTCTCTCATTGTCCATTTATTCATTGCCCAATATGTCTACTAATTCCATAAACTATTCATACATCAATCTAACACCCATAAAATATCCCCCTCCAACCTTTTTCACCCATCCATCCTTGAGTCCATTCTTCTGACCACAATTCTATCCATCAATATATTTCCATCTCTCATTTTTTAACCATCCATCTATTCATCTACATGTTCACCTTACCTCTACCCATTTGTCTATGTAGCTCTCGAGCCGCCTCTTGATCTACCCATCAATCTAGTCAAATATGGTCTATGTGTGACTGCAGAGAAAACTACCACCACAATATAAGGTAAAACATGGCAAGTACTTTCATACAAACAAAGTATTCAGGGAAATCTGAGAATAGAGCAATTAGTGTTTCAAGGTGGAATAGAAGGAGAAAAGCAACGAAGGGAAATGCACCTAAATATTACAAAAATTTTTATTATAATATCTGGATATGGGGTGAGTATAGTTAGGGGTCCTGGAGAACATAAGACTCCAGGAGATCTTTCAAATCTTAGAGGCTTATATTCTTCCCAATTATTTGAATCACAAGTTGCTCTTTGGCTTGTGCTATTTAAAGCTGCCTTTCTATTATTTAGACTAACAGTGTCTTGACTCTCAAAAAACTTGGATTCACCCATTTGATGA
>SJYX01014086.1:192987-220638 GCA_006410675.1 Oreotragus oreotragus
TTAAAACAAACTGAGAACTCAATTCCAGCCCATTACTGTCAGATTTGGTGCTCCCTGTCTCTCCATCTACTCTGGCTTCTGGAGAAAGGGAGTAGGAAAGGGCAAAGGGCACCCACTTCTGTAGCTTGCTAATAGGGCTGGGCCCTCTGAAAAGGCCTTGACTTGTCCAATCAGTCCAAGTGGGAAAGACAAGTGAGCAATGGTACTACTATTTCGACATCTAAAGCAAGTGAGTCTGTTGACAAGCCCTAAGCAAAGATCCTTTCAACATTTGATTAGCAGCATGGACCAAAAATGTATTTATTGTGTGTGTATACAGATATCTGGGCATGTGTGTGCACATAGACATGGTTGCGTGTGTGTGTTTCCTCTCTTTCTCACACCCATATAGTGTGCACAGACATCAACTTTAACAGTGATGAAAGAGTAAAACAAGAATCCAATTTCACATGGGCATCCTGGACATAGCAAATGAATGCTTCTGATATAAAAGAAGGATAATAAAACCATCTACCACATAGAGTTGTTATGAAGACCAAACATCGTACACCTTCTATAAGTTATTCTCTGAGAGTTATTTATTTGATTGTAAGTGGAGAGAGTGTAGGATGAACCAGATAACCCTGGTTAACGGAATGGTAGAAAAAACAATGAAGATCTCTCCAGGGTACTTTGGAGAAGTGAGCATGCTCTGAAACTTCTCTCTCTCTCTGATCCAGTTGCATAGATACTGTGGGTAAAATATGTTATATAATGAAAAGAACACAGCTACATTCAAAGATAAGAGAGAACTCAGAGTTGCAAGCCTGAAGCTCAATGATTATGAATTGTAGGGATATGAACCAGAAACAGGTGGTTGGGGTTGGAGTCCCCTTTCCCAAATGGGGATTAGGACCAAGTATCTCTCATGCATGGAAAGGACTATACTTCTGCTCTGTATGTGAAGCCTAGAGGCCCATAAACTGAGACCATGTTATCTCTGCCTTCCTATAACATATGGTAGCCAAGATTATGCCAGCAAAATGTGGCTGGTGGGAAGTGGGTTGCCTTCTTAGCCTGCTACCTTGTTGTTCAAGTGGACCCAGGACTGCCCAGTACAGGAAGAGAGGGAGCCCTTTTGTAGGACTGGATTTATGCACTCTCTGGTTTGCACATACTTTAGTCTGTTACACACTTCTTTGATGAAAGAACTGGAATATCTTTTCCATCTCTCTGATATTTCCACAATGAAATAATGATATAATAGTCCTTCACTCATCATAGATCTTTTATTGTTGGCCAGATCCTATGCTGGAGAAATGCAGTCATAATACATCCAGTCCTTCCGGCCAGTAATAGCAATAACACAGCAGAGCATTTGCAATTCATAACGTCTTTGAGTCCTATATCAACCCTGTAAGGGATGTTAATTCCTACGCATTTAACAAATAAAAAGCCTAAGTGTCCCTCAGGTCAAGTTGTCTCCTCCAAACCACCTATTTAGTATGCTGTAAACTTGGATTTTCTGGTAACTTTTAAGAAACCAGGAGGTTATCTCTGCAAAATAAAGGACTTAGTCTGGGGTAGATGAGGACTACAGGGTTTCCTAGAGATAGCAAGGTCCACACTGGCATGAAAGAGGCAAAAGTTCTGAAGAGTAAACCCTTTCCAGCAGGAAGAAAAGTGGGAAATGGAGTAGAGGGAAACTAGTGGGTCAGGAGTGAGGTGGTTTTTCATATCCACTAACATAGCTATTGGGCTTCCCTTGAGGCCCATCTGGTAAACAATCTGCCCTCAATGTGGGAGACCTCGGTTTTATACCTGGGTACGGAAGATCCCCTGAAGAAAGGAAAGTCTACCCACTCCAGGATTCTGGCCTGGAGAATGCCATGAACTATATAGTCTGTGGGGTCGGAAAGAATCGGACATGACTGAGTGACTTTCACTTTCATTTTTCTTTCTTTCACTTCACCATAGCTATAATGTAAGGGGGAAAAAAAGAGAATAACCAGTGCTGGCAAGGAATACCTACCACCCATATATTTCTGGTATGAACGTAAAATGGTGTAGCCACTTTGGAAAACAGTTTGCTGAGTCTTCAAAAAGTTAAACATAGAAATATATATATATATATTTTACTTATTAAACAAATATTTACTGTGTGTGTGTGTGTGTGTGTGTGCACGTGCTCAGTTGTGTCTGACTCTTTGTAACCCCATGGATTGTAGCCCACCAGGCTCCTCCATCCATGGGGTTTCTCCAGGCCAGAATACTGGAGTGGGTTGCCATGCCCTTCTCCAGGGGATCTTCCTAACCCAGAGATCAAACCCAGGTCTCCCGCATTGCAGGCGGGTTCTTTACCATCTGAGTCACCAGGGAAGCCCAAGAATACTGGAGTGGGTAGCCTATTCATTCTCTAGGGGAACTTCCTGACCTAGGAATCGAACCGGAGTCTCCTGCACTGCTGGTGGATTCTTTACCAGCTGAGCTACCTGGGAGGCCTGTGTGTGTGTGTGTGTGTGTGTGTGTTCAGTCATGTTTGATTCTTTGTGACTCCATGGACTATAGCCCACGAGGATAGTCTGTCCCTGGAATTTTCTAGGCAAGAATACTGGAGCATGTTGCCATTTCCTACTCCAGAGGATCTTCCTGAATGAGGGATCAAACTTGCATCTCCTGTGTCTCCTCCATTGGCAGGTAGATTCTTTATCACTAATGTCATATATATACAATATATATGAATGACCCAGGAATTCCTCTCTTAGGTATAAACCCCCCAAATTGATAACGAGTACTCAAACAAATACACATAACTGCACTTTGGTAGCAATATAATTCCAAAAGTTGGAAACAACCGAAGTATTCATCAGTGAATGGATGGGTAAACAAATTATGGCATAGCCATACAATAGAACATTATTTATCCATGAAAAGGAATGAAGTACTGATACACTCAGCAATGTGTGTATATGATCCTCAGAAACATTATGCTAAGGGAAAGCAGCCAGAAACCAAAAGGTGACATGTTGTATGTTCCATTTATATGAAATATCCAGAATAGGAAGATCCATAGTGGCAGAAAGCAGATTGGTGGCTGCCAGGGGCTTTGGGGAGGGGGGAGAGGGAATAACGGTTTAATGGATATGGGGTTCCCTTTTGGAGTGATGAAAATGTTGTGGAATTAGAGATGATGGTTGCACAACACTGTGACTATACGAAATGTCACTGAATAAACTGTTGTTGTCACTTTTAAATTGATGGTTTTATGTTATGTGAATTTCACCTCAGCAACAACTACAAAAATAATGAAATATCCCAGTGTCTCTGGCCCCAAAGTTTGTGTCTTCTTGTTTTCAACAGTCATGCTGCTTCTCTCATTTGGTTTGATCATAGAACCAGTAGAAAGACGGGTTTATCCATGCCAGAAAGGATGGAAGTTAAGTATAAATAACCTCAAAAGTAACCATGAAACAGTCAAAAATAACAAAATTCTTTTAATTTTTTTAAATTCTCTTTCTTGCCAACAAAGGCATTTAATCAGCTCTCAAACCCTTTCTAATACTTAGTTTTAAAAGTTGAGCCTAAGATGAGCAATTTCTTTGTTTGAGGAATTGCTGGCACAGTTCAGGGTCTTGGGACTGATTTAGGAAGGAGCAGCAGAATGTCAAGAAATACAGATGGTGAAGGGATGGGTCAGAAGACACAGGGGAGAGAAAAGAAACAAATGTGTACATAGCTTCTCTCCCTGATGGAAAGTAAACCTCTCTCAGGCCAAGAAGCATGTCTCATTCATCACCACCAGAACTTATTATAGAATCTCATTTATAAAGGCACTCAGTAAATATTTGTTTAATAAGTAAACTATAAAGGAAAATACATTTGGTTTCACCCTGCTGGCCTAACTCATGAATCATCACACTTAGGAAAGGCAAGGCTTCTTATCTCATAACTAATTGAGCTCTTTTGTTCATTTAATTCACACACGCATCCATCCACTTTCCCTCCATTCAAAATTTGACAAGCTTATATTGATTGCTTACCCTACACCAGACACTATTATAGAAGCTGTGGCTAAAGATATGAATAATACACTGTCCTTGCCCTTCTATGGTAGGAGATTCTGAGCAGAAGGAAGTCGAGTTTGAGAGGTAGGTAGAGACTGGGCTCTGAAGGGCTTGGAGAAGACCAAGGAGGATCAGTTATGTGGAGAGGGTTCCTGAACCTGCCTACCCAAGGAGCCTTGTTTTTATAGGTGACTCAAGTGGAAACCAGGGAAGCCTCTTTTTTATTAAGCCTAAGGACAGGAATAGGGTTTGAAGACAGAGATGAAAACAAAATAAAAAAGCAGACAAATTAAAGAGCAAAAGGAGGAGTAAACTATTAATCAGGAAAAGAGCCAAAATAATATCATCAGCTGAATGGTGGTACCCCACCCTCATCATTATTGTATGCTGGCTGCACGGGTAAGTGGCAGCACTGCCTGCTGTAAAAACAAAGATCAGGGTGAGCATTCATTGTGATGATGAGCCTGGTGTAACTGTCCTCCTAAATGCTGGTAGAAGTCAGAATGCACCCCCATCCCAAGATGTCTTCTTCCTAATCCTTAGAGCTTGCAAATGAACATCTTATGTCACACGACAAAATGGACTCTGCAGTTTTAATTAAGATAGGGAGGTTATCTCAGATTATCAAGGGGACACTTGAGCCCTTAAAAGCACAGAAAGGGCTGGAGTGAGAAATGTGAGACACATGGAGAAATCAAGAATGTTTGCAGCAGCAGGACTCAACCTACTGTTACTAGAGGAGGGACAATTGGAAAACAAGAAAAGTGCCAGCAGCCTCTCAGAGCCAATATTTTTCCCAGGTGACACCAGCCAGGAAATAGAGACTTTGGTCTTACAACCATAAGGAACTGAATGAGCGTGGAGGTAGATGAAAGTCCAGAGTCTCCAAAAAGGAACCAGCCTTCTTGACACGTTGATTTCAGCCCCACTGGCAATTCAGCAGAAGACCCAGTGGAGCCATGTTGCACCAGGCTTTGATCTACAGAAATGTGAGATGATAAAAAGGTTTTGTTATAGGCTGTTATACCTGTGGTAATATGTAATCTGTTAGGGAAGCAATAAATAACTAATCATTGCCTTTAACAAGAATTTGTTCCACAGTTATTGAAATAGTGAGTTACTCCAGAGCAGAGGATATATTTCATTATCCTTGAGGTTAAGAACATAGACTCTGGAATTAGACCACTGGGGTTCAAACTCTACCTCTGACATGTACTGCTGGGTAACAGTGGGTCTATTTTTTATTCACTCTGAGTGTGGTAAAACTTCCTATGTGTTAATCACTCAGTCATGTCCGATTCTTTGCAACCCCGTGGACTGTAGCCCGCCAGACTCCTCTGTCCATGGAATTCTCCAGGCAAGAATACAGGAATGGGGGGAAAAAAAATACTGGAGTGGGTTGCCATTGCCTTCTACGGGCTGTCTTAAAGAGGACATGAGTCAATACTAGTAACTTGGAACTGTGCCTAAAAGAAGCAAATGCTAAAAGTGTTCAATTTTATTGTGAAGATGTGTCTGGGACGTGGTAGAAGCATTAGATGAACAATAGGTTTTCTCGGGGCTTCCCTGGTGGTTCAGTGGTAAAGAACCCACCTGCCAATGCAGGAGACACAGGTTCAGTCCCTGATCCAGGAAGATCCCACATGCCATGGAGCAACTAAGCTCATCCGCCACGGCTATGGAACCTGTGCTCTAGAGCCCACAGGCTGCAGCTACTGAGCCCACAGGCCCTACAACCTGTGCTCTGCAACAGGAGAAGCCACCGAAATGAGAAGCCGATGCACCACAACCTGAGAGTAGCCCCTCTGTCTGCAACTAGAGAAAATGCCCATAGCAACAAAGACTGAGCACAGTCTAACTTAAAAATAAGTTTTCTCCTTCCAGGAGATGCAGTGTTTTGCCATCTGAGATCTCTTCTCTAGGACTGACACACTCATTCCCCAGACACTGGGATTGTTGGCTGAGGAGAGCTACCTTACCCAAGGTCACATGTCTTTGGGGCCAGCCTGCATCCAATGACTGGTTATTCCTGGGCTGCTGGGCCTGGCTCCCTGGTATGATTCAGGACAACCCAGATTCACGGCTCCACTGGAATTGGTTACAGTCTTCGTTGCAATGTCCTAGCAGCTTATATTCCCCACCCCATCCCACTCTGTCCCATCTGCCTCCTTCACTCTCTCAGAGGTGGTGATCCCAAGATGGTTCCCCAAGAAAGCTTCTGCTCACACATCTGTCTCAGAGTTTGGTTTTCAACAAACCTGACATAATACACTTCTCTTTCCCCCTTTTCTTCCTCTTCTTGCTACTTGCTAACTGTGCTCTATATGTTGCAACACTGTTCTTAATCATCTTGCTGCTGATGCTAAGTCACTTCAGTCGCGTCCGACTCTGTGCGACCTCATAGATGGCAGCTCACCAGGCTCATCTGTCCCTGGGATTCTCCAGGCAAGAATACTGGAGTGGGTTGCCATTTCTTTCTCCAATGCATGAAAGTAATTCTCTTTCTTGCCAACAAAGGCATTTAATCAGCTCTCAAACCCTTTCTAATACTTAGTTTTAAAAGTTGAGCCTAAGATGAGCAATTTCTTTGTTTGAGGAATTGCTGGCACAGTTCAGGGTCTTGGGACTGATTTAGGAAGGAGCAGCAGAATGTCAAGAAATACAGATGGTGAAGGGATGGGTCAGAAGACACAGGGGAGAGAAAAGAAACAAATGTGTACATAGCTTCTCTCCCTGATGGAAAGTAAACCTCTCTCAGGCCAAGAAGCATGTCTCATTCATCACCACCAGAACTTATTATAGAATCTCATTTATAAAGGCACTCAGTAAATATTTGTTTAATAAGTAAACTATAAAGGAAAATACATTTGGTTTCACCCTGCTGGCCTAACTCATGAATCATCACACTTAGGAAAGGCAAGGCTTCTTATCTCATAACTAATTGAGCTCTTTTGTTCATTTAATTCACACACGCATCCATCCACTTTCCCTCCATTCAAAATTTGACAAGCTTATATTGATTGCTTACCCTACACCAGACACTATTATAGAAGCTGTGGCTAAAGATATGAATAATACACTGTCCTTGCCCTTCTATGGTAGGAGATTCTGAGCAGAAGGAAGTCGAGTTTGAGAGGTAGGTAGAGACTGGGCTCTGAAGGGCTTGGAGAAGACCAAGGAGGATCAGTTATGTGGAGAGGGTTCCTGAACCTGCCTACCCAAGGAGCCTTGTTTTTATAGGTGACTCAAGTGGAAACCAGGGAAGCCTCTTTTTTATTAAGCCTAAGGACAGGAATAGGGTTTGAAGACAGAGATGAAAACAAAATAAAAAAGCAGACAAATTAAAGAGCAAAAGGAGGAGTAAACTATTAATCAGGAAAAGAGCCAAAATAATATCATCAGCTGAATGGTGGTACCCCACCCTCATCATTATTGTATGCTGGCTGCACGGGTAAGTGGCAGCACTGCCTGCTGTAAAAACAAAGATCAGGGTGAGCATTCATTGTGATGATGAGCCTGGTGTAACTGTCCTCCTAAATGCTGGTAGAAGTCAGAATGCACTCCCATCCCAAGATGTCTTCTTCCTAATCCTTAGAGCTTGCAAATGAACATCTTATGTCACACGACAAAATGGACTCTGCAGTTTTAATTAAGATAGGGAGGTTATCTCAGATTATCAAGGGGACACTTGAGCCCTTAAAAGCACAGAAAGGGCTGGAGTGAGAAATGTGAGACACATGGAGAAATCAAGAATGTTTGCAGCAGCAGGACTCAACCTACTGTTACTAGAGGAGGGACAATTGGAAAACAAGAAAAGTGCCAGCAGCCTCTCAGAGCCAATATTTTTCCCAGGTGACACCAGCCAGGAAATAGAGACTTTGGTCTTACAACCATAAGGAACTGAATGAGCGTGGAGGTAGATGAAAGTCCAGAGTCTCCAAAAAGGAACCAGCCTTCTTGACACGTTGATTTCAGCCCCACTGGCAATTCAGCAGAAGACCCAGTGGAGCCATGTTGCACCAGGCTTTGATCTACAGAAATGTGAGATGATAAAAAGGTTTTGTTATAGGCTGTTATACCTGTGGTAATATGTAATCTGTTAGGGAAGCAATAAATAACTAATCATTGCCTTTAACAAGAATTTGTTCCACAGTTATTGAAATAGTGAGTTACTCCAGAGCAGAGGATATATTTCATTATCCTTGAGGTTAAGAACATAGACTCTGGAATTAGACCACTGGGGTTCAAACTCTACCTCTGACATGTACTGCTGGGTAACAGTGGGTCTATTTTTTATTCACTCTGAGTGTGGTAAAACTTCCTATGTGTTAATCACTCAGTCATGTCCGATTCTTTGCAACCCCGTGGACTGTAGCCCGCCAGACTCCTCTGTCCATGGAATTCTCCAGGCAAGAATACAGGAATGGGGGGAAAAAAAATACTGGAGTGGGTTGCCATTGCCTTCTACGGGCTGTCTTAAAGAGGACATGAGTCAATACTAGTAACTTGGAACTGTGCCTAAAAGAAGCAAATGCTAAAAGTGTTCAATTTTATTGTGAAGATGTGTCTGGGACGTGGTAGAAGCATTAGATGAACAATAGGTTTTCTCGGGGCTTCCCTGGTGGTTCAGTGGTAAAGAACCCACCTGCCAATGCAGGAGACACAGGTTCAGTCCCTGATCCAGGAAGATCCCACATGCCATGGAGCAACTAAGCTCATCCGCCACGGCTATGGAACCTGTGCTCTAGAGCCCACAGGCTGCAGCTACTGAGCCCACAGGCCCTACAACCTGTGCTCTGCAACAGGAGAAGCCACCGAAATGAGAAGCCGATGCACCACAACCTGAGAGTAGCCCCTCTGTCTGCAACTAGAGAAAATGCCCATAGCAACAAAGACTGAGCACAGTCTAACTTAAAAATAAGTTTTCTCCTTCCAGGAGATGCAGTGTTTTGCCATCTGAGATCTCTTCTCTAGGACTGACACACTCATTCCCCAGACACTGGGATTGTTGGCTGAGGAGAGCTACCTTACCCAAGGTCACATGTCTTTGGGGCCAGCCTGCATCCAATGACTGGTTATTCCTGGGCTGCTGGGCCTGGCTCCCTGGTATGATTCAGGACAACCCAGATTCACGGCTCCACTGGAATTGGTTACAGTCTTCGTTGCAATGTCCTAGCAGCTTATATTCCCCACCCCATCCCACTCTGTCCCATCTGCCTCCTTCACTCTCTCAGAGGTGGTGATCCCAAGATGGTTCCCCAAGAAAGCTTCTGCTCACACATCTGTCTCAGAGTTTGGTTTTCAACAAACCTGACATAATACACTTCTCTTTCCCCCTTTTCTTCCTCTTCTTGCTACTTGCTAACTGTGCTCTATATGTTGCAACACTGTTCTTAATCATCTTGCTGCTGATGCTAAGTCACTTCAGTCGCGTCCGACTCTGTGCGACCTCATAGATGGCAGCTCACCAGGCTCATCTGTCCCTGGGATTCTCCAGGCAAGAATACTGGAGTGGGTTGCCATTTCTTTCTCCAATGCATGAAAGTGAAGTCTCTCAGTTGTGTCCGACTCTTAGCAACCCCATGGACTGCAGCCTACCAGGCTCCTCTGCCCATGGGATTGTCCAGGCAAGAGTACTGGAGTGGGGTGCCATTGCTTTCTCCATCTTAATCATCTTAAAGCCCTTCTAATCCTTACAGCTATAATGCAAGGTAGATAATATTTATTGTCATATAATCAGGAAGCCAAGACATTGAGTGCTGACTTACCAACTCAAAATGCTCCAAGAAGCGGAGCCAGGACAGGACCCCGAGAGCACTGGAGAATTCGGAGCCAAGGCACTCTGTTTATTGCATTGAACTGACCACCTTGCCCTTGGACCTTCCCTTTGGGATGTGCACTTCATTTTTGCTTGGGCTTGAGTTGGCATTCCTTTGGATATGGAGTCTTGAGCTACTTTTGCTCCTTCACGGGTGATTTCCATATTTCTTTTCCAAGAATGTTTGCGTTTGTCCCCAGCATCTCCTTCCTCCTGAGTGGGAGCAGTCAGGGAGCAGCATGGCTGAGGCCCCACACGTCAGGAGAAGGTAAAAGCTCCCATGGGACCAGATAGCGTATTCTCTTTAGGGGCATTATGTGATATCCTTCTGGGACTACTGCCCCTCCTCTAAGGACCAAAGACCCCTTATGCAATCCCATCACCTGAGAGCTTTGTCAGACAGGTCTGTGAACGGTCAAGGGGACCAGCCTCATCATTGTTCCTAGGTTCTGGCTCTTCCAAAGTAGTCTGGACAATAAATACTGCTCATTAATTTGCATCCACTCTGTCTCTGGGTATGAGTGTTAGAATCTTAAACCATTATCCTGCTATGTCATGCAAACCAGTATTGAAGAAAATTTTCTGCTACAGCATGTGCATCACAATGTTGTTTATCGAAGCAAAAGAACAAGGGATTAATCTAAATGTATAACAAGAAGAGAACAGCTAAACCAATGTGAGCAGATAGCATTGTCATAGCAATCATGTTTTCAAATAACATTTAATGGCGTGGAAAAATGACTCACATATAATAAATGGAAAAAATAGAATAGTAAACACTTTCATTGATTTTTGTCACTAATTCTTCATATAATGGGCTGATAAAAAAAGATTGGAATAAAATACATCATAGTGGTTATTACGTATGAAATATGGGGTTACATGTTTTGCTTTTATTTTCTTCTACATATATTATTATGTTTTCCAAGTTTTGCACAAATAGTGTGAACAACTTTTATTACCAAGGAAAACAACTATTTAAAAGATACTGTAACAATCTATTTTTACAATTGGTTTCTTTGGTAATAAAACACATTTTGGTCTTATAATCGAACTCAGTAGTATTCAGAGAGTTATCAGGAGTTCTTGTCCAGTATTCTTTTTAAATTCATAACCTCAGTATTTTTGTATTGTCTTTTATGTTTGGCAGTCAGTAATTAGAGTGCCTGATGAACTATGGAATGAAGTTTGTGACATTGTACAGGAGACAGGGATCAAGATCATCCCCATGAAAAAGAAATGCAAAAAAACAAAATGGCTGTCTGGGGAGGCCTTACAAATAGCTGTGAAAAGAAGAAAAGTGAAAAGCAAAGTAGAAAAGGAAAGATATAAGCATCTGAATGCAGAGTTCCAAAGAATAGCAAGAAGAGATAAGAAAGCCTTCTTCAGCAATCAATGCAAAGAAATAGAGGAAAACAACAGAATGGGAAAGACTAGAGATCTCTTCAAGAAAATTAGAGATACCAAGGGAACATTTCACGCAAAGATGGGCTCTATAATGGACAGAAATGATATGGACCTAACAGAAGCAGAAGATATTAAGAAGAGGTAGCAAGAATACACAGAAGAACTACACAAAAATGATCACCACGATCCAGATAATCACGATGGTGTAATCACTAGTCTAGAGCCAGATATCTTGGAATGTGAAGTCAAGTGGGCCTTAGAAAGCATCACTACGAACAAAGCTAGTGGAGGTGATGGAATTCCAGTTGAGCTGTTTCAAATCCTGAAAGATGATGCTGTGAAAGTGCTGCACTCAATATGCCAGCAAATTTGGAAAACTCAGCAGTGGCCACAGGACTGGAAAAGGTCAGTTTTCATTCCAATTCCAAAGAAAGGCAATGCCAAAGAATGCTCAAACTACCGCACAATTGCACTCATCTCACACGCTAGTAAAGTAATGCTCAAAATTCTCCAAGCCAGGCTTCAGCAATATGTGAACCGTGAACTCCCTGATGTTCAAGCTGGTTTTAGAACAGGCAGAGGAACCAGAGATCAAATTGCCAACATCCGCTGGATCATGGAAAAAGCAAGAGAGTTCCAGAAAAACATCTATTTCTGCTTTATTGACTATGCCAAAGCCTTTGACTGTGTGGATCACAATAAACTGTGGAAAATTCTGAAAGAGATGGGAATACCAGACCACCTAACCTGCCTCTTGAGAAATCTGTATGCAGGTCAGGAAGCAACAGTTAGAACTGGACATGGAACAACAGACTGGTTCCAAATAGGAAAAGGAGTACGTCAAGGCTGTATATTGTCTCCCTGCTTATTTAACTTATATGCAGAGTACATCATGAGAAACGCTGGACTGGAAGAAACACAAGCTGGAATCAAGATTGCCGGGAGAAATATCAATAACCTCAGATATGCTGATGACACCACCCTTATGGCAGAAAGTGAGGAGGAGCTAAAAAGCCTCTTGATGAAAGTGAAGGAGGAGAGCGAAAAAGTTGGCTTAAAGCTCAACATTCAGAAAACGAAGATCATGGCATCCGGTCCCATCACTTCATGGGAAATAGATGGGGAAACAGTGGAAACAGTGTCAGACTTTATTTTTTTGGGCTCCAAAATCACTGCAGATGGTGACTGCAGCCATGAAATTAAAAGACGCTTACTCCTTGGAAGAAAGTGAAGGAGGAGAGCGAAAAAGTTGGCTTAAAGCTCCACATTCAGAAAACGAAGATCATGGCATCCGGTCCCATCACTTCATGGTAAATAGACGGGGAAACAGTGGAAACAGTGTCAGACTTTATTTTTGGGGGGCTCCAAAATCACTGCAGATGGTGACTGCAGGCATGAAATTAAAAGATGCTTACTCCTTGGAAGAAAAGTTATGACCAACCTAGATAATATATTCAAAAGCAGAGACATTACTTTGTCAACTAACGTCCGTCTAGTCAAGGCTATGGTTTTTCCTGTGGTCATGTATGGATGTGAGAGTTGGACTGTGAAGAAGGCTGAACACCAAAGAATTGATGCTTTTGAACTGTGGTGCTGGAGAAGACTCTTGAGAGTCCCTTGGACTGCAAGGAGATCCAACCAGTCCATTCTGAAGGAGATCAGTCCTGGGTGTTCTTTGGAAGGAATGATGTTAAAGCTGAAACTCCAGTACTTTGGCCACCTCATGCGAAGAGTTGACTCATTGGAAAGACTCTGATGCTGGGAGGGATTGGGGGCAAGAGGAGAAGGGGATGACCGAGGATGAGATGGCTGGATGGCATCACTGACTTGATCGACATGAGTCTGAGCAAACTCCGGGAGCTGGTGATGGACAGGCAGGCTTGGTGTGCTGCAATTCATGGGGTCACAAAGAGTCAGACATGACTGAGCGACTGAACTGAACTGACTGAATTATACTCAAAGCATTTAAATTATTCTAATTAATGAATATTATGGTGTTCTATGTGACATACGTTGCTAGCTTGTCTTTTTAAAGGACATGAGATCAAAGCAATTTTTCAAAAAATATCAAACATGCATAGCTCATGCCAGGTATTCCCTTAGGTAATAAGGATATAGGGATGATGCAAAGTCAAGTGGGTCTTGGGAAGCATCACTATGAACAAAGCTAGTGGAGGTGATGGAATTCCAATTGAGCTGTTTCAAATCCTTAAAGATGATGCTGTGAAAGTGCTGCACTCAGTATGCCAGCAAATCTGGTAAACACAGCAGTGGCCACAGGACTGGAAAAGGTCCGTTTTCATTCCAATCCCAAAGAAAAGCAATGCCAAAGAATGCTCAAACTACTGCACAATTGCACTCATCTCACATGCTAGCAAATTAATGCTCAAAATTCTCCAAGCAAGCCTTCAACAGTATGTGAACTGTGAAACTCCAGATGTTCAAGCTGGATTTAGAAAAGGCAGAGGAACCAGAGATCAAATTGCCAACATCTGTTGGATCATCAAAAAAGCAAGACAGTTCCAGAAAAACAACAACTCTGCTTTATCGACTATGCCAAAGTCTTTGACTTTGTGGATCACAAAAAACTGTGAAAAATTCTTCTAGAGATGGGAATACCAGACCACCTGACCTGCCTCCTGAGAAATCTGTATGCAGGTCAAGAAGCAAGTTAGAACTGGACATGGAACAAAAGACTAGTTTCAAATCGGGAAAGGAGTAGATCAAGGCTGTATATTGTCACCTTGCTTATTTAACTTATGTACAGAGTATGAGTGAATGAAGTCTCTCAGTCGTGTCTGACTCTTTGTGACTCCATGGACTGTAGCCTACCAGGCTCCTCCATCTATGGGCTTTTCCTGGCAAGAGTACTGGAGTGGGTTGCCATTTCCTTCTCCAGGGGATCTTCCCGACCCAGGGATCGAACCCTGGTCTCTTGCATTCCAGTCAGACACTTTAACCTCTGAGCCAGCAGGGAAGTCCTACTGTACTGGGTGAAGCACAAGCCGGAATCAAGATTGCCAGGAGAAATATCAATAACCTCAGATACGCAGATGACACAATCCTTATGGCAGAAAGTGAAGAAGAACCAAAAAGCCTCTTGATAAAAGTTCGGTTCAGCTCAGTCCAGTTCAGTCGCTCAGTTGTGTCCGACTCTTTGCGACCCCATGAATCACAGCACGCCAGGCCTCCCTGTCCATCACCAACTCCCGGAGTTCACTCAGACTCATGTCCATCAAGTTAGTGATGCCATCCAGCCATTTCATCCTCTGTCGTCCCCTTCTCCTCCTGCCCCCAATCCCTCCCAGCATCAGAGTCTTTTCCAATGAGTAAACTCTTCGCATGAGGTGGCCAAAGTACTGGAGTTTCAGCTTTAGCTTCATTCCTTCCAAAGAAATCCCAGGGCTGATCTTCTTCAGAATGGACTGGTTGTATCTCTTTGCACTCCAAGGGACTCTCAAGAGTCTTCTCCAACACCACAGTTCAAAAGCATCAATTCTTTGGCACTCAGCTTTCTTCACAGTCCAACTGTCACATCCATACATGACTACTGGAAAAACCATAGCCTTGACTAGACGGACCTTAGTCAGCAAAGTAATATCTTTGCTTTTGAATATGCTATCTAGGTTGGTCATAACTTTTCTTCCAAAGAGTAAGCGTCTTTTAATTTCATGGCTGCAGTCACCATCTGCAGTGATTTTGGAGCCCCAAAAAATAAAGTCTGACACTGTTTCCACTGTTTCCCCATCTATTTCCCATGAAGTGATGGGACCGGATGCCATGATCTTCGTTTTCTGAATGTTGAGCTTTAAGCCAACTTTTTCGCTCTCCTCCTTCACTTTCATCAAGAGGCTTTTTAGCTCCTCCTCACTTTCTGCCATAAGGGTGGTGTCATCAGCATATCTGAGGTTATTGATATTTCTCCCGGCAATCTTGATTCCAGCTTGTGTTTCTTCCAGTCCAGCGTTTCTCATGATGTACTCTGCATATAAGTTAAATAAGCAGGGTGACAATATACAGCCTTGACGTACTCCTTTTCCTATTTGGAACCAGTCTGTTGTTCCATGTCCAGTTCTAACTGTTGCTTCCTGACCTGCATACAGATTTCTCAAGAGGCAGGTTAGGTGGTCTGGTATTCCCATCTCTTTCAGAATTTTCCACAGTTTATTGTGATCCACACAGTCAAAGGCTTTGGCATAGTCAATAAAGGAGAAATAGGTGTTTTTCTGGAACTCTCTTGCTTTTTCCATGATCCAGCAGATGTTGGCAATTTGATCTCTGGTTCCTCTTCCTTTTCTAAAATCAACTTGAACATTAGGAAGTTCACGGTTCACATATTGTTGAAGTCTGGCTTGGAGAATTTTGAGCATTACTTTACTAGCATGTGAGATGAATGCAATTGTGCGGTAGTGTGAGCATTCTTTGGCATTGCCTTTCTTTGAGATTGGAATGAAAATGGACCTTTTCCAGTCCTGTGGCCACTGCTGAGTTTTCCAAATTTGCTGGCATACTGAGTGCAGCACTTTCACAGCATCATCTTTCAGGATTTGAAATAGCTCAACTGGAATTCCATCACTTCCACTAGCTTTGTTTGTAGTGATGCTTTGTAAGGCCCACTTGACTTCATATTCCAGGATGTCTGGCCTTAGATGAGTGGTCACATCATCGTGATTATCCAGGTCATGATGATCTTTTTTGTACAGTTCTTCTGTGTATTCTTGCCACCTCTTCTTAATATCTTCTGCTTCTGTTAGATTCATACCATTTCTGTTCTTTATAGATCCCATCTTTGCATGAAATGTTCCCTTGGTATCTCTAATTTTCTTGAAGAGATCTCTAGTCTTTCCCATTCTGTTGTTTTCCTCTATTTCTTTGCATTGATGAAAGTGAAAGAGGAGAGTGAAAAGGTACGCTTAAAACTCAACACTCAGAAAATTAAGATCATGGCATCTGGTCCCATCACTTAATGGTGAATAGATGGGGAAACAGTGGAAACAGTGACAGACTTTATTTTGGGGGGTCCAAAATAACTGCAGATGGTGACTACAGCCATGAAATTAAAAGACACTTGCTTCTTGGAAGAAAAATTATGACCAACCTAGATAGCATATTAAAAGGTAGAGACATTACTCTGCCAGCAAAGAACCATCTAGTCAAAGCTATGGTTTTTCCAGTGGTCAGGTATGGATGTGAGAGTTGCACTATAAAGAAAGCTGAGCGCTGAAGAATTGATGCTTTTGAACTGTGGTGTTAGAGAAGACTCTTGAGAGTCCCTTGGACTGCAAGGAGATCCAACCAGTCCACCCTAAAGGAGATCAGTCCTGAATATGCATTGGAAGGACTGATGCTGAAGTGGAAGCACCGGTACTCTGGCCACCTGATGCAAAGAACTGACTCATTGGAAAAGACCCTGATGCTGGGAAATATTGAAGGTGGGAGGAGAAGGGGACAACAGAGGATGAGATGGTTTTGTGGCATCACCAACGTGATGGACATTAGTTCGAGTAGGCTGTGGGAGTTGGTGATGGACAGGGAAGCCTGGCATGCTGCAGTCCATAGAGTCGCAAAGAGTCGGACACGACTGAGCAACTGAACTGAACTGATGTTTCCTTTTAAAAATCACAATGTGTTACATTTTATGCTGCCATTACCTTGAATACCAAGAATTTTGAGAATACAAAGTGGAATAATCAACTCTAGAATCACTAATAAATAGCACATGGAGCAAGTGATTTTTTAAAAAATTTTATTGTAGTATAGTTGATTTCCAAAGTTGTGTTAGTTTCTGCTGTACAGAAAAGTGAATCAGTTATACATATACATATATGCACTCTTTTATAGATTCTTTTTCCATTATAGGTCATTACAGAGTATTGAGTAGAGTTCCCGGTGCTGTACAGTAGGTCCTTATTAGTTAGCTGTTTTATATGTAGTAGTGTATGTAGTTTACATGTCAACCCCAATCTCCCAGTTTAGCACTCCCCTTTGTCCCCTGGTAACCATAAGTTTGTTTTTAATATCTGTGAGTATATTTCTGTTTTTAAAATAAGTTCATTCGTAGCATTGTTTAGATTTCACCTGTAAGTGATATCGTCTATTCATCTTTCTGTTTGACTTCATTTAGTATGATAATCCCTAGATCTATCCATGTTGCTTCAAACGGCATTATTTCTTTTTTATGGCTGAGCAGTATTCCATTGTGTATGTATATCACATCTTCTTTATCCATTCCTCTGTCAATGGACCTTAGGTTGCTTCCGTGTCCTGACTATTGTGAATAGTGCTGCAATGAACATTGGAAGTGCACAAATCTTTTTGAATTATGGTTTTCTCTGGATATATGCCCAAGAGTGGGATTGATTTTTGAACTGAATTTGAAAGGATAAATAAGAGTTATCTAGACTGAGAAAGGGACTTCCCTGGTGGCTCAGATGGTAAAGAATTTGCCTGCAACAGCCCACCCTGGTTCAGTCCCTGGGCTGGGAAGATCCCTTGGAGGGGGAATGGCTACTCGCTCCATGGTTCTTGCCTGGGGAATCCCATGGACAGAGAAGCCTGGTGGGCACAGTCCATGAGGTCGCTAAGAGCCGGACATGACTGCGCTACTTAACACACACTTGCAGCCTGAGGAAAATGAGAAATGGCCATTGCAAGAAGAGGGAATGGTATAAGCAGAAGCTCAAAGTTGTGAGAATACATGCTGTATCAGGAAAATATGCAAACCTGGAAGAATACATGACTGAAAAAGTGAGGGTCCAGACTGGGAGAGTATTTGAATGTTGTGTTAAGGTATTTTTAGCTTGGTTTGTTAAGGAAATAGGAAATGTTGGGTAATTCCTGTATCTATACAGCACAAGAATGGGGTTAGATGATTCATCAGTTCAGCATGAATACACTTAAACCCTAACAGCTTGATAGAAATACCCTAATGCATCCGAGTACAGTTATTTTGCATTTTATTCAGCATCTGTCCTATGTACTCAGTCTTGTTTTAGGCACTATGAGTAATACATGAAAATGCTAAAAATCATTTTTTGTATTAATTATATTTATAATTTGCCAAATATAGGCCATAGGAAAATGATGATGATACTTTCAACAATAAATGTTATTTGGAGATTAACCCCAAATACGTGGAGAAACTCTAAAAGAATGAGAGGACTGGGAATCCTGAGATCCCTGCAGTGTCAGGACAGGTTATAGCCTCATCTGTGTCTCCTGTTTCCAACAGCGGTAGATCATGCAGAGCAGATGCCCATGAACATGGAAGGTATGCTCCAGTGACCCCCTGAGGTATCACTTTGATGTGCCATGATTTTCTCTGAGAGTGAGACCAAGGCTAGCCAATATGCTCTGTGTCTCCTAGCACACAGGGAACAGAGGGAGTGATGGTTAAGTTCATATGTCAACATGGCCAGGCTGCTGTGTCTAGGTATCTGGTCAAACACTAATCTTGATTTTGCCCTGAAAGTATTTTTTAATGAGATTAACATATAAATTAGTAAACTGTGTGTAAAGAAGTTTACTTTCTATAATGGGAGTGAAATTCAATCAATCAGTTTAAGAGGAAAAAGTTTTACCTCCACAAGGAAGAGGGAATTCTCCCTACACTCTGCTGTTTGGACTCAAACTGCAGCACAAACTCTTCCCACTAGCCTCCCTGCAGATTTTGGACTTGCTGCTTCCATAATCATGTGAGCCAGTTCTTTAAAACACATTGATGTCTTGATAGACCGATCTGACCTATCTGTCTGTCCTATCCACGTATTTACTGACCCATCTATTCATCCATCTATCTATCGATCCACATACATACATGCACATTCTGTTGGTTCTGTGTCTCTAGAGAAGTACAGAAGGGAATGAGTACCACAGTCACATTCAGAAAATTCCCATTCTTCCTTCAAGATTTATAGTTCAGCTTGTCACCTACAAAGTGATATTTCCCATGGTGTCTCAACTTGGGGTCTGATACATTTTCTCATTATGTAATAATTGTTTCTATATTGTCCTTAGAGAATTAGGATCAACTCTTTTGAAAATACTTCCTTTCCAGTTTACCCAGGCACCTAGCTACCTAGACAGCTTCTTCCAAGTCTTCAGTATTAATATTTAAGGGAGAAGCTAAATATTTGAGTCAATGAGAGATCATAGAATCTTTACCTTGTTTCCTGTTAACCTTCTTTTTTGATCACAACTAGAAAGTTAATTATTTCTACAGTGAAGCTTCACACTTAGTAGGCATTCAATAAGTATTTGTTGAAACAAATGAAATATCATGAACATGCTCCATGCTCGTGCCTTACAGCAAAATAAAACCAACCTTCCATGTCCTGTTTGGCTGTCTTAGATCAGACTCCACAATCTGCTCCAGTCCCAACCCCCTTTGAAGTTATTTATTCCTTGCCAGGTGTTCTGATTCATTAGTGGTTTTCCATTAAAGCTATGGTTGAAAAGAGACTTTCATTTGCAACCCTCAAGCATGGTGTTTTTGTTGGCTGGCTTCTCCTGCTCTGAAATAACTACTTTTTTTGAGGTGCTGAACTTTTTCATGTTTGTCTCTCCTCTGTGACAGCCTTTTCTTTGATCTTTCTGGAAGAACTTGCCGGGGCCCATTTAGTAATGCCTTAGGATCTTAAAGGAAAATAAATCATTGACTACTGATGCTGAAAAAGACCCCAGGAGATGCTTTTGTTCAAACTCTTTCAGTGAGGTCACAGTTTTCAAAATAAGCCATGTGAATGGTGGTAGTTGTGGTAATAAAAATAATAACAATAATAGCATGTGCTGTAGACTTTACCATTTGCAAAGGATTTTCATTGATGGAGTTATGTTTCATACAGTACATTATGCAGAGTGAAGTAGCTTGGAGGGTGAAAACAGATCACTGGTCCTGTGTCAGGAAGCCTCTGTTAGAATTCTGGTGTGTTACCACTTCTCTTCTGTTAAGACTTTGGGCAAGTCACTTCACCTTTATCCCTAACCATAAAATGAGAATAAACAAAGCCCCTCAAGACAAAGAAAGCGAAAGATCTTTGAACACTGTAATGTTCAACCTGGGCTTCCCTGGTGGCTCAGACAGTAAAGAATCTGCCTACAGTGCAGGAGACCTGGGTTCGATCCCTGGGCCAGGAAGATCCCCTGGAGAAAGGAATGGCAACCCACTCCAGGATTCTTGCCTAGAGAATCCCATGGACAGAGGAGCCTGGCAGGCTACAGTTGATGGGTTCGCAAAGAGTCAGACACAACTGAGCAAGTAAGAATGCAGTGTTCTACCAAAATATAAAGTATGGTAACATTTTACTTCAGCTTCTTCTTACTTGACTTTTTATTGCTGTTATCAGCAAAACACAATTTTTAAGGAATTTTATTTTTAAGTGAGAAGTAAATTTGCGCCAACTATATAGGTGCTAATTGAATTCAAAGCGAAAAGCTTAATTTATCAGGGATGTCACTCAAATCATGGCATTCATTAATATAGTCTTGAAATTTGTGACATGTTAGTATGTGACTCACTGTCTCCTCCACGGATAAGTTGCTTTTTTAAAGAAATACACTTTCTCCACTATCCATTACTTTTTTTATGCTTATAAAAAGTTCACTTACTCATTGACTCGGTAGATATTTATTGATCCATGTGCTGGGTACAAGTCAAATATTGGGGAAAATAGCAAGTAACAAAATAAAATTTCTACATTCATGAGGCTTACATTTCAGGAGGAGGAGATGGATGACAAATATAAAGTGAATATATATATGTGTCAACCCAATCTTTCAATTCATCCCACCCTCCTCCTTTCCCTACTTGATGTCCATACATTTGTTCTATGTTTGTGTCTGTACTTCTGCTTTGTAGATATGTTCATCTGTACTATTTTTTGTAGATTTCTACATATGATATTTATCTTTCTCTTTTTGACTTACTTCACTCCATATGACAGTCTCTAGGTCCATCCACATCTCTGCAACTGGTCAAAATCATAGAGTCAGAAAGTACCTTGTTAGATGCCAGGAGCCAGGCAGTGTGGGGAGAGGTGGGAGTCGAGAGGGGAAATGGGAATTAGTGTTTAGTGGGGACACAGTTTCAGTTTAGGGAGGTGAAAAATTCAGGAGATGGATGATGGTGAGGGTTGCACAACAATGTGAATGTACTTAGTGCCACTGAACTGTACAATTAAATAAAGTTAAAATGTTACTGTTGTTCACTTGCTAAGTTGTGTCTGACTGTTTGTGACCCCATGGACTGCAGCATGCCAGACTTCTCTGTCCTTTACAATCTCCCAGAGTTTGCTCATGTCCATTGAGTCAGCGCTTCAGTACTCAGCCTTCTTTTTGTTCCAACTCTCACATTGTACGTGACTTTTGGAAAAACCATAGCTTTGACTATATGGACCTTTGACAACAAAGTGGTGTCTCTGCTTTTTACTACACTGTTTGTCATAGCTTTTCTTCCAAAGAGCAAGCATCTTTTAAACATTAAAAAAGCTAAGGTCTTGGCATCTAGTCCCATCACTTCATGGCAAATAGAAGGGGGAAAGTGGAAGCAGCAACAGATCTTACTTTCCTGGGCTCCAAAATCACTGTGGACAGCGACTGCACCATGAAAGCTTAAAGCGGTGTGTTTTATATTGTGACTTTTACCACAATAAAAAACTTTTTAAGGAATGAAAAGAAAGTATATAGTTATAATATATAAAATGTAAATTAAAAATAAAATATATATTATTCTGGGTGATAATATACATATGGAGAGAAAGAAAGAATGGTAGAAGGAGAAGGAGTGCTTGAAGGTAAATTGTGGGCATAGAAAACTGTGCAGACCAGAAGGAAGTGAGGAAGGAGCCACGGGAGGGAAAAGCAACGAGGCAGTGGGAACAGCAAGCACAAAGGCTAAGAGGCCTGGTCGTACTTAGCATCTCTGAGGAACAGCAGGGAGGTTAGGTGACTGAAGTCCAGAGAGTAGAAGAGAGGAGTAGTTTATGACGTCTGAAAGGCAGTGGTATTGAATACAGAGTGACGTAAATGATCCTGCAAGGTCGCATAAGACTTTGGAAACAAGTGCACAAGGCTGTCATCCTTTATTTTAAGAAGAAAAAGACTTGGAAGTTTTTAAGTGGAAGGGTGACATGGTTCAGTGTGTTTTTAAAGGATCTGTCTAGCTACTGTGTTGAGAATAAACCATAAGAGGATGAAGAAGAAACAAGGAATTATTTCAAGCTCACTTCTGAAATGAGGAGACTTGGATTACTATGATCATAGTAGAGATGACCAAAGTGACTTTGACCATCAGAATGGGCTGTCTAATGCCATGATAACAAAAGATATCTGATATCTCGGTGGTATAGAACAACAAAGATTTATTTCTTGTTGAAGTACATGTGCTTCATGGAATGTCTGTGGTTCTGATTTATGTCATTTTCACTTCAAGAAGTGAAGTTGGTTTCCATCTGGAAAGTTGGCAAGTTGGTTTCCATCTGGAACAGTGGCCGGTGTAAAAGAGACATTGGCCAAGTGCAGTCACAGAATTGCTCCAGAGTTCAGCAATGCAAAGATGAAAATCTTTCTGCCCACAGGTAGGAGCATCACAAGGAAAGAAGTCAGGATAGTTGGAAAATAATTCCGTCATCTACCACGTGGTCTAATCCAGCTTCCACTATGAAGAGAGACACAACAGATTTGCCATGGCTTGGACCTGAGCTGCAGATAAAAAGAAATGAGTGAAGGATGCCCTCAAGGATTTGACCTGATCAAGTGGAGAGACAGAGTTAGTCTTTTTCAAGATGAATATGACTGTGGGAGGAGCAGGTTTGGGACATGCTAAGTTTAATAAATTACTCATTAAACATTCAAGTACAAATGTCAAGGATGCAGTTAGATACTGAGTCTGAAGTTCAAAAAAGTAGTTAGGTGATAAAAGAAATTTTGGAGTCATAGCCAATGTAGAAAAATGGAAAATACAGAAAAACATTTTTTTAAAAAGGAAACATACAGAACAGATTTATAATTGAAATGCAAGGAACTGCACATGTTTAATGTCTGAAGTCTGATAGGTTAGACATATGCAAACACCTGTGATACCATTCCCACAGTCAAGGAAACAGACACACTCAACAGTTTGAGATGGAAATCCTAATGGATGTATAGGTGAGGCTTTTCCTACAACCTAGCAATAGGAGAATTTTTCTCTTGGGGGTACAAACTGGCCCAACCAATCATAAAGTATTCATTTTCTCATTTTTCCACTGCTCCTTGTAAGTTCAGTTTCCTTAAGAAACTCACAGGGAACAGGTCACTGGGATGAGGCTAAGATTTAAGTATTCCCAACTTTCTCGGCAATTTTGATATCAGAACTTTGTCCCATTTGTAAGAGAAAGAATTCCTAATGTAAAAACCACTTATCTGTTACTTGAATGTTATCTTTAACATCTTCAAAAAACACTGATCCAATCTGTATGTGACAAGGATATCTTTATCTCACAAAGCCCCTCTTTCCATCTTTCCACACTTGTGATGTATAAAAAGTTCCTTTGTGTATCAAACAAAGTCTGACTGCCAGTAACTTCCATCTCATAGTCCTATTTCTACCTCTCGGGGCTAAAATGGAATGAATTTAACAAGCTTATTCTTTTTTTTTTTTTTTTTTTTTTTAGTGTAACAGCTCTTCAGCTCGACTACAATTCCCTCTAGTTATGTCAAGGTCTGATAACCCACGAAAAGGATATATTCCCAAGTGTCGGCTTCTTCTGTGTAATTGACTTTTCTGCTCAGTGCTCAGTTCAGGCAAGCCACTATTGATCTGCTGCTCTGAAGTCCCCTCTGTGTACACAGCCAAATGGAGTGCAACAGCTAGGGTACAGGTAATGGCCATGGATGGATGTCAAGGGTCCTGATACATCTCCATTTCATTTGTTAACGAAACTGCCCGTTCTCAAGGCCCTAAAGGAGGCCTGACCTTGGTGCCCAATGATCTAACAAATGTGGAATTTACACGCACATGGCACCCTTGTTTCGGTGCCAGATGGTCAAGTGGCCTTTGGTATATCCAGGGCATCACTGTATACACACAATGACAGCATTTGTACATCAGAAGTATGAAGTCTTTATGCTCATTTAAGAGTGAGAGAGAGTGGTAAACACACAAAAGCAGGAGCTGTGAACCAGACAGACCTGGTTCAAAGCCAGCCTCTACCACTTACTATCTTGTGCTATCTCCCTGGACCTCATTTTCCTCTTATATTTGCAAGTCAGGGAAGTAACATACTCCCCACAGTGTCATTGTCATTGAGATCAAACAAGCAAAGGGTCTAATATAGTGCTCAACACATAAAAGATGACCCAGATATAAGTTATCTTCAATTTTTTCTGTTTACAATGTGTTTTTTAATTATGTGATCAAAATTTTAGCTTTCAGACAGGGGCATTGCATGTATCAATACATTCTATTCTAGGCAGAAAAAACTATAGAGGAGATTGTACACCCTCATCCTTGAAACATCTGTTTCAAGGATTCTATGTTCTACCCAGCTTTCATTACTCATGTTTCTGTCTCTCCATCTACAAAATGCTTAGACTGAACTTGACAATCTCTAAGGTCTTACACTCTATTCTTACACCGATCCGTTATTCACATAGCAATCTATAGCTGTTTTATTCTGGTTTTGAAAGAGAGTTGAGAGAAGCACTAACATTTCTTAGGAACCTCCTCCCATCCAGGGACTCTGCTGGATATTCTGCTTAGCAACATTTTATGTTCTCTACCACTCTATAAGGGAGTTATAATTACTTCTTTCTCACAGGTAAATGGAGAAGGTCATCAGTTCAGTTGCTCAATCATGTCCAACTCTTTGTGATCCCGTGGACTGCAGCATGCCAGGCCTCCCTGTCTATCACCAACTCCCGGAGTTTACTCAAATTCATATCCATTGAGTCAGTGATGCCATACAACCATCTCATCCTCTGTCATCTCCTCCTCCCACCTTCAATCTTTCCCAGCATCGGGGTCTTTTCAAATGAATCAAATTTTTTTTCTTTTTTTTTTTTTTGTATTTATTTATTTTTTTACACGAACTCCCAAACATGAACCCCCCTCCCACCTCCCACCCCACATCTTCCCTCCAGATCATCCCCATACNAAAGTGGAAGCAGCAACAGATCTTACTTTCCTGGGCTCCAAAATCACTGTGGACAGCGACTGCACCATGAAAGCTTAAAGCGGTGTGTTTTATATTGTGACTTTTACCACAATAAAAAACTTTTTAAGGAATGAAAAGAAAGTATATAGTTATAATATATAAAATGTAAATTAAAAATAAAATATATATTATTCTGGGTGATAATATACATATGGAGAGAAAGAAAGAATGGTAGAAGGAGAAGGAGTGCTTGAAGGTAAATTGTGGGCATAGAAAACTGTGCAGACCAGAAGGAAGTGAGGAAGGAGCCACGGGAGGGAAAAGCAACGAGGCAGTGGGAACAGCAAGCACAAAAGCTAAGAGGCCTGGTCATACTTAGCATCTCTGAGGAACAGCAGGGAGGTTAGGTGACTGAAGTCCAGAGAGTAGAAGAGAGGAGTAGTTTATGACGTCTGAAAGGCAGTGGTATTGAATACAGAGTGACGTAAATGATCCTGCAAGGTCGCATAAGACTTTGGAAACAAGTGCACAAGGCTGTCATCCTTTATTTTAAGAAGAAAAAGACTTGGAAGTTTTTAAGTGGAAGGGTGACATGGTTCAGTGTGTTTTTAAAGGATCTGTCTAGCTACTGTGTTGAGAATAAACCATAAGAGGATGAAGAAGAAACAAGGAATTATTTCAAGCTCACTTCTGAAATGAGGAGACTTGGCNGAAGTTTTTAAGTGGAAGGGTGACATGGTTCAGTGTGTTTTTAAAGGATCTGTCTAGCTACTGTGTTGAGAATAAACCATAAGAGGATGAAGAAGAAACAAGGAATTATTTCAAGCTCACTTCTGAAATGAGGAGACTTGGATTACTATGATCATAGTAGAGATGACCAAAGTGACTTTGACCATCAGAATGGGCTGTCTAATGCCATGATAACAAAAGATATCTGATATCTCGGTGGTATAGAACAACAAAGATTTATTTCTTGTTGAAGTACATGTGCTTCATGGAATGTCTGTGGTTCTGATTTATGTCATTTTCACTTCAAGAAGTGAAGTTGGTTTCCATCTGGAAAGTTGGCAAGTTGGTTTCCATCTGGAACAGTGGCCGGTGTAAAAGAGACATTGGCCAAGTGCAGTCACAGAATTGCTCCAGAGTTCATCAATGCAAAGATGAAAATCTTTCTGCCCACAGGTAGGAGCATCACAAGGAAAGAAGTCAGGATAGTTGGAAAATAATTCCGTCATCTACCACGTGGTCTAATCCAGCTTCCACTATGAAGAGAGACACAACAGATTTGCCATGGCTTGGACCTGAGCTGCAGATAAAAAGAAATGAGTGAAGGATGCCCTCAAGGATTTGACCTGATCAAGTGGAGAGACAGAGTTAGTCTTTTTCAAGATGAATATGACTGTGGGAGGAGCAGGTTTGGGACATGCTAAGTTTAATAAATTACTCATTAAACATTCAAGTACAAATGTCAAGGATGCAGTTAGATACTGAGTCTGAAGTTCAAAAAAGTAGTTAGATGATAAAAGAAATTTTGGAGTCATAGCCAATGTAGAAAAATGGAAAATACAGAAAAACATTTTTTTAAAAAGGAAACATACAGAACAGATTTATAATTGAAATGCAAGGAACTGCACATGTTTAATGTCTGAAGTCTGATAGGTTAGACATATGCAAACACCTGTGATACCATTCCCACAGTCAAGGAAACAGACACACTCAACAGTTTGAGATGGAAATCCTAATGGATGTATAGGTGAGGCTTTTCCTACAACCTAGCAATAGGAGAATTTTTCTCTTGGGGGTACAAACTGGCCCAACCAATCATAAAGTATTCATTTTCTCATTTTTCCACTGCTCCTTGTAAGTTCAGTTTCCTTAAGAAACTCACAGGGAACAGGTCACTGGGATGAGGCTAAGATTTAAGTATTCCCAACTTTCTCGGCAATTTTGATATCAGAACTTTGTCCCATTTGTAAGAGAAAGAATTCCTAATGTAAAAACCACTTATCTGTTACTTGAATGTTATCTTTAACATCTTCAAAAAACACTGATCCAATCTGTATGTGACAAGGATATCTTTATCTCACAAAGCCCCTCTTTCCATCTTTCCACACTTGTGATGTATAAAAAGTTCCTTTGTGTATCAAACAAAGTCTGACTGCCAGTAACTTCCATCTCATAGTCCTATTTCTACCCCTCGGGGCTAAAATGGAATGAATTTAACAAGCTTATTCTTTTTTTTTTTTTTTTT
>SJYX01014087.1:0-11305 GCA_006410675.1 Oreotragus oreotragus
GGGTCGGGGTGGGAGGGGAGGGAGCTGGGATGGAGTCCTGAAACCAGTCCCTTGAGGGTAGCGAGAGTGTGATTAAGTGCTTAGTCCACATTAACTTCCCTCAAGGCAGCTTTCCTTCTTTCTCCCCCAGGCTGTGTTAAACTCTTCTCCTTTAAAACAAACCAAACAAAACCAACAAGAAGGAAACATTATGCCTATTATTGCATTTTTTTCCCCCCCGCTGACCCAAAATATCTCCTACTGTTTCTACCATTATTACCATAGAAGGTGCTGGAACCTCAACAGTGAACTTAACGGAATCCTTACTTTCCTGGAGATTTATAGGCTGATGAGGGAGACATAATAAACAGACAAATACATAAGTATCTGGTAATTTCTCAAGCTGTATTAAAAGCACCACTTTATTTGTCTGCCTTTTCTGCCAGCTCCTTCATATTTGCGTACCTGGAGCTGAGCATGGTTACTGGCGCACTCGTTTTTCTTGGGTTACTGCGTGAATGAACATTTTGTAAAGGAGTGGGCCCAGTTAGCCAGTCAGTTAACCAGCAAGGATTTAATTGAGTTTCGACACTCTGCTTGGCTGTGTGGAGTCAAAGGAATAAACAGCATCCTCTGTAATTTCTAAGAGTTCTTCCTCTAGAACAGTTTCCTGGTCTTAGCACTACTAACACCCGTATGTGTGTGTTTGTGTATGTGTGTGCGTGCTCAGTAGTGTCTGACTCTTGGCGACTTCCATGGACTGTAGCCCTTGAGGCTACAGGCTCTTCTGCCCGTGAGATTCTCCAGGCAAGAATACTGGAGTGGATTGCCATGTCCTACTGCAGGGGATCTTCCCCACCCAGGGATCAAACCTGTCTCTCCTGCAATGGCAGGCGATTCTTTACCAACTGTGCCACCTGGGTAGCTACTAACATCCTGGGCTGGATAATTCACTGTTTTGGTGGGTTGTCCGGTACATTGCAGAATGTTCAGAAACACCCATGTCTTTTGTCCACTGAGTGAAACAACCAGATATGTCTGCAGACTTAGTAAAATGTCTCCTGTGGGGGGCAGAATGGCCCCTGGTTGGGAATAACTAGAGAAACAAAACCAATCCAGTTGACAGGATTTAAGAAATCCAGAAAACATCATGCAATTAGCAGTAAAATGAAACCTGCAAACTGTGAATGCTCTGACCACCAAAAGAGGAGTGGAGGAATGGGACTCTGATAGATGGCCAGGTCTTGGTCAGGGAAGGGTAGGGAACCTCGGGACACATTGGGGAGATTTATGATGAGCATCTGTGTCTTTTGAAAGCTTGTCTGTGAGCTCGTCAGTCGCCCCCTTAGACCTTGATGAGAGGAGCCCATGCTTCGTGTCCTGTGTTTTGGGGAAGCTCACTTGGCTCTTTTCTAGTCTCACTCCTTCTCAGTCAGGCAAGGCTCAATGGGGTCACTGTAGCCTGCCTGCCGTCAGGGAGCGTTCCCTGCTTCTCCATCCTAAGGGTGGCTTGCCCCACTGCTGTGTGCACTCCTAGACCCCCAGACAAGGAACAGCTCTTCGCAAGAATGGGAGGCTGTGAGAACAACTTGCCTGTGGGGCTGGGGGATTCATGTGTACACACGTGGAGAGAAGGCCTCCTTGTGTTGCCATGGTTCAATACGAAATGCCCTGGGATTTGAGAGGCCTACATTTGAATCTGGCATTCCAGGTTGTCATATAGGTATGTTTGTCCAGGGAAAAGATTAGGAGAGAATATATATTTTACTTGTTTGTTAACGTGATTATAACTTTTAATTCAATATTAGACACATTTGTAATACCTTTGCCTTCTGCCTTGCAGGTAGGGTCTTATTTTTTTTTTTTTGCAATGTGAGAGCCTATTCGTCTTTATTTTGCGGAGGCGTGTTTAGGAAGTTAGTTGGATCAACTGGATAATTGTATATGTTAGTCTAGAGCATGCCCAGTTTGTCTTCTGACAGAGTTGTGTTTGGAAGCCAGAGCTGTTTTATCAAAGTAAGAACATGCAGGTTGGAACCTGCTAAAGGAGGCCACATAAGCTTCCCACTGGGGGGGCAGGTACTTCCGTCAGCATCCAGTTGCCATTTTGGGGAGGTGAAACCCATGGTCGAATTGATTTAGGACAAGGCTTTAAAACACTCAAAGCAGAGTCCAGGATATGTTCCTTACAGATCTAAGAAGCCAGGGGGCGCTGTGAGCCGGGGGCGGGGCTGCCCTCCCTCCCAGGCGAGGAGCGGGAGATCAGAGAGCAGTGTCCTTGGCCCCATGGACTGCAGCACTCCAGGCTCCCTTGTTCTCCCCTGCCTCCCTGAGTTTGCTCAAACTCATGTGTATTGAGTTGGTGATGCCATCCAACCACCTCATCGTCTGCCGCCCCCATTTGCACTCAGTCTTTCGCAGCATCAGGGTCTTTTCCAATGAGTGGGCTCTTCGCATCAGGTGGCCAAAGTATTAGAGCAGGCTAACAAGCATCTGTTACTTATAAGCTGGTTGCGAGTGGGGGGTGTCTGGAACTTTTCGTGGGCTTAAGCTCTTAAGTGGTTATTTTAAAAGGTGCCTGGGAAAAAGCAAAGAGGGAGCTTATGGCAGGCATCCTAAACTTAGTCCTCATCAGAATGTCCAGACTCTTGAATGTGAGCAGGGTTATCATACTGTAAAATGCCTAGGCAGCAACTCAGTAAAACAGTTTTGTTTTTTTTTCGCTCAAGGGTCATTTTTCTCATCACAGCTGTGAATCATTTTGGAAGTGATGCTGACTGTGTATGTATCATCAATGCAGTCCTTAACAATGAAGTTGATCTATTTACAGGAAAATCCTTTTTAACTTTTTCATTCTATTTTGGCTCTTCTGGGAGCTGTGTGACCTTGGGCAAGCTGCTTAACCTCTCAGTTCCTTTGTTTTGTCATCTGAAAAATGGTGTACTTTGCTAACCCACTTCCTAGGTTTATGATGTTAATTAAGGGAGATAATGAGTGTAGGGTCTGTAGCCATCCTCAACCTGGCTTGGCGAGATGACAAAATGATTGTTCCCACCTGGAAAGAATCTGGACTTCAGAGCCCCAGAGAATCAGGTTTTAATCCCAATTCTGTCATTTATTAACTTTGTGACCTTGAAAAATTTATCTGGCTTTTCTGAGCCTTAGCTGTGGGTGGCAGTTTTTACCGTGAGAGTATTAGATGCTGAATAATTGCTAATTATTAAGCCATAATGATGAGAAATGCTGCTTCCTGAGACACATCCTATGCCTATTATTACACTTTTAGTAATAGAATAGATGACAATAAAATGTGATCTTATGATATCGTTCTTCCATAGTGTTAGAACGAAGGCTGCTATAAAATGGCCAGGAGAATTTTAAGGGAGAGAGCAGGCCCCTGGCATAAATCACCGGTTCATTCATTCAGTTAGTTATTCCTTTATCTACATTTAGTAAATGCCTCCTGCGTGCCACTTAGGTGCGGGGATACATGATGAAAGTTAGACATGATTTATGATTTTATAGAATTTACATTTGCATCAAGTGTCATTAGTTAAGTCAGTAAGAAATTGAGTCATGTGTTTCAAGGGTGAGAGTTTGTTGTAAGTAATCATGCTGAGTTTTGAAGCAACCAATTTTCTCCCCTTTCTGTTGGACCATCTTCTGGCTATGGCACTGCGTGAGAGGGAATCAGCCAAGACCGTAAGAGCTGTGTCACTCCTTTAATTAGGTGCCAGGAGGAAGCCGAAATGAATTCAGAGCTACAGTTCTCCATTATTCAAGGCTTAAATAACAGACTGCAAGCCAGAGATTTATTTCCAAGTGAATGTAATGAGAAAGGGCTTGTTTTGAACAAAGTGCTTGTTTCAATTATTGATAAGACAAATGTATACATGATTTTTATATTCCTCATGCATATTTAAAAAATTTATAATGTTTATTATTGGTCTGATTTTGGAAATCAGAGATACCGACTATAGGGAAATTTTAAATGTAGGAAAAAGAAGCACTCATTGTGAACAGTTTTTTGTGTTTGCATGTGAATGTATAACTAAATTGTATGTATTTTGTATATTTGGTTTTCTATCCTTTTAAAATCATTCAGTGTTATATCTGTAACACTCATATAATTAATTTTTAACTTACAACCTGTGATAGTTCTGTGATTTTCATTTTGGAAAAAGATTATTTACCTATGTTTTAAAAAAAATGTTATCGGAACAAATTACTTTCTTCAAAAAGATCCTTAAAAAGGAGATTGACGGGATATGTTAGATTCTTTTAAAATTTCTTCATATATATGGTGAATACTGAATGTGTTAGTCGCTTACTCATGTCTGACTCTTTGAGCTATAGCCTGCCAGACTCCTTCTGTCCATGGAATTCTCCAAGCAAAAATACTGGAGTGGGTTGCCATTCCCTTCTCCAGGGAATCTTCCCAACCCAGGAAATGAACTGGGGTCTTCTGCATTGCAGGCAGATTCTTTACCGTCTGAGCCACAAGGGAAATAATGAATATGGAAAATCAAAAAGCCTCTTTAAAGAATTCTTCTTTCTCAAAGTTGACACTTAATGATAAGAGCAATACTGTTTTTATTTGTGAAAGTGACTGACATGTATTCACCCAAAGAGAAACATTTCTAATGTTTTGGCATATGTTCTTCTAGACTATTCATTCTATGCCTGTGTGTGTATACAATGAATTTGGACAGTACATTGTGAATATTTTTATAGTAACAGTATATGTAGATCTTCATCATCCCTTTTTAATGGCTATAAGATTTTCCTTTTTTGGGAGAGTTAGTTTAAGTAACCACTGTTATTGGATATTCATGTTGCAATTTCTCACCTATGTAAATAATGCTTTTATGAACATCCTTGTATAATTTTAAGTATGTATTTATTTTATAAGTATAAATTTCTAAAAGTGGTTTCTTGATAGTTATTCCCCACTACCATCAGTTTTTTTATAACGGGTTTGTTTGGTTGTTCATAGGAAATTTGACTTCGGCTAAGGGCAGATTTGAGTTTTCCTCCATTTCAGTGTGGATAGCAATTGTGTAAATAGCCAGGCATACAATGATTGTTAACATTAAATGATGAAATTCCCCTTAGGGAATTTTCAAGAAGCTAAAGCAGCTAAGAAAGATTCCCACAAAACAGGATACTTACAGAGGCAGTCTTCCCTTACTGGGCATTGCAGGCCTATTAATAACTATGAGGAATTTATTTAGTGCAGTGGAGCATGTACCTTTATCTGCCATGGTTATCCTTCACATTAGCATGGTCTGTCACGTACTTTTAAAAAGCAGTGCCTTATTTTGTCAATAAGTTCATTTGTGTTATTTTTTCAGATTCCCCATATAAGTGGTATCATATACTCTTTGTCTTTCCTTAGTATGGTCATCTCTAACTCCATACATGTTGCTGAAAATAGCAGTAGTTCACTCTTTTATGGCTGAGTAGTATTTCATCATGGAAACGTGTGTGTGTGTATACATATATATATTATATATGTTATCTATATCATATCTTCTTTACCCATTCATCTATTGATGGACACTTAGGTTCTACATCTTGGCTATTGTAAACAGTGCTGGTGTGAACATTGGGTGTGATACGTTTCATGCATCTTTTTGAATTTGAGTTTTCATACTTTCTGGCAAGCAGACAGACACAGAAAACAAACTTATGATTATGAAAGGGAAAGGAGTGGAGGGATAAATTAGGTGGATGGGATTAATATTAAGATACATGCTACTATTTATAAAATAGATAACCAACAAGGGCCTACTATATAGCACAGGGAACCATATTCAATATCTAGTAATAACCTAAATAGGAAAGAGTCTGACAAGAATATATATATGTGTGCACACACACACAACTCAAACACTTTGCTGTATCTGTCTCTTATACACATCTAGATGACCATACTAAGGAAAGACAAAGAGTATATGATACCACTTATATGGGGAATCTGAAAAAATAACACAAATGAACTTATTGACAAAATAAGGCACTGCTTTTTAAAAGTACGTGACAGACCATGCTAATGTGAAGGATAACCATGGCAGATAAAGGTACATGCTCCACTGCACTAAATAAATTCCTCATAGTTATTAATAGGCCTGCAATGCCCAGTAAGGGAAGACTGCCTCTGTAAGTATCCTGTTTTGTGGGAATCTTTCTTAGCTGCTTTAGCTTCTTGAAAATTCCCTAAGGGGAATTTCATCATTTAATGTTAACAATCATTGTATGCCTGGCTATTTACACAATTGCTATCCACACTGAAATGGAGGAAAACTCAAATCTGCCCTTAGCCGAAGTCAAATTTCCTATGAACAACCAAACAAACCCGTTATAAAAAAACTGATGGTAGTGGGGAATAACTATCAAGAAACCACTTTTAGAAATTTATACTTATAAAATAAATACATACTTAAAATTATACAAGGATGTTCATAAAAGCATTATTTACATAGGTGAGAAATTGCAACATGAATATCCAATAACAGTGGTTACTTAAACTAACTCTCCCAAAAAAGGAAAATCTTATAGCCATTAAAAAGGGATGATGAAGATCTACATATACTGTTACTATAAAAATATTCACAATGTACTGTCCAAATTCATTGTATACACACACAGGCATAGAATGAATAGTCTAGAAGAACATATGCCAAAATATTAGAAATGTTTCTCTTTGGGTGAATACATGTCAGTCACTTTCACAAATAAAAACAGTATTGCTCTTATCATTAAGTGTCAACTTTGAGAAAGAAGAATTCTTTAAAGAGGCTTTTTGATTTTCCATATTCATTATTTCCCTTGTGGCTCAGACGGTAAAGAATCTGCCTGCAATGCAGAAGACCCCAGTTCATTTCCTGGGTTGGGAAGATTCCCTGGAGAAGGGAATGGCAACCCACTCCAGTATTTTTGCTTGGAGAATTCCATGGACAGAAGGAGTCTGGCAGGCTATAGCTCAAAGAGTCAGACATGAGTAAGCGACTAACACACTCAGTATTCACCATATATATGAAGAAATTTTAAAAGAATCTAACATATCCCGTCAATCTCCTTTTTAAGGATCTTTTTGAAGAAAGTAATTTGTTCCGATAACATTTTTTTTAAAACATAGGTAAATAATCTTTTTCCAAAATGAAAATCACAGAACTATCACAGGTTGTAAGTTAAAAATTAATTATATGAGTGTTACAGATATAACACTGAATGATTTTAAAAGGATAGAAAACCAAATATACAAAATACATACAATTTAGTTATACATTCACATGCAAACACAAAAAACTGTTCACAATGAGTGCTTCTTTTTCCTACATTTAAAATTTCCCTATAGTCGGTATCTCTGATTTCCAAAATCAGACCAATAATAAACATTATAAATTTTTTAAATATGCATGAGGAATATAAAAATCATGTATACATTTGTCTTATCAATAATTGAAACAAGCACTTTGTTCAAAACAAGCCCTTTCTCATTACATTCACTTGGAAATAAATCTCTGGCTTGCAGTCTGTTATTTAAGCCTTGAATAATGGAGAACTGTAGCTCTGAATTCATTTCGGCTTCCTCCTGGCACCTAATTAAAGGAGTGACACAGCTCTTACGGTCTTGGCTGATTCCCTCTCACGCAGTGCCATAGCCAGAAGATGGTCCAACAGAAAGGGGAGAAAATTGGTTGCTTCAAAACTCAGCATGATTACTTACAACAAACTCTCACCCTTGAAACACATGACTCAATTTCTTACTGACTTAACTAATGACACTTGATGCAAATGTAAATTCTATAAAATCATAAATCATGTCTAACTTTCATCATGTATCCCCGCACCTAAGTGGCACGCAGGAGGCATTTACTAAATGTAGATAAAGGAATAACTAACTGAATGAATGAACCGGTGATTTATGCCAGGGGCCTGCTCTCTCCCTTAAAATTCTCCTGGCCATTTTATAGCAGCCTTCGTTCTAACACTATGGAAGAACGATATCATAAGATCACATTTTATTGTCATCTATTCTATTACTAAAAGTGTAATAATAGGCATAGGATGTGTCTCAGGAAGCAGCATTTCTCATCATTATGGCTTAATAATTAGCAATTATTCAGCATCTAATACTCTCACGGTAAAAACTGCCACCCACAGCTAAGGCTCAGAAAAGCCAGATAAATTTTTCAAGGTCACAAAGTTAATAAATGACAGAATTGGGATTAAAACCTGATTCTCTGGGGCTCTGAAGTCCAGATTCTTTCCAGGTGGGAACAATCATTTTGTCATCTCGCCAAGCCAGGTTGAGGATGGCTACAGACCCTACACTCATTATCTCCCTTAATTAACATCATAAACCTAGGAAGTGGGTTAGCAAAGTACACCATTTTTCAGATGACAAAACAAAGGAACTGAGAGGTTAAGCAGCTTGCCCAAGGTCACACAGCTCCCAGAAGAGCCAAAATAGAATGAAAAAGTTAAAAAGGATTTTCCTGTAAATAGATCAACTTCATTGTTAAGGACTGCATTGATGATACATACACAGTCAGCATCACTTCCAAAATGATTCACAGCTGTGATGAGAAAAATGACCCTTGAGCGAAAAAAAAACAAAACTGTTTTACTGAGTTGCTGCCTAGGCATTTTACAGTATGATAACCCTGCTCACATTCAACAGTCTGGACATTCTGATGAGGACTAAGTTTAGGATGCCTGCCATAAGCTCCCTCTTTGCTTTTTCCCAGGCACCTTTTAAAATAACCACTTAAGAGCTTAAGCCCACGAAAAGTTCCAGACACCCCCGACTCGCAACCACCTTATAAGTAATAGATGCTTGTTAGCCTGCTCTAATACTTTGGCCACCTGATGCGAAGAGCCCACTCATTGGAAAAGACCCTGATGCTGCGAAAGACTGAGTGCAAATGGGGGCGGCAGACGATGAGGTGGTTGGATGGCATCACCAACTCAATACACATGAGTCTGAGCAAACTCAGGGAGGCAGGGGAGAACAAGGGAGCCTGGAGTGCTGCAGTCCATGGGGCCACTGAACAACAGCAAGGACACTGCTCTCTGATCTCCCGCTCCTCGCCTAGGAGGGAGGGCAGCCCCGCCCCCGGCTCACAGCGCCCCCTGGCTTCTTAGATCTGTAAGGAACATATCCTGGACTCTGCTTTGAGTGTTTTAAAGCCTTGTCCTAAATCAATTCGACCATGGGTTTCACCTCCCCAAAATGGCAACTGGATGCTGACGGAAGTACCTGCCCCCCCAGTGGGAAGCTTATGTGGCCTCCTTTAGCAGGTTCCAACCTGCATGTTCTTACTTTGATAAAACAGCTCTGGCTTCCAAACACAACTCTGTCAGAAGACAAACTGGGCATGCTCTAGACTAACATATACAATTATCCAGTTGATCCAACTAACTTCCTAAACACGCCTCCGCAAAATAAAGACGAATAGGCTCTCACATTGCAAAAAAAAAAAAATAAGACCCTACCTGCAAGGCAGAAGGCAAAGGTATTACAAATGTGTCTAATATTGAATTAAAAGTTATAATCACGTTAACAAACAAGTAAAATATATATTCTCTCCTAATCTTTTCCCTGGACAAACATACCTATATGACAACCTGGAATGCCAGATTCAAATGTAGGCCTCTCAAATCCCAGGGCATTTCGTATTGAACCATGGCAACACAAGGAGGCCTTCTCTCCACGTGTGTACACATGAATCCCCCAGCCCCACAGGCAAGTTGTTCTCACAGCCTCCCATTCTTGCGAAGAGCTGTTCCTTGTCTGGGGGTCTAGGAGTGCACACAGCAGTGGGGCAAGCCACCCTTAGGATGGAGAAGCAGGGAACGCTCCCTGACGGCAGGCAGGCTACAGTGACCCCATTGAGCCTTGCCTGACTGAGAAGGAGTGAGACTAGAAAAGAGCCAAGTGAGCTTCCCCAAAACACAGGACACGAAGCATGGGCTCCTCTCATCAAGGTCTAAGGGGGCGACTGACGAGCTCACAGACAAGCTTTCAAAAGACACAGATGCTCATCATAAATCTCCCCAATGTGTCCCGAGGTTCCCTACCCTTCCCTGACCAAGACCTGGCCATCTATCAGAGTCCCATTCCTCCACTCCTCTTTTGGTGGTCAGAGCATTCACAGTTTGCAGGTTTCATTTTACTGCTAATTGCATGATGTTTTCTGGATTTCTTAAATCCTGTCAACTGGATTGGTTTTGTTTCTCTAGTTATTCCCAACCAGGGGCCATTCTGCCCCCCACAGGAGACATTTTACTAAGTCTGCAGACATATCTGGTTGTTTCACTCAGTGGACAAAAGACATGGGTGTTTCTGAACATTCTGCAATGTACCGGACAACCCACCAAAACAGTGAATTATCCAGCCCAGGATGTTAGTAGCTACCCAGGTGGCACAGTTGGTAAAGAATCGCCTGCCATTGCAGGAGAGACAGGTTTGATCCCTGGGTGGGGAAGATCCCCTGCAGTAGGACATGGCAATCCACTCCAGTATTCTTGCCTGGAGAATCTCACGGGCAGAAGAGCCTGTAGCCTCAAGGGCTACAGTCCATGGAAGTCGCCAAGAGTCAGACACTACTGAGCACGCACACACATACACATACACACACATACGGGTGTTAGTAGTGCTAAGACCAGGAAACTGTTCTAGAGGAAGAACTCTTAGAAATTACAGAGGATGCTGTTTATTCCTTTGACTCCACACAGCCAAGCAGAGTGTCGAAACTCAATTAAATCCTTGCTGGTTAACTGACTGGCTAACTGGGCCCACTCCTTTACAAAATGTTCATTCACGCAGTAACCCAAGAAAAACGAGTGCGCCAGTAACCATGCTCAGCTCCAGGTACGCAAATATGAAGGAGCTGGCAGAAAAGGCAGACAAATAAAGTGGTGCTTTTAATACAGCTTGAGAAATTACCAGATACTTATGTATTTGTCTGTTTATTATGTCTCCCTCATCAGCCTATAAATCTCCAGGAAAGTAAGGATTCCGTTAAGTTCACTGTTGAGGTTCCAGCACCTTCTATGGTAATAATGGTAGAAACAGTAGGAGATATTTTGGGTCAGCGGGGGGGAAAAAAATGCAATAATAGGCATAATGTTTCCTTCTTGTTGGTTTTGTTTGGTTTGTTTTAAAGGAGAAGAGTTTAACACAGCCTGGGGGAGAAAGAAGGAAAGCTGCCTTGAGGGAAGTTAATGTGGACTAAGCACTTAATCACACTCTCGCTACCCTCAAGGGACTGGTTTCAGGACTCCATCCCAGCTCCCTCCCCTCCCACCCCGACCC
>SJYX01014090.1:59494-72491 GCA_006410675.1 Oreotragus oreotragus
TTTAGAAAAGGCAGAGGAACCAGAGATCAAATTGCCAACATCCGTTGGATCATGGAAAAAGCAAGAGAGTTCCAGAAAAACATCTACTTCTGTTTTATTGACTACACCAAAGCCTTTGACTGTGTGGATTACAATAAACTGTGGAAAATTCTGAAAGAGATGGGAATACCAGACCACCTGACCTGCCTACTGAGAAATCTGTATGCAGGTCAAGAAGCTACAGTTAGAACTGGACATGGAACAATAGATTGGTTCCAAATTGGGAAAGGAGTACATTAAGGCTGTATATTGTCACCCTCCTTATTTAAATATATGCTGAGTACATCATGCAAAATGCCAGGTTGGATGAATCACAGCTGGAATCAAGGTTGCCAGGAGAAATATCAATAACCTCAGATATGCAGATGATACCAACCTTATGGTAGAAAGTGAAGAAGAACTAAGGAGCCTCTTGATGAAAGTGAAAGAGGAGAGTGAAAAATTTGGCTTAAAACTCAACATTCAGAAAACTAAGATCATAGCATCTAGTCCCATCATTTCATGGAAAATAGATAGGGAAACAATGGAAATCATGACAGACTTTCTTTTGGGGGGCTTCAAAATCACTGCAGATGATGACTGCTGCCATGAAAGTAAAAGATGTTTGCTCCTTGGAAGAAAAGCTATGACCAACCTATACAGCATATTAAAAAGCAGAGACATCACTTTGCTGACAAAAGTCCACCTTGTCTAAGCTATGTTTTTTCCAATAGTCATGTATGGATGTGAGAGTTGGACCATAAAGAGAGCTGAGCACAAAAAAACTGATGCTTTTGAACTGTGGTGCTAGATAAGACTCTTGAGAGTCCCTTGGACAGAAAAGAAATCAAACCAGTCTATCCTAAAGGAAATCAGTCCTGAATATCCATTGGAACGACTGATGCTGAAACTGAAATTCCGATACTTTGGCCACCTGATGTGAAATACTGACTCACTGGAAAAGACACTGATGCTTAGAAAGATTGAGGGCAGGAGGAGAACAGGATGACAGAGGATCCTGTCCTCTGTCTTGCTGCTCCAGAGCAAGCTCCGGGACTTTGTGATGGATAGGGAAGCGTGGTGTGCTGCAGTCCGTGGGGTTGCAGAGTCAGACACAACTGAGCAACTGAACTGAACTTCAGTCAGGCCCTGGACTTTTCTTCCCATTGATAGTCAATAAGCATAGTTGACAGATTGTGAAAGGCAGAGTGGGGCAGTTACTAAACTCCAGGACTTTGGAGTTTAAACCAGGTTCAAATCCCATCTTAAGCACTGTGTGAGAGTTCTTACGAGTATATATACATATACATAATTAGACAGGGATTGAGATTGTTGGGTAAGTCCCAAGTCTGCAGGAAAGGCAGGTGAGCTAGAGATTCCCACAGGAGTTGATATTGCAGTTTTGAATTCAAAGGTGTCTGGAAACAGGATTCATTTTTCCTAGGGAATCAAAGTCTTTTCAAGACCTTCAACTGATTGGATGAAGCCCTTACTCATATGGGAGGCACTCCGCTTTACTCAGTCTATTGATGTAAATGTTAATCTCTTCTGAAATGGACTGTTTGTGCCCTCCACCAGATTCATATGTTGAAATGCTAATCCCAGTGTGATGGTACTAGGAGGTAGGCCTCTGGGAGGTCATTAGATCCTGAGGGTAGAGTCTTCTTGAATGGGATTAGAAGAGACCAGAGAGTTGGCTCACTCTCCTTCCACCCTGCAAGGACACAGGGAGAAGATGATCATCTGCAACCTGGAAGAGGATTTTCATCAGAACCCAACCATACTGACCCACCCAGTCTCAGAATCCCAGCCTCCAGAAGTGTGAGAAATAAATTCTGCTGCTTCCAATCCACCCAATCTCTGGGTGGTACTCTGTTACAGCATGCTGAAAGGACTAAGACATCATCTAAAAAATATTTTTCCAGTGCCATCTAGATTGGTGTTTGACCAAACAGCTGGACACGGTAGCCTCACCAAGCTCACACATAAAATGAGCCATCTCAGACACTTCCGGCTGTGCCTTGGGCCTTGGTGATGATGCCTATGTCATAGAAGTGTTGGGAGGGTCAGATAAGGGGCATACCTGAGCACTTAGCCCAGTGTCCGGCTCATGGTAAGTGTGGTCAGGTTTGGGTGGGATCCCTGGGAGTGGTGTATGGCAGAGGTGGGGAGGGGGGCGGATTCAAACTGCTGATATGAGCGGCAGGGGCAGCTGATCCACCGTTCCAACCAAGCACATGCATTCTGCCAGGTCAGAGAGCAGCTTGGAGCAGAGACCCGTTCTCATTCCTGAGGACCATGGAAGCACAGGTGCCAGCTGCCTCTCTCTAGATGACGTGACCCTGTACTGGATCTGGCTGGGGTTGGTAAGGTATGGTACCCAGTTTAGTCAAAGGCCAGTCTAGATGTTTGGGGGAAGGTATTTAGTCCATTCAGGGTCACTTTCAAGCTTCTTCCTGAGGGCAGTGATGCCAGTGCACTGGCTGAAGGGCCAGCTCTAGTGACCTGTATCTGTGTCTCTTTTTACCCTAGAAGAAGGATCAGGCCATCAGATACATTCATCTAAGAAAGGATCCCCAGGAGACCCGCAGCAGAAAGTTCATCTTGTATGACAAAGTTGAGCCTGAAAACGCACAGCTTATAGCAAACACACATGTTAAAGGGAAATGTTTCCCTCAGAATTAAAATCTCAAATCTAGACAGGTTCCCACAGTTCCACTATCCAGTCATTTTCAGCCACTGACATTGTCCTAAGATGCACAAAATAAAATTTGAAATTAAGAAAGAACAACTTTTAAAAAATCATACTGATCTCAAAAATATCCATCCCAGCTTTGATGGAAAATTTATGGGAATATACATCTGCTGCCTCCAAGACGATGGACTATATACATATTCTGGAAAAGGAGAGCATTGGGCCAAGGTGAGGGTGAATATAGAAGGCTCCCATTCCCACACCCTATGCACGTCTGTGACAGGAACAGATGCAGATGGTAGAGATGTGAGAGTCTATCCTGTACCTTCTCTTTATTCTTCTGTGAAGAGGAATCACGGAAAGACTAGAGTGTCAATGATCTTCTACTACAAATCCCAAGTTCAAGAATCACATGACGGGACTTCACTAGATTAAAAATCCACCTTCCAAAGGAGGGGACATGAGTTTGATCCCTGATTGAGGAACTAAGATCCCACATAATGTGGGGCTACTAGGCCTACACGCTGCAATGAAACACCCCAAATGCCGCAGTGAAGATTCCACACCCTGCAACTAAGACCTGATGTAGGCAAATAAGTAAACATTAAAAAAAAAGAAGAAGAAGAACCATGTGAGGGAACTTCTCTGGCAGTCTGGTAGTTAAGACTTTGCCTTCAAATGCAGAGGTTGTGGGTTCAACCCCTGATCTGGGAACTAAGATCCCACATGCCTCATGGCCAAAAAACCAAAACATAAAGCCCAAGCAATATTGTAACAAATTCAAAATGACTTTAAAAATGGTCCACATCAAAAAAAAAAAAAAAAAAAAGAATCACATGAAAGCACACCTCTCCTTCCCCCAACAGGAAGTAAGACAGCTCAGGGGCAAGGTAACCTATGTAAGTAAATGAAAAACTAAATATAAAGGGACACCTAGAGGGCCAGAGCACAGCTAAGACCCCTTGCTGAACCTTGTTTGTCCAGATTTGGGGTCTAGCTCAGTGGTCCCAATTTAACAGATGGATGTTTCAACCAAAGCTTCAGAGGATCCTTTTGTTGACTAAGAGCAAATGTTTTCAGAAGAGATCAGCATTCCCGTTCATCTCCTAGTGTCAGAGCCGTTTCTTCCTCTCTGTAGCCCCAGCACTGATTATCCTTCCCTTTCCCTGGTTCATTTCCACTTCCAGTCCAGAGCAGAAAATTTCCTTCCAGAGAGCATCAGCCACCCTACCAAACATTGACTGAGCGCTGCTTGGTATCCAGTACTGTTCTCAGAGTTGGGGCCCCACAACTCTGTTTCTGCCCTTGCAGAGATGGCATTCTTGGCCTTTACACCTTCCATTTCCCTGTGTGAATCAGTGGCTCACTAACCTTGACCTCCAGCTGGGACCTGACCCAGAAGCTCCAGCCCAGCTGGTCAGTCTGTGTGGCTCAACTCACTAGGACTCTGTCAAACGGGTCTCACTCTCCTTCCCCGCCTCCGCCCTTTACATCCCTATTCCTGCCAATTACACCACTACTTGCCTGGGTCACCCTGGCCCCAAACTTCAGTAACAACAGAAATGGGTCACATCAACTGAGGGCTAAATAAGTTCCAGGCTCATTTTTGTTGTTGCTCAGGCACTCAGTTGTATCTGACTCATTGTGACCCCATGGACTGCAGCACGCCAGGCTCCCCCATCCTTCACTAGCTCCCTGAGTTCGCGCAAACTCACGTCCATTGAATCAATAATGCCATCCAACCATCTCATCCTCTGTCTTCCCCTTCTCCTCCTGCCTTCAGTCTTTCCTAGCATCAGGGTCTTTTCCAGTGAGTTTGCTCTTTGCATCAGATGACCAAAGTATTGGAGCTTCAGCATCAGTCCTTCCAATGAATATTCAGGACTGATTTTCTTTAGAATGAACTGGTTGGATCTGCTTGCAGTCCAAGGGACTCTCAAGAATCTTCTCCAACACCACAGTTCAAAAGCATCAATTCTCTGGCACTCAGCCTTCTTTATGGTCTCACATCCATGCATGACTACTAGAAAAACCATAGCTTTGGCTATCCAGACCTTTGTCAGCAAAGTCTCTGCTTTTTAATCTGCTGTCTAGGTTTGGCTTTCCTGGTGGCTCAGCTGGTAAACANAAAAAAAAAAAAAAAAGAATCACATGAAAGCACACCTCTCCTTCCCCCAACAGGAAGTAAGACAGCTCAGGGGCAAGGTAACCTATGTAAGTAAATGAAAAACTAAATATAAAGGGACACCTAGAGGGCCAGAGCACAGCTAAGACCCCTTGCTGAACCTTGTTTGTCCAGATTTGGGGTCTAGCTCAGTGGTCCCAATTTAACAGATGGATGTTTCAACCAAAGCTTCAGAGGATCCTTTTGTTGACTAAGAGCAAATGTTTTCAGAAGAGATCAGCATTCCCGTTCATCTCCTAGTGTCAGAGCCGTTTCTTCCTCTCTGTAGCCCCAGCACTGATTATCCTTCCCTTTCCCTGGTTCATTTCCACTTCCAGTCCAGAGCAGAAAATTTCCTTCCAGAGAGCATCAGCCACCCTACCAAACATTGACTGAGCGCTGCTTGGTATCCAGTACTGTTCTCAGAGTTGGGGCCCCACAACTCTGTTTCTGCCCTTGCAGAGATGGCATTCTTGGCCTTTACACCTTCCATTTCCCTGTGTGAATCAGTGGCTCACTAACCTTGACCTCCAGCTGGGACCTGACCCAGAAGCTCCAGCCCAGCTGGTCAGTCTGTGTGGCTCAACTCACTAGGACTCTGTCAAACGGGTCTCACTCTCCTTCCCCGCCTCCGCCCTTTACATCCCTATTCCTGCCAATTACACCACTACTTGCCTGGGTCACCCTGGCCCCAAACTTCAGTAACAACAGAAATGGGTCACATCAACTGAGGGCTAAATAAGTTCCAGGCTCATTTTTGTTGTTGCTCAGGCACTCAGTTGTATCTGACTCATTGTGACCCCATGGACTGCAGCACGCCAGGCTCCCCCATCCTTCACTAGCTCCCTGAGTTCACGCAAACTCACGTCCATTGAATCAATAATGCCATCCAACCATCTCATCCTCTGTCTTCCCCTTCTCCTCCTGCCTTCAGTCTTTCCTAGCATCAGGGTCTTTTCCAGTGAGTTTGCTCTTTGCATCAGATGACCAAAGTATTGGAGCTTCAGCATCAGTCCTTCCAATGAATATTCAGGACTGATTTTCTTTAGAATGGACTGGTTGGATCTGCTTGCAGTCCAAGGGACTCTCAAGAATCTTCTCCAACACCACAGTTCAAAAGCATCAATTCTCTGGCACTCAGCCTTCTTTATGGTCTCACATCCATGCATGACTACTAGAAAAACCATAGCTTTGATTATCCAGACCTTTGTCAGCAAAGTCTCTGCTTTTTAATCTGCTGTCTAGGTTTGGCTTTCCTGGTGGCTCAGCTGGTAAACAATTGGCCTGTTAATTCAGGAGATGCAAGAGACGCAGTCTCAATCCGTGGGTTGGGAAGATCCCTTGGAGAAGGAAATGGCAATCCACTCCAGTATTCTTGCTTGGAAAACTTCATGGACAGAGGATCCTGGTGGGCTCCAATCCATGGAGTCACAAAGAGTTGAACATGACTGAGTGTGCAAGCTCAGGTTTGTCATAGCTTTCCATCCAAGGAGGAAACATCTTTAATTTCATGACTGCAGTCACCATCCACCATGATTTTGGAGCCCAAGAAAATAAAGTCTGTCACTGTTTCTATTGTTTCCCCATCTATTTGACATGAAGTCATGGGACCAGATGTCACGATCTTAGTTTTTTGAATGTTGAGATTAAAGTCAGCTCTTTCATTCTCCTCTTTCACTTTCATCAAGAGGATCTTTAGTTCTTCACTTTCTGCCATAAGGGTGGTGTCACCTGCATAGCTGAGGTTATTGATATTTCTCCTAGCAATCTTGATTCCAGATTATGCTTTATCCAGCCTGGCATTTCATATGATGTGCTCTGCATATGAGTTAAATAAGCAAGGTGACAATATATAGCCTTGATGTACTGTAAGGTGGTCTGGCCACACAGTCAAAGGTTTTAGCATAGTCAATGAAGCAGAAGTAAATGTTTTCCAGTACTTCCCTTGCTTTCTCTATGACCCAACAAATGTTGGCTATTTGAGCTCTGGTTCCTTTGTCTTTTCTAAAGCCAGCTTGTACATCTGGAAGTTCTCAGTTCATATACTGTTAAAGCCTAGCTTGAAGAATTTTGAGCATTACCTTTCTAGCATGAGAAATGAGCACAGTTGTGCAGAATTTTGAACATTCTGTGGCATTGCCCTTGTTTGGGATTGGAATGAAAACTGACCATTCCCAGTCCTGTGGCCACTGCTGAGTTTTCCAAATTTGCTAGCATACTGATTGCAGCACTTTAACAGCATCATCTTTTAGGATTTGAAATAGCTCATCTGGGATTCCACCACCTCCACTAGCTTAGTTCATGGTAATGTTTTCTAAGGCCCACTTGATTTCACACTCCAGGATGTCTGGCTCTAGGTGAGTGACCACACCATCGTGGTTATCTGGGTCATTAAGACCTNATCATCTTTTAGGATTTGAAATAGCTCATCTGGGATTCCACCACCTCCACTAGCTTAGTTCATGGTAATGTTTTCTAAGGCCCACTTGATTTCACACTCCAGGATGTCTGGCTCTAGGTGAGTGACCACACCATCGTGGTTATCTGGGTCATTAAGACCTTCTTTTGTCTAGTTCTTCAGTGTATTCCTGCCACCTCTTCTTAATTTCCTCTGCTTCAGTTAGGTCTTTGCCATTGCTACTCTTTATTGTGCCCATCTTTGCATGAAATATTCACTTAATATCTCCAGTTTTCTTGAAGAGATCTCTAGTCTTTCCCATTCTATTGTTTTCTCCTATTTCTTTGCATTGTTCATTTAAGAAGCCCTTCTAATCTCTCCTTGCTGTTCTCTGGAATTCTGCATTTAGTTGGGTATATCTTTCCCTTTCTCCTTTGCCTTTCACTTCTATTTTCCTCAGTTGTTTGTAAAGCCTCCTCAGACAACTAATTTGCCTTCTTGCATTTCTTTTTCTTGGGGATGGTTTTAGTCACTGCCTCCTGTACAGTGTTATAAACTTCCATCCATAGCTCTTCAGGCACTTTGTCTATCAGATCTAATTCATTGAATCTATTTGTCACTTCCACTGAATGATCATAAGGGATTTGATTTAGGTCACACATGAATGGCCTAGTGGTTTTCCCTTTGTTGTTTAGTTGTTAAGTTGTGTCTGACTCCTTTGGGACCCCATAGACTGTAGCCCCTCAGGTTCCTATGTCCATGGAATTTTCTAGGCAAGAATACTGCAGTGGGCTGCCATTTACTCTCCAGGGGATTTTCTCGACCCAGGGATCAAACTCGCGTCTCCTAAATTAGCAGTCATATTTTTTACCACTGAGCCACCTGAGAAGCCCAGTGGTTTTCCCTACTTTTTTCAGTTTAATTCTGAATTTTGCAATAAGCAGCTCATGGTCTGAGTCACAGTCAGCTCCTGTATAGAGCTTCTCCATCTTCGGCTGCAAAGAATATAATCAATCTGATTTTGGTATTGACTATTTGATGATGTCCATGTGTAGAGTCATGTTTTGTGTTATTGGAAAAGGGTGTTTACTATGACCTCCTGGGGCTTAAGAGTTCCAAGACCCACTCCCTTTCTTATTTAAAATGCCACCTGACTAGTTGTGCTTGTGGGTAGGCACAGAATCTGAGCAGTGTCTGTGCAGGTCAGAAGCAGGATCAGAGGCCTGCTCTCCTGCTTCTGAAGCCTTCCTCCATTTTAATTTCTGTGAGAGTGCTTGCATGCTCACTCTCATTCAACTCTTTGCACCCCCATGGAGTGGAGCCCACCAAGCTCCTCTGTTCATGGGATTCTCTAAGCAAGAATACTGGAGTGGATTGTCATGCCCTTCTTCAGAGGATCTTCCTGCCTCTCTTGCATTGGCAGTCGGATTCTTTACCACTGAGCCACCTGGAAATCCCCTTTAATTTCCCTAATAGCATCCTAATCATTCTAATCCTTGGAACCTGTTACCTTACTCAGCAAAGGGAAACTAAGGTTGCAGATGGAATTAATACATAATCAGATGATCTTACAATTGGGCATGGCCTGGGTTATCCAGGTGGGACCAGTGTAATCACAAGCATCCTTTAAAAATGGAAGCCAGACAACAAGGTCAGAGTGATGTGGTCTGAGAAGGATTCAGGTCGTCTTCGCTAGCTGTGAAGCTGGGATGAGGGGCCACAAGCCAGGGAATGCAGAAGCTGGAAAAGGTGAGGAAGCAGATTCTCCGCTAGAGTTTCCAGAAAGGAACGCAGCCCTGCCAACACCGTTTTAAGCCCAGTGAGGCCCATGTCAGACTTTCAACCTACAGAACTGTAAAATGATATGTTTGTGTCATTTTAGGCCAGCAAGTTTTTGGTAATTATAGCAGTCATCAAGTATGTGCTAATTTGTTACAGTTTGACTTAGAAAACTAAAACACCTTGTATTTTATCTGCTGCCTGCTGCTGCTGCTAAGTCACTTCAGTCGTGTCCGACTCTGTGTGACCCCATGGACAGCAGCCCACCAGGCTTCCTCATCCCTGGGATTCTTCAGGCAAGAATACTGGAGTGGGTTGCCATTTCCTTCTCCAATGCATGAAAGAGAAAAGTGAAAGTGAAGTCGCTCAGTCTGTCCGACTGTTAGCGACCCCATGGACTGCAGCCCACCAGGCTACTCCGTCCATTGGATTTTCCAGGCAAGAGTACTGGGGTGGGGTGCTTAGCCTGTAGTTATCTGTTGCCTCGGCGGCAGGCCAAGTCTACACTTCTCACTGGAAACTGAGGTCCTTCATGGGCCACCCAGCAGCCCCAGCCTATCTTCCCAGCTTCATGTCTCTACTGGTGTTTCTCTTAATATCTTCATCAGCCAGTTTCCCATTTTTCTCCCTGGGCACTTGGTGTTAAGACTGACCCACCCCTCCTTTCCCACTCTCCCTTCTCCCACTACAACCTACCTGTCCCTCCCTTCAGGGCTCAGCTCTCATCCCACCTCCTCTAGGTGACCTTCATCCTCAGCTGCCGTACACAAACCCTCATTTGGACACGGACACTTCTGTCTAAAGCTATGACTGTTTCAGAGCTGAGGACAATGGTTTGTCCCACTGGTGCTGCGGCCTCAGTCCTAGAGGGCTTCCTCCTTCCCAGGCTGGGCATCTGGTGCCTACAAGTGCTTCTTAGGAGGAGAAAATAGGCTCTGAGAGGGCAAGCGATGCCCCCCAAAGCCTCCTGAGTTTCACCCCACCAGTCTTTCCACTTGTGTTTGCGGCCTTCAGGCCCTCAGTAGACATGTGTTGTGCATGATGCTTTGATTTCTCAGCCCAGCTGGATGAGTCACCTACCTCCACAAGCCAGCCAGCAGAAATGTGCGTGGGGTTGCGATGTGGGGGCTTCAAGGCTGGCTCTTTATGTTTTAATGCAGAAATAATTCAGCAAGAGGCAGAGTGATAGGTAAGAAGTGATTTATTAGAATAGGATGGTTGTGAGGCTGATAGGAGGGTGGTGGGCGAAGGGAGCACTGAACTCCGAGAGCTGAGTGGGCCACCATTTTATAATCAAAGGAAAAGCAGGGAGGGGGAGATCTGCTTTCATCATCAGCTCCTCCTCCACACTGGGTAAGGAAGTTTTCTTGTCCCTACACGGTCAAATTAGGAATATTGAAGTGCAGTGGAGATGAGCAAAAAGGGAGTAACATATACTAAATGTGGTAAATCATCTCTGGTTTCAGTATAACATCTTTTCCTTATATTTTTGTTTTCAGCGTGCAGAGGAGCATGTCCTAGGAATCATTATCTTACTGAGCTCGCTGGGCAGGATGTGGGCCTCATTTCACTGTTGCTTTATTTGGGAGGAGGCCTATCTCATACTTCTGTTGCGTGGGTTTGTGGCTAAGCAAGTCTGCTTGGTTTTGTGTTTAAGTAGACTGTAAGCGGGGAGAAGGCAATGGCACCCCACTCCAGTATTCTTGCCTGGAGAATCCCATGGATGGAGGAGACTGGTGGGCTGTCGTCTGTGGGGTCGCGAAGAGTGGGACACGACTGAAGTAACTTAGCAGCAGCAGACTGTAAGCCAATGAGCAGCCATTCACTTACAGGGGTCTCCCATACTTTTTTCTCACAGTCCCCTACTGGGATGACCTATTTAATCACCTATTTTGTCCCATTACTCTGTCCCTATCAGAACCAGTCTTTGAGCCAAGTCTACAAAATCACAGGAGATTTGTAGGAGCAGAACAGTGTTTGTCTCCTAGCCCAGCAGAGTAAAGGGTGTGCGTGCGTCCTTTATTCTGCTTTCCTTTACAGTGTGAATGAGGTGTGCTTAGGGAACTTTACTGATGCAGGCGGGATCTCTGATTCCTTGTGGAGCCCCGAGGCACTGTGCTAAACACAGAAATGAAGCGAGTGTTAAATTGACTTGGGCAACATCAGTGCTCTGCTCTGAGCCTTGGTTTCCTCATCTGTATATAAGGAATGTGTGCCATTGTGCTCATCCTCACTGGTTGGCCAGAAAAATGCAAATTATAACAGCAAGATACCTTTTTCACCCAGCGGGTAAACAAAACACTGTAAAAAGCGATTTCTAATGTTAGAGGGAAAATGGTACATTTGTGCATTACTTGTGGGACTATGAATTGCTACAGTCCTTGGGGAGAAGAGTGTTATAGCATCTTCAAATGAAAAATATGCATGCCATCAGCAGTCAGGAAAGAGGGCACACTTGGAAGTGAGTAATACACCCTTGGGAGTATTGACCAAAAGCATATAGAGGGTGGGCTCCTCAGGTGCTGGTAGTAGTCTATTCCTTGACCTGAGTTCTGGTCACACTGTGTTGTATTGATGAGAATTCAATTAGGAACAACTGTATATTTATGGCATACTTTCTGGTATGTTATATTCTGATAAAGTGTTACATGCTTGTCTTTTGATCTTTAGAAATCTATCCTACAAAAATAAAAGCACCAACATGTATCAGATGTAAAGATTCACTCACAAGCATGTCGATTTGCAGTGACATAAAACCTGAAAATAATCTGACTTGTCGTAGAAAATAGATGAATAAAAAGTGTATATACCCACTGTGGAACCAGAAGCAGATTATCCAAAAAGTTATATCAGTCTGTATTGAGCTGCAGAAAGGTTTATGATAAATCATTAAATCAGGGTGGGGGAAGCAGGTTTGCAGAGTAAGATGTATGATATGATTCTGTTTTTGTGAGGGAAGAGAAGGAACCCATGTATGTGTTCATATGTTTGAGTATGTGTATTTGAAGAGAGATGAAGCTGTAGAAGGGCACCCACCATGCTGCTAACTTAGATTCCCTCCCCTGAAAGTTTGGAAGAGAGATTTTTATATATCTATATGCTCGTTTTTACAAGCATAATATGGGGCTTGCCTTGTAGCTCAGTTGGTAAAGAATCTGCCTGCAATGCAGGAGACCCAGGTTTGATTCCTGGGTTGAGAAGATTCCCTGGAGAAGGAAATGACAGCCCACTCCAGTATTCTTGCCTGGAGAATCCCATGGACAGAGAAGCCTAGAAGGCTACAGTCCATGGGGGTCACGAGAGTTGGACACGACTTAGTGACTAAACTGCCACCACAAGCCTTGCCCGGGGTCCAGCCCCGGTGGATCCAGGGTAATTCGAAGGTGGTACGGAGTAGGCGTCCTAGGAAAAATCTTAATTACAGATATAGAGAGAGATTAGAAACGGATAGTGTAGTAGGAAATATTAGTGGAGAAAAAGAGGCTGAATAACTTGATTTACCTGGAATACCAATCACCACCTACGTAGGCCACAGGCGTCTTTCCGTTCTCCCAAAGAAGAGGAGGCACTGAGGCCTCCCCGGTCCGATCTTAGAAGCCCTGGCAAAGTTAGTAGGCTTGGTGCATACCCTCGTACCAGATAGGAATTCAGCCAGGAAAACGGGGAGCAAGAAAGAAACGACACGGGGAATCAGTCTTTCTAGAAATTTATCCCATTTCTTTATTTTTCAGGTTTGTTTATATACTTTTTGTTATACATAGGGATGAATACAGAGTCACACGGGGGTCAGCAGACCTGACCTTTGTCACAGTCAGGTGCTTCATATAAAATTATACAAAGGTCTTACGGGTTTTACATCATCTTCTGGCCATGAGGCCTGCTGACATTTTATGGCCCTTTCTGATACTGGTCAGTTAACCAGAAAACTTATTTTTCCGGGGGT
>SJYX01014092.1:1019-12726 GCA_006410675.1 Oreotragus oreotragus
AGAAGGAAATGGCAACCCCCTCCAGTATTCTTGCCTGGAAAATCCCAGGGATGGGGGAGCCTGGTGGGCTGCTGTCTATGGGGTCACACAGAGTCGGACACGACTGAAGTGACTTAGCAGCAGCAGCAGCAGCCCATTTAATTGAATGCATGTTTCCTTCTTATGGGCTTTTGTGAGATCTTCTATATTCTGAATACAAGTCCTTTATCAGTTACATGATTTTCAAACATTTTTCGAGTCAATGGCTTGTGTTCATTCTCTCAACAGTTTGGAGGAGCAGAAAGTTTTCTTTTTCAGGAAGTACAATTTATCGATTTGTTCATTTGTGGATTGTGGTTTTGATTTCTTATCTATTAAATTTTTACCTAACCCAGGGTCACAAGGACTTTCTCTTGTGTTTTCCGGTACAGTTTTTGTTTTTATGTTTAGGTTTATAAAGTATTTAGAGTAGAGTTTTATATATGGTACTGTGTATGGATCACACTTTATGGCTGTGCATATGGCTATCCACTTCTCCAAAGACCATTTGTTGAAAAGACTATTCTTTGTTTACAAAATTGCCTTTGTAGCTTTGTTATAAATCAGTTGTTCACATATTTGTTGGTCTATTTTTGACTCTTCATTTTGTTCTTTTGATATACATTTCTACCTTTACCTCAATACCATACTGTTTTTATTATTCTAGAGTTATAAAGAATCTTAAAATCGGGTAGTGTTTCTCTTCCCACCCTGTTATTGTCAAAGTCATTTTTAATAGTGTAGGTCCTTTTTATTTTTATAAGACATTAGAAATCATCCTGTCATTTTCTAGAAAAAGTGTCTGCTGGGATTTTTATTGTGGTTGAATCTATAAATTCAATTGAATTTGAATTCATTCACTTGAATCTATAAATCAGTTTAAGAATAGACATCTTAACAATACTGAGTCTTCCAAACCATGATGATAACATGTCTCTCAATTTATTTAGGTTTTATTTAATTTCTCTGAGCAATGTTTTGTAGTGTTTACAGTATAGGCATTGCACATCTGTGGACAAATTATCCCTAAGTATCTCATACTTCTTGCTGCTATTATAAATGGCAGTATTTTTAAACATTTATTTATTTTAATAAATCAATTCACATCACTTCATCACTTCACTACATTGTGGTGGCAGGGGCCACCACATCAACAGAAATCAGCCATGGGCACACATGCGCCCCTGACATCCTGACCCCCTCCCAGCTCCCTCCCCATCCAGCCCTCTTCATGCATCACACTTGCATTGGTCATCTATTTTACATATGGTAGTATTTTTAATTAATTAAAATGCTAAAAGTTTCATGTATTTTATTTTTGTTGAACTGGCAGCAATCAAATGTTCAACAGAACCCGCTGAGGAATCTTTTTGGTTGAAAGCGCAGAATACTCTAGAATGGAAAGGGCATTTGACGCATAACTTGCATTTCCTGTATTTCCACATCAGTTTTTATTCTTTATTGCTGATTTACTGAAATTGTGGAGAAAAATGTCCCAGAGACAATTCTACAAGTCACTTCCAGAAAAAATCATCATTAAAAAGCCCAGTAGCTTTGAAATTTATAGAAATGAATCTGTTGAATTGTGGGGATTTTCTTCTTTATACTCCAGTGAATCTACCTCAGTGAATTCCTGGGATATTGAGTGGTGAGAGAGAATGAGGGTGGGAGAGGAGAGGGAGAGAGAGAGCATGTGTATATGTATGTATCTATACACATATGTGTATATTGCTAGAGCTTCCGGGAATGTTTACTGTGTAGAACACTTGAGGTCAATTACTGTGTGTTATATCAGTCCTAATTTCTATCACATATTGGAACATAATCAGAGTGCATAGTGTTTGATTTTTTCCCCAGTTTTACCTGACTGCATCAAATCTCACTGCAGTCAGAGTCACCATGGAAACTGACTGCAGTGAGATTTGACGCAGTCTGAGTGTCTATTTGTGATTCTTACCCAAACCACTTGTTGCTATGGTTTCTGCCAAGTATTGCTTTTCCAATTTTGTCATTCCTTCTAGAATTAATACTTAGCATTTGAGTGTTGGGTCAAGCTTTTCCTTTTCCCCATGACTAATTAATTATTCAATAATTGTTTTCATTTGTATAAGTATGACCTCTAAAGTCTTATTTTTCTCAAAGGGTTTATTATCAGTGAACATTTTTTAAAAACATTTATTTGGCTGGCCCAGGTCTTTGTTTCCATATGCAGGATCTTCACAATTCCTTCTAGAATTAATACTTAGCATTTGAGTGTTGGGTCAAGCTTTTCCTTTTCCCCATGACTAATTATTCAATAATTGTTTTCATTTGTATAAGTATGACCCCTAAAGTCTTATTTTTCTCAAAGGGTTTATTATCAGTGAACATTTTTTTAAAACATTTATTTGGCTGGCCCAGGTCTTTGTTTCCATATGCAGGATCTTCATTGCTGCATGTAGGATCTTTTAGATGTGGCACGAGGGAGCTCGTTCCCTGGCCAGGGATTGAACCCGGGCCCCCTGTGTTGGGAGTGCAGAGTCTTAATCACTGGGCCACCAGGAAAGTCCCTATCATTAAGTATTTTAGTGCTCAAATTGTCCCCAAATTGGNTGCTGCATGTAGGATCTTTTAGATGTGGCACGAGGGAGCTCGTTCCCTGGCCAGGGATTGAACCCGGGCCCCCTGTGTTGGGAGTGCAGAGTCTTAATCACTGGGCCACCAGGAAAGTCCCTATCATTAAGTATTTTAGTGCTCAAATTGTCCCCAAATTGGCCAGTGTTAGTGCTTCAAGTTGACCTATGGGTCCATTTGACACCTCCCTTTAATTCTTTGTCCATGTATGTTCTCTGTGCCTATCCCCTAATCTGTAGAAAGTAAGTAATGATGCCCACAGAACACTGCTTTGAGAATCTGAAGATAAAAATAACCTATAGCACACAGTATCTAGTAGGTCCTCAGTAATGTTAGCTCCCATTCCAACATTACCTCCTCCATCCTGTTTAGTGTGATGCCTCTGATACTACCAAAATAGCATCACTACTGTTACTGGTAAAGAACCTTTCTGCCGGTGCAGGAGACATAAGAGACATGGGTTCGATCCCTGGGTCAGGAGGATCCCCTGGAGAAGGTCATGGCAACCCACTCTAGTACTCTTGCCTGGAGAATCTCACAGACAGAGGAGCCTGGCAGGCCACAGTCCATATGGTCGGAAAGAGTCAGCCATGGCTGAAGCAACCTAGCACAGCACAGCACTGGAGAGAATACTTGGACATGTAACACAGGCAGGGATAAGCGCATATGTCCATGATGTGAGAGCCTCAGCACCACTGCTGTGTGTGGAGGGGGCTGTGTGATGGAGCTGGGGAAGAGGAAAAGCATCACTGCACAACTTCCAGGGAAATGAGAGGGGCAGACAAGCACATCCATACCCCCTAACCCTGCATTTCATGTGCTTTCCCTTCCTCTCACTTTCCTCTATTCCACGTGCTTTCTTATCTCCTTACTCTTCCTTAAAGTGAGACATCATGGAAGATGTGGACACTGAGCCCCAGAAACAGGATCCAGTAGAGAAGAATTAAGTGTGATGTTGAGTCTGCTAGACAGGTTCCTGGAGCAAGAGTGAAGAGATCGGGTCCCATCACTGGACACCTGAGGTAAGTCACTACCCTTTCCCATGCCTCAACAGGATGAAAGTGAAAGTTTTCGTTGCTCACTCATGTCCGACTCTTTGTGACCCCATGGACTGTAGCCCACCAAGCTTCTCTGTCCATGGGATTCTCCAGTCAAGAATACTGGAGTGAGTTACCATTTCTGTCTCCAGGGGGATCTTCCTGACCCAAGGATCAAACCCAGATCTCTGGCATCTGCCCTCAATGCAGGAGAACCTGTTTTAATTCCTGGGCTGGGATTATCCGCTGAAGAAGGGATAGGCTACCCACTCCAGTATTCTTGGGCTTCCCTTGTGTCTCAGCTGATAAAGAACCTGCCTGTAATGTGGGAGACCTGGGTTTGATCCTTGGGTTGGGAAGATCCCCTGGAGAAGGGAACACCTATGCACTCCAATATTCTGACCTGGAGAATTCCATGGACTATATAGTCCATGAGGTCGCAAAGAATTGAACACTAATGAGTGACTCGCTTTCACTTTCTTTACCATCTTAGCCATCAGGGAAGTCCATACAACAGGATAATAATATCCAATCCTCTCCAGCACCCAAGAGAATTGTGGAGTTTAAGTGTGATGCCATATGGGAAAATAATCTGTGTTCATAGGGTGAGGGAAGGGTCAGTGCACTTTGCAGTAATTACATTAACAGAGATGCTCAGATATCCTAGAACTCTGCCGGGTAGTCATTAAATTTTAATACTACACAAATATCTGTCCTTTAGGTCAGAATTTCTCAAAGTGCCATCCTTGGACTATATCACAAAATGATCAGGGATTGCTTATTAAAATTACAGATTCCTGGACCCAACGTAGGTTTGCTGAATCAAAAACATTTACACTAATACCTCCAACTAATTATGGTATTCATCCAAGTTTGAAATGCACTGCTGTGGTTTTACAAAAAGTTTTTCTAAAATTTTTGAATTCTTTAATGTCTAATTTTATTGTTATTTGCACCTGATAGTCAATTTTCATTATCTTTTCTCCTGCAATGTGTTTCCAGGACTCAAGAAGCTTGGATTAACTTTGTTAGAGTGGAATCCATTTGAAGTCATACATCTTAGGTGGGTACTAACATACTTGTTGCTCCCTGTGGGCATTTACACTTCATGTAGGTCTAGAGATCAAGACGAGGAAGGTGTGGGTGCAGATATGGAATTGGTCTGGCATGCCAATTGGTTGACACCCAATGTACATTAATAAATTAATGAGATGTAGATGCAGGAGAAGGCAAAAAATATCTATGTAGATTTCCTCTCGGTCTTTTTATTATGAACATTATGAATTTTTCAGAGAGAGTTGTGATCACTCAGTACTCCTTGGTTCATAATTTGCTTTGAGAAAAAAAAATCTCTGTTTATAAAGCTTGCCTTTTCAATTGGGAGAAAATAACCTGTAGAAAGTAGAGAAAGATGCCACCTGGTGATCAGAGTCAGAATTGCAAATGTGCAAGTCAATTAGGAGACTAGTTTTGGAATAGATTTCATGGAAGTGAGGGAGGTAGATGAATTCATCATATAGGCCAAAGCCTTCAAGAATTTTCCAGACACTGATAGAGATCCTTTCATACTGATACCCATCCTGGGATCTTCTGCTCCTACAGCTGGAAGTCAAACCCCTGCTGCACCAATCAGTGTGAATAATTAGTGTGAATAAGTTCGAGACATAGAAACACATGCATGCACACACACAAAAACATTGTCAGGTAAATTATCTTGGTCTGCTTCTTTTACCTACAAAATGGTATACTATGATCATGTTTCCAAAGCAATGAATATATGCATGTCATATTTGTAATCAGGTTCAAGTATTTTTAAGTTTTCAGCATTTTATTAAAGTTTCCATATTTAAAATAGTATAGAAATGAAGACTTAGAAAAGGAAAGGATCCAGTCTCTCACCAATGACTACAGACTGAATTATTATCAGAGAAATATCTTTAATGGAAATGTTTAGAAGATGAATTTATTCTTTCCCTTCTGCTCCCACCTTCTGACCGCCATAATATAAAGCCCATCTCTGTAAATTTATTGGTGTTTCTTCTCCAGATTTTTCTCTACACATAGCACACTAACTTGTAATCACACACTTATATCATATACACATGTATCATGTTGATATTAGTATTTATTCAGTTAGCCAAAAATTTCACTAGGGTTTTTCTGAAAAACCCAAATGAACTTTTTGGCTGACCCAATATATTGATACTTTTGCAGAAATTCAACATATTGAAACTTTTGCAGAAATGCCATCATATCTCTCATTATATTTTATGATTTGTGTCTTTCACTAATATTAATTTTCATTTATTTGTTTGCTATGTCACTACTTGTATAAAATATCTGGACCTGGGACAAAAAGGAGGCTCTTAACCTTGGTGAGAGCATGTTTATTGCAATCATGGGAACAGAAACATAATGCAGTGGAATAAGGAGTTAGTGGGAATTGTAGAATGTTAACAGGAAATGTATAAAACTTTCTGCAACTTACATTTTCAAAGAGAAGATAAGGATGGAGGGAGGGAGAAAGTGAGAGAGAGGAAAAAAAAGAGAAAGAGGGAGAGACTGCCTCATAGCATGGGGATGAAGGTTCCAAGGAGGGAAATTTTTTTTTTTTTATCTTCAGTTCCTTGAAAATTGAGAAAATTTGAGTTAATGTGAAGGAGCCATTCCAGCTCCTTTAATCCCTGAATTTTCCCATATATTCATTTCCCATCTTATCATCTTATTTCCATATAGAGTTAATGAAAATGGGATAATATAAGTTTTCAGGCCAATATATGTTCAGTTATTAATGAGTGAAAGAATGGACAATTGTGCATCCACGAAATGCTAGTAATTTAGGTTTTTTTTTTTTAATTCATAGGAAGATAGTAGATGACTAAAATCTGGTGTGACATGGATGGATGTTGCATGATCTGATCTGAAACCCCCTACAGCGCTGAGTGGAAGAAAGGTCTAAAATTTTCCTATCAATGTATTAACACAAGGAGCAGTCTAGGAGCAGCAGTTAGGCAACACCAGAGCCCCCTCCCCTGGTACCATCGCTCACTGAGCTCACCAGCTGAGTAAGAGGCAAGCCTGTCTTCCCAGTGTGGGGACTGGATTAGGGTCTGCTCAGAGGCATGATGTTGGGCACTTTTTAGGAGCGTCTAAGCATCCCAAGAGATTAGAGATCCTTCTCTCTTTAAAACTTTGAACTCAAGCCATATCAGAGAGACAGTTGCTTCCTTCATAAAGATATCTATCTTTTCATTAAGAGAACAGTGAGAAATGATTTTACACAGTGCCTGCCTTAGTCCTGAGGCACAGGCAGACCCAAGCTGCTGTGCCCCAACATATAAAGGGCCTTTGAAGTCCTGCCATGTGCTATACACTCTGGGAAGGTTTCCACATTCATCCCTCAGGGCAGCTCTGTGACAAAGGTATTGTGAGTCCCAGTCACAGATGACCAAGCAAGTCCTTGTAGAGCATGTATATATCGCCTTCCTAGAAACTGGCATTAGGGGAACGAGGTTCCATCCCCTGCCCTCTGCAATGGACTACAGAGCAGCCTCCCTTTTAGACAGTGGGCTCTTAGGGCAGAAGAGCTGGTCATTTTGCCCTCCCCTGATATTGTGAAACTGTGAAGACTCACTCAAATATCCCTCTTGATGATGAAGATCTTACTGTACCTACATGCTCACATACATTCATTACCTTGGAAAAGCATTCATCGTGTTCAATTTTGTGAGGAGAGAATCAAAATGTAATTGACAACATAGCTCTGTGTGTGTGTGTGTGTGTATGTGTGTGTGTGTGTGTGTGTGTGTATGAGTGAGTGTTGTAAGACAGGTTTTGGATAATTTTTAAGTCTCACTCTTTTCACTTTGATTTTCTGATGATGTGACTGTTAAATATTGTCTTCTTTTGTGTTTCACTGAATGTATATACATGTATACTTGTATATGGGCTTCCCTGACTGCCCAGAAGGTAAAGGATCCACCTGCAATGCAGGAGACACAGGAGACGTGGGTTTGATCCCTGGGTTGGGAAGATCCCCTTGGAGGAGGTTATAGAAGCCTACTCCAGTATTCTTGCCTGAAGAAACCAATGGACAGAGAAACCAATGGACAGCCAAGTCTATAGGGTCACAAAGAGTTGCACCCAACTGAAGTGATTTAGCACACACGCATGGAAAACACAGGAGACGTGGGTTTGATCCCTGGGTTGGGAAGATCCCCTTGGAGGAGGTTATAGAAGCCTACTTCAGTATTCTTGCCTGAAGAAACCAATGGACAGAGAAACCAATGGACAGCCAAGTCTATAGGGTCACAAAGAGTTGCACCCAACTGAAGTGATTTAGCACACACGCATGGAAAAGGCAATGGCACCCCACTCCAGTCCTCTTGCCTGGAAACTCCCATGGACGGAGGAGCCTGGTGGGCTGCCGTCCATGGGATCGCTAAGAGTCAGACATGACTGAGCCACTTCACTTTCCCTTTTCACTTTCGTGCATTAGAGAAGGAAATGGCAACCCCCTCCAGTGTTCTTGCCTGGAGAATCCCAGGGACGGGGGAGCCCGGTGGGCTGCCGTCTATGGGGTCGCACACAGATGTACATGACTGAAGCGACTTAGGAGCAGCAGCAGCAGCAGCAGCAGCAGCAGCAGCATGCTTATATATATTTATACACACACAAATATATACATATATATATATAAGCTTACACTGTTCCAAAGGCTGAAAAGTCTCACAGTCTGCTGTGTGCAAGCTGAAGAACTAGGAAAGCTAGTATCATAATGTAACACAATTCCTAAAGCCCAATAACCAGGGGAACCCATGGTGTAATGCCTCTTCTGAACTCAAAGGCCTGAAAACCACAAGGCCACTGATGTAAGTCTCAAAGTCCAAGAAGGCCCAAAAAACAGGAACTCCAATGTCTGAGGGCAGGAGAAGATGAAAAACTCAGGCCAAGAACAAAGAGAAAATTCACCCTTTTTGCCTTTTTGTCCCATTCTGGTCCCCCAATGTACTGGATGATGCCCACCCACATGCAAGAGGATGAATTTCTTTATTTAGTCTCCCGGATCAAATGTAATCTGTATCAGAAACACCCCCACACCAGACAGACTCAGAAATAATGTTTAACCAGCTATCTTGACATACCTTAGACAGTCAAGTAAATATTAAATTAACCATCACCCCTCTGGTCTTCATTATTTCCTCTTAAGGAAATAATTGAGAACTACATCAGGTAGTGTTATGCTTTTATTTTAACCATCAGACAGAACTTAGAAATCTAAAGAGGAGAAGGAAAAACTATAGTATTTACCTATATATGTGTTTTTTCTGTTTTTCTTTCTTCCCTACTAATGTTCCAAGTGTGTCTTTTTTGCCAATTCCTTTTTTTTAAGAACCTCCTTTAGCCATTCTTTTATGGAGCATCTGCTATTGGCAAATTCTTTTAGTCTCCTTCTTTTGAGAATGTCTATATCCCCTTCCATTCCTAAAGGCACTTCAGGACAGCCTAGCCAGATACATTGACAGTTCTTTTCCTTCAGCACTTTAAAATTGCCCTTTTCTTCTGTACCCTATGGTTCTTTATGAGAACTTTTCTGTCACTCACAGTACTTTTATGGTATCATTTTTCACTCTCTGTTTTCAAGAGTTTATGTATGTATTTACTTTTCTGAAGTTTGAACACGATGTGTTTTCATGGATTTCTTACGGGTTATCCTTTTGGGGTCTGATCAATAGTCTGTACCTGTAAGCTTGTGTGTTTTGCCAAATTTCCTCTGAATACTTTTTATTGCATGCACATTTTCTCTTCCTTCCCAAAACATCAATGACATATTATATCTCTTACTATGGCATCACTGGTATCTGATACTTTGTTCTATTTTATTTTCAGTCTATCTTTTTCATGTTGTTCAAATTGGGTAATTTTTGTGTACTTTCTTCATGTTCACTGATTTTTGTTCTCTCTCTGCTCCATTCCACTGTTGCATTCATCCACTGAGTTTTTATCTGTTATTTGTATGTATCAATTCTAAAATTTCTCCTTATATATCTTCTATTTCTTTGTTGAGACTTTCTATTTTTTTCACAGTTTTCACATGTTGTTGTTTACTCATTGAGATATTTCTATTATTATTTTAAATAATTCTATAAATAAATTAAATAATTCTAATATCTGTTTCATCTTGATGTTGGCATCTGTTGATTGTCTTTTCTCAGTCAAAGGAAGATTTTCCCAGTTTTTGAATAGAAGAGAGACTTTTGTATCTGAGATATTTTGCATATTATGTTATTGACTCTGGGTCTTAATTAATCAGTTTTAGTAAGTCTCTTGTGACACCATGCCAGTTAGGGATGAAACTTGTAACAATGTATAAAAGCAGGTGGGGATGAAAGTCCAGATTTACCATTTTCCTGTGACTCAAGAGTTGGAGGGTAGAATGGGAGGGGAAGGGATGCCTCATAAGTGTTTGGAACCCCCCACCAGGCCTCGCCCTACACTACCCTGGCTTGGAGAAGGAGCACACCTCCTTGCTGTCCCCCAAGTGGCCTCCACTGACACCACGTTGGGGGAGGGGGTGTTTATTACTGCCAGGTGGGGATTTCCCCGCTCAGCCTCTACTAACATGGGGGATGGGGCAGGCGTGGGGGTGAAAGAAGTGTTCCATGTCACTACTGCTGGTGGAAAAGGGTTTCTCTGCCCACCAGGCCTCCACCGACACCACCCAGGTAGGAGTGGGAAGGCGCTTCCTACCTGCCCTCCTTATGGCCTCCCCTGACACTGTAGAGGGGAGGAGACCTCCTCATCAACGGATGGCCATGAAAGTCACACTTTCCCATTTGGCTTCTGGTGACACCAGCCCAGAGGGGGAAGGGTGCCTTCTCTTCTATCAGAGAGGAGGTGAAGGAGAGCCTCATTATGATTGGGTGTGGGTAGAAGTTAGGTGGGCTTTCCTAGAGGTTCAGTGGTAAAGAATCCACCTGCCAAGCAGGAGACTTGGGTTCGATCCCTGTGTCAGAAAGATCCTCTGGAGAAGGAAATGACAACGCATGCCAGTATTCTTGCCTGGGAAATCCCATGGACAGAGGAGCCTGGCAGGGCTACAGCCCATGGGGTCACAAACGGTCAGACACAACTTAGCCACTAAAACACAACAGAAGTCAGGCTCCCTGCATGGCCTCCACTGACACTGCGTGTGTGGAAGGGTGGAACTAATTTCTACCAGTGGGGATAAAAGCCCCTTTCCCCCAAGTGGTCTGCTCTGAGACTGCTCAGAGGGTGGTGTGGGGTACCTGCTTACAATCAAGTGGGCATGAAATCAAAGCTCCCCACTCAGCCTTTGCTGCTGTGCTGAGGGTATATAGCTGGGTTTCATTCTGTGGTGCTTGTCCGAGGTAGGACATTGATTTCTAAAAGTTTTCTGTCTGTGTCAACTCTCCTTCTGCCTCTCTCTTATAAAACACTTGTGATTCCATACCCCTCATCCAAGGTAACAAGCAGTGGCTGCACTTTGCTGGAGCAGCTGTGAAGAGATACCCCACGCCCAAGGTAAGAGAAACCCAAGTAAGATGGCAGGTGTTGCAACAGGGGATCAGAGGGCAGACACGTTGAAACCATACTCACAGAAATCTAGTCAGTCTAATCACACTAGGACCAGGGCCTTGTCTAACTCAATGAAACTAAGCCATGCCTGCGGGGCAACCCACGACGGGTGGGTCATGGTGGAGAGGGCTGACAGAATGTGGTCCACTGGAGAAGGGAATGGCAAGCCACTTCAGTATTCTTGCCTTGAGAACCCCAAGAACAGTATGAAAAGGCAAAATGATACAACACTGAAAGAGGTACTCCCCAGGTCAGTAGGTGCCCAATATGCTACTGAAGGTCAGTGGAGAAATAAATCCAGAAAGAATGAAGGGATGGAGCCAAAGCAAAAACAATACCCAGTTGTGCATGTGACTGGTGATAGAAGCAAGGTCCAATGCTGTAAAGAGCAATATTGCATAGGAACCTGGAATCAAGGCAGGTCCATGAATCAAGGCACA
>SJYX01014092.1:16957-27598 GCA_006410675.1 Oreotragus oreotragus
GACAGGGAGGCCTGGTGTGCTGCGATTCATGGGGTCACAAAGAATCGGACACGACTGAGCTACTGAACTGAACTGAACTAGATAATCCAGGATAACCTCCCCATATTGATAATATTCGGAAGTTTCAGGGATTGGAGTCTGATATCTTTGGAAGCAAATATTAAGCCTACTACAATAATCATACCATTTTGTATCTCCGTGAGCAGTGTAGGAAAGGACACGGTTGTGAAAGTACTTGAAAGTGAAGGTGAAAGACCCTCAGTTGTGTCTGACTCTTTGTGACCCCATGGATATACAGTCCATGGAATTCTCCAAACCAGAATACTGGAGTAGGTAGCAGTTCCCTTCTCCAGGGGGTCTTCTGAACCCAGGGATCAAACAGGGTTCTCCTGCATTGCAGGCAGATTCTTTACCAGCTGAGCTACCGAGGAAGCCCAGTTTAGAAATGGTATCTTAGTGTAGTTGTAATTGCATCTCTCTTGTATCAAGTTTGAGATTCTTTTCATGTGTTTATGGACATAGTACATATTTTTGGTAAGTTGTTTATATTTGCTACATGTCTTTGATAAGGTTGCTGTGTTTGATGCCTCTATATTGATAAACTTATTTATAAAAGGAATATCAACAGTTCATTGGAGATACTCGTTGTAAATATTCTTACCCAGTGTCTTCTTAACTGGCTGTCATGTGCTTTGACATGCAAAGTTGTTTTTATTTTTACTTAGTTAAGTCTGTCAATCTCTTTTTCCTTGATGTGCTTGGATTTCAATTCCTAGTTAGGAAAGTAACCTCCAACTTCCAGATTATGGAGGGGTTTACTCATAGTTTCTTCTAATACTTGTATGGATTCTTTTTTTTACATTTAAATCTAAACCCCTTGTTATTTCTCCTGATGTAAAATCGAGAGATGGATCTCTTTTTACCTTTTAAACCATGTGCTTATTAAAATAGACACTTCCCTGGTGGCTCAGATGGTAAAGCGTCTGTCGACAATGCGGGAGACCTGGGTTCAATCCCTGGGTTGGGAAGATCCCCTGGAGAAGGAAATGGCAATCCACTCCAGCACTATTGCCTGGAAAATCCCGTGGACAGATTTTCTTATTAAAATCCTGCTGCTGCTGCTGCTAAGTCGCTTCAGTCATGTACATCTGTGTGCGACCCCATAGACGGCAGCCCACCAGGCTCTGCCGTCCTTGGGATTCTCCAGGCAAGAACACTGGAGTGGGTTGCCATTTCATTCTCCAGTGCATGAAAGTGAAAAGTGAAAGTGAGGTCGCTCAGTCGTGTCCGACTCTTCGCGACCCCATGGACTGTAGCCTAAAAGGCTTTTCCGTCCATGGGATTTTCCAGGCAAGAGTACTGGAGTGGGATGCCATCGCCTTCTCCACTTATTAAAATACTAGTTCTTAAATCACCCATCATATCTCTACTCTAAGAATGCTGCCTCAATCATATTCAATATCTCTGAATATAACTGGACCTGTATTAGTACTTTCTACTCTGTTTTATTAGTCTTTTTGTTGATTCATGGGGCAATATCACATTCTTCTATTGTGCATTATTATATGTTTTAGTATTTGGTAGGACTAGCTGCTACCCTTTCCCATCATGCTTCTTTTTCAAGATTTGTCAGACTATTCTTGCTGTTCCTGCCAAATTTGAGAATCAACTAATTATCATATAAATTTTATAATAATCTATTTGGGGCAATATCACATTCTTCTATTGTGCATTATTATATGTTTTAGTATTTGGTAGGACTAGCTGCTACCCTTTCCCATCATGCTTCTTTTTCAAGATTTGTCAGACTATTCTTGCTGTTCCTGCCAAATTTGAGAATCAACTAATTACCATATAAATTTTATAATAATCTATTAGCCAATCCTAAAGAAAATCAGTCCTGAATATTCATTGGAAGGACTGATGCTGAAGCTGAAACTCCAATATTTTGGCCACCTGATGCGAAGAACTGATTCATTGGAAAAGAACCTGATGCTGGGAAAAATTGAAGGTGGGAGAAGGGGACAGCAGAGGATGAGATGGTTAGATGGCATCACCAACTCGATAGACATGAGTCTGAGCAAGCTCCGGGAGTTGGTGATGGACAGGGAAGCCTGGCATGCTGCAGTTCATGGGGTCACAAAGAGTCAGACATGACTGAGCAACTGAACTGACTGATGTTATTTTGCTAGTATCATTGTCTAAATTCATATAAAACATTAATGATATTTAATTAGATGCACATTAAATTATTAACTTGGAAAAATTGGCATCTTTTTGCTATTGACTTTCCTTACTCAAGAATATCATATATTTCCTATATGTTCAAATTTAGTTCTGTGTTCTACTCAGATTTTGAACATTGCTTCTTAAGATCCAGTCATTTTCTTTTCTTTTATTATGTCTTCTAATTTTTAAAGCATTTGTATATAAGATTATATTGATTTTGGATGTTAATAGAATACCTAGTACTTTTCTTTTTTTAAAAAATATAAATTTATTTATTTTAATTGGAGGTTAATTACTTTACCTACTACTTTTCTAAATTCTCTTTTAGTTTGTGGTAACTTTGTTCACTTTTTCTTTGGATTTTCTAATGTGTAATCACATCAGCAGCAAACATAGATTTAACTACCTCCTTTTGCTTTTAATTGTTTGCTTTTTCACTTGCATTGTAAAATATCTCCTAAAAAATGTCAAACATTAGAAGAGATGAGTTGACATTTTATCTTGTACTTGCCTTTAGCAGGAACTGAAGGGTCCTCACTTNTAGATTTAACTACCTCCTTTTGCTTTTAATTGTTTGCTTTTTCACTTGCATTGTAAAATATCTCCTAAAAAATGTCAAACATTAGAAGAGATGAGTTGACATTTTATCTTGTACTTGCCTTTAGCAGGAACTGAAGGGTCCTCACTTTCTCCACTCATAGATGTTGCCAAATGTCTCTGTAAATAGATTATACCAATTCGTCCTCTTCCAACTGTGTATGAAGAATTAATGCCCTCCCCAATAGTTTTTTTTTAGTTTATTTCTTTCTCTATTTTTGGCTGTGCTGGGTCTTCGTTGCTGGGCAGGCTATTCTCTAGTTGCTGTGAGTGGGGCTACTCTTTAGCTGCAGCGCACAGGCCTCTCCTTGAGGCGGCCTCTCTTGTTGCAGAACACTGGCTTTAGGGTGCACAGATTTAGTAGTTGTGGCTCCATTACTGACATGGCATCACTGAAGCCTTGCTAAAAAAGATGATTTAATTAAGACCCAGAGTCGATAACATAATATGCAAAATATCTCAGATGCAAAATTCTTTTCTATCCAAAAATTGGGAAAATCTTCCATTGAATGAGAAAAGACAATCAACAGAAGCCAACATCAAGATGAAATATATTAAAATTATCTGATATGGATTTTAAAGTAATTGTAGAAATATCTCAATGAGTAAATAACAGCATGTTGAAAAACAGCAAAAAAATAGAAAGTCTCAACAAAGAAATAGAAGATGCAAGACAAAGGAGAAATTTTAGAATTGATAAATACAATAACAAAGTATTTATAAATAAGTTTATAAATATAGAGTCATCAAATACAGTAACCTTATCAAAGATATGTAATATAAACAACTTACAAAAACATGCACCATGTCCATAAACATACAAAAAGAATCTCAAACCTGATTCCAGTAACAGATATGTAATTACAACTACACTAAGATACCGTTTCTAAACTGTTACACTGGCAAATTTAAAAGTTTGTCAACACATTTGGGGAGGATGTGAGAACCATCTCCTTTCCCACACTGCTCATGGAGATTTTTAGAGCTGCAATTCTGGATGTGATCAGCAAAGGGGTACATGTCTCCATTTTGCTTGGGAGGGGAAGTGATAGACTTTAAGACAAGTAAACACAAACACACCCAGGTAAACACAAATACACACATGTCTACTATGTCTAGGTAATTATTTTAACCTTCTTTTTCTTCCAAGAGCACTATATTTTGTACATATTTCAAGGGTACTAAGTATATGTATATGTCTTTGTCAATCTGTTTACAAACATCTTTGCTCCAAATTAGTTCCTTAATGTTTTCCATAATATAATATTTCAAACAATAAGTGAATATGTATTTATAAAATAAAGTTATCTGGTATCTTTCCTCTTCCAAACCTCATCAAAAAGTACAAAAAAGTACATGTCAATAGATTCGTAGATATTCTCCATATGTATTTCTGCAGGTGAAGTATTAATTTGTACTTGCAGATAAACAAGTATGTATGCACAATCACACATTCTTCAAAATTATAATCACATCATACATACTTGCCTTTTGTTTGCTTTCCACTTTAATGTTGTTCGTCTTGATTTTTACATGTTTTCGTTGGTTACTGTGGTTTTGGCATTTAGAAGCACTTTTGTGCATGCACATTTCTGAGTGAATTCTCCATTGCTATCCTAACCATCTCTCTTCTGGTTAACATGTGTGCCTCCTATTTCAAGCCAGTCACGTTCATCTTTCCTAGATGTCTGCTAGCTGCCGCCTCATCCTCTCCAGTGACTGTGCACTCCTCATGGCACGCGTTAGCTCCCCTTTGCCACATCGTGCATCCAAAGGGGAGGCTGTATTCTTGGTCCCAAACGATTCCTGGAGTCTGACAAACAGGCCAGAAGAGAGTGGCTCTGTCTCTCAATAGCTGTGTAAACCTCAAAACATTCTTAACCTCCTTGAGCCTCATCTTCCTAATGTGTAAAAGGAAATCCTGACTCCTACCTTAGGGGATCATTGTGAGGTGTTCAAGGGGACTGCNAGACAAGTAAACACAAACACACCCAGGTAAACACAAATACACACATGTCTACTATGTCTAGGTAATTATTTTAACCTTCTTTTTCTTCCAAGAGCACTATATTTTGTACATATTTCAAGGGTACTAAGTATATGTATATGTCTTTGTCAATCTGTTTACAAACATCTTTGCTCCAAATTAGTTCCTTAATGTTTTCCATAATATAATATTTCAAACAATAAGTGAATATGTATTTATAAAATAAAGTTATCTGGTATCTTTCCTCTTCCAAACCTCATCAAAAAGTACAAAAAAGTACATGTCAATAGATTCGTAGATATTCTCCATATGTATTTCTGCAGGTGAAGTATTAATTTGTACTTGCAGATAAACAAATATGTATGCACAATCACACATTCTTCAAAATTATAATCACATCATACATACTTGCCTTTTGTTTGCTTTCCACTTTAATGTTGTTCGTCTTGATTTTTACATGTTTTCGTTGGTTACTGTGGTTTTGGCATTTAGAAGCACTTTTGTGCATGCACATTTCTGAGTGAATTCTCCATTGCTATCCTAACCATCTCTCTTCTGGTTAACATGTGTGCCTCCTATTTCAAGCCAGTCACGTTCATCTTTCCTAGATGTCTGCTAGCTGCCGCCTCATCCTCTCCAGTGACTGTGCACTCCTCATGGCACGCGTTAGCTCCCCTTTGCCACATCGTGCATCCAAAGGGGAGGCTGTATTCTTGGTCCCAAACGATTCCTGGAGTCTGACAAACAGGCCAGAAGAGAGTGGCTCTGTCTCTCAATAGCTGTGTAAACCTCAAAACATTCTTAACCTCCTTGAGCCTCATCTTCCTAATGTGTAAAAGGAAATCCTGACTCCTACCTTAGGGGATCATTGTGAGGTGTTCAAGGGGACTGGCCTCAAGATCTCAGTATGGTATTTGGTATAACTACATCACCAATATTTGCTGCCTTCCCATCCCAAACGCTTTTATCTTTTACAGGGACGAGGTTAGTTGCCTCAATAGCATCACCATATTAAAGTGAGTATTTGGGATGTAAGAAGAGGGAAGCACTCCCACTCCACATACTGTAGGAATTCCGGGCTGCTTCTGTGACCTTCATTGTAATGGGCTGGGCGGGGATTAAGCCCTCCCCCTTCCAAGGGAATAACTGTACTTTTCCTGTCCTCTGTTGGTTCCTCTGTGTTCACACATCATGACTGCACTGAGAATCTGGGACCTCCTTGAAGCTCCAAGATTAGGTAACTGTGGGTCTACAGGGAAGGACAAGATAGCAAGAATCAGGAGCTCCTGGGTCTCAGTATTGGAGCCACCCAACAGTGAGTTCCTTCTCCTGTTGTGACCGGCAGCATCACATGGGTGTTCACTGAGCCTCTGTCTCCCTTCCCATGTCCCAGGACCAAGGAGCTGCACAGGTCATGGCAATCATTTCACACGATCCTGATCCCTGTGGTCACCTCTGTTGTTTTAGTTGCTAAGTCATGTCCAACTCTTTTGCGACCCCATGGACTATAGCTCACCAGGCTCCTCTGTCTGTGGGATTATCCAGGCAAGAAGATTGGAGTGGATTGCCATTTCCTTCTACAGGGTTACCTCTGCAGAACCCCCTTAGTTTAAAAAGAGGAACAAGTGCTCATTGGAGTCATCAGAGACTCCTGAAAAAGGAGCTGGGCCTGGGACAGTGGGCAGGAATTAAGGGGGCTAGATGGAAGGGAGGTGATGGGGAATCCATCCTGACTCAAGTGAAGAGTGGGGGTTCCCAGGTGAGCAGACAGGGCTCAGAGGTAACTGATAGGACACTCCAGGGATCTGAGGTCATCCTCAGACTGATTGGGATTGTTATTTATAACAGGACTGATTGCAGAGTTATTATTTATTTGCTTCTTTGTGTTACCACATGAGCTTCCAGGAAGTCTGAAAGTGGAAGTGTTAGTCACTCAGCCGTGTCCGACTCTTTGTGACCACATGGACTGTAGCCCACCAGGCTCCTCTGTCCATGGGATTCTCCAGGCAAGACTACTGGTGGGGGTTGCCATTCCCTTCTCCAGGGGATCTTCCCAATCCAGGGATGGAACCTGGGCCTCCTGCATTGCAAGCAGATTCTTTACTGTCTGAGCTACTAGGGAAGTCCAGGAAGTCTGGGTGAGATCAAAACTTTGCCTGAGCCACGAGGTACTTGGCTAAAGCGTGCCCTTCTCCCATTACTTCATCATTTTTCTTTGATGCAGTTTGGTGTGCTGAAAATAGCCAGATACCACTTCTCGCTGCCTTATTGTATTTTGGAGGGATGAGGGACAGTATCTAAACTTTTCTGCTCCCCTTTTAGTTTTCTGCCTTTGGATATGGCCAGTGAGGAGGTTCTTCAGTGTTCACATCCAACCACTGACATAGTCCAGCACAGGGGCTGCAGAGTGGCAGGATCACAAGGCGAAGTTCATGGAGAGGAATTTTGTGATCATTAAGGGCACGATGACACTAAAACCCTATAAGAAGCCACACGGGATCAAGTGGAATCTCTATTTAGGAAGATAAGCAACAGATACACACTGCTGTGGAGGGCAGTTATTACAGGGGGCATTCCCAGAGGCAATGGTATCTGATTAGCTCAGAAATAAGTTCTGGGACAGTGTTGGGAGCAGAGTGTAATACACAGAAGCCAGAGATATTCTGAGAGAAGGCACACAACTTAGTTGGAGATGAAGGATGGAAAAGGGTGTCATCAAGCCACTTCCTGTAGAGGTACTACAGCTGTTTTTGAGGCACTTTTTCCAGGCTCTGTAGGTAGTGCTAGTGGTAAAAGACCCACCTGCCAATGCAAGGAGATGAAAAGGACTCAACTTCAATCCCTATGTCTGGAAGATCCCCTGGAGGAGGAACTGGCAACCCACTCCAGTATTCTTGCCTGGGGAATCCCATGGACAGAGGAGCCTGGTGGGCAACAGTCCATGGAATCGCAGAGTCGGACATGACTGAAGTAACTTAGCACACTTTGGAAGTGTCCATGAGCTTGATGCCTTTGTACTTGATGGGCAGAAGAGAAGACACATACTGGAAATAAGGCCTATTCCTGGAGCTAATCCCACATGACTTCCACAGCCCCCTGTGTGACCCTATCCTTAAACAGAGTATGCCAGGGCCCAGAGAGTGAACAGGACAGCTGCCCCTGGACCCTCCTGGTCAGGACTCCCATTTGTTGCCTTTCATACTAATCAGTCTTCCCATCCCACACATCATACTATTTCACAGTCTCACTACACCTTAGTCTAAGCATCTACCACGGACTCAGTTTCTTATAGATCTTTGATCAGCTTGGAGACCAGATACTGTGGAAACGATGAGTGGAAAGACTTAAGAAAATCTGCATTGCCTTCGCTGGGGGCTGAGTCAACCAATTCAGGACCGTTCTGCTGTCAGGGTTCTCTAGCCAGAAGACTACCAGGAACATACCTGTAGCCAAAGTTGGCTTTTTCCTTATTACAGTTTGGCAGAATGCACCCTGTAGATTCCTTAAGAGGACATTAGAAATGAAGCAATATAGGACTTGGATTTGTGTCAGGTGACTTCAGAGAGGCTTCATATTGCTCCTTATTTAATGCTGTCAGGAAGCAGGAGTGATTCTATGAACGAGTATGTTAATAAATTTTGACTGAAATGAGAGAACAATAGAGCAAGAAGAATCAGTCACTCGTATTCAGCATTAGAAGAGGGTGTTTGGTCATTGTTGTAGTTTGCTTGGTGATCTCCTACCCCCAGCATTATTGAGATATAATTGACACAACATTGTGTAAGTTTAAGGTACACAACATGAAGTTTGATATATGAACATATTGTGAAATGAGTACCACAATAACGTTACTTAACACATACATCAGTCTCACAGTTACCATTCTTTCTGTGTGTGGCAAAAATATTTAAAATCTACTCTCAGCAACTTCCTAGTATAGTGAACAGTATTATTAACTATAGTTACCATGCTGTATATCAGACCTCCAGAACTTATTAATCTTATAAACAAACTTTGTAATCTTTGATCACCATCACCCATTTCCCCACCTCCAATCCCTGGCAACCACCAGTCTACTCTCTATTTCTAGAAATTTGTCTGTTTTAGATTTTACATATGAGTGAGATCATACAGTATTTCTTTCTCTGAGTTATTTTACTTAGCATAATGCCCTCAGAGTTCATCCATATTGTTGCAAATGGCAGGAATTCCTTCCTTCTCTTGGCTGAATATTAATATGCAAACATATATATATATATAAAACATTTTCTTAATTCATTTATCTGTTGATGAACACTTAGTTCCTCTGAACTACATGCTCAGATTGTTATCTGAGGAACAATTATGCAGGCCATTGCTGAAGTGACCTGTGTCCCCAGTGGAATCCCCCTCAAAAGTGGAAGAGTGTGAATTTTAGGTGAATCTTCAGGCAAGATATTTGAAAACTTCAGCATGTTAAGTCCATTGTGTATTGCTACAACCTATGACAAATTGTGAACTCCATCTTTGGTCCCCCTTCACATATATGCCTGGAGACTGCAAATGTGGTAGAGTCACTAGATGACTCAGTTCAGTTCAGTTCATTTCACTCGCTCAGTTGTGTCTGACTCTTTGCAACCCCATGGACTGTGGCACGCCAGGCTTCCCTGTCGATCACCAACTCCTTGAGCTTGCTCAAACCCATGTCCATTGAGTCAATGATGACATCCAACTATCTCATCCTCTGTAATCCACTTCTCCTGCCTTCAATCTTTCCCAGCATCAGGGGCTTTTCCAATGAGTCAGTTCTTTCTATCAGGTGGCCAAAGTATTGGACCTTCAACTTCACTTTCTTTATGGTCCAACTCTCACATCCATACATGACTACTGGAAAAACAATAGCTTTGACTAGATGGACCTTTGTCGGCAAAGTGATGTCTTTGCTTTATAACATGCTGTCTAGATAGCTTTTCTTCTAAGTAGCAAGTATGTTTTAATTTCATGGCTTCAGTCACCATCTGCAGTGATTTTGGAGCCCCCCCAAAATAAAATCTGACACTGTTTCCACTGTTTCCTCGTCTATTTCCCATGAAGTGATGGGACCAGATGCCATGATCTTCGTTTTCTGAATGTTGAGCTTTATGCCAACTTTTTCACTCTCCTCTTTCACTTTCATCAAGAGGCTTTTTAGTTCTTCTTCACTTTCTTCCCTAAGGGTGGTGTCATCTGCATATCTGACATTACTGATATTTCTCCCAGAAATCTTGATTCCAGCTTGTGTTTCTTCCAGTCCAGCATTTCTCATGATGTACTCTGCATATAAGTTAAATAAGCAGGTTGACAATATACAGCCTTGACGTACTCCTTTCCAAATTTGGAACCAGTCCATTGTTCCATGTCCCTTTCTTATTGTTGTTTGTTGACCTCCATGCAGATTTTTCAGGAGGCAGGTCAGAAAATCTGGTATTCCCATTTCTTTAAGAATTTTCCAGTTTCTTGTGAACCACATAGTCAAAGGCTTTAGCATAGTCAATGAAGCAGAAGTAGATGTTTTTCTGGAATTTGAAAGACCTAAGCGACTCCATTTTGTTAACAGAAAAACTCCATTTTGTAATGTTCTGGGAAAAGAGCCTTTGGAAATCCCCTGACCTCACCCCACCACCTGTGAACGAATCAAAACCCTGGGAAATGGGAACCAATCAGAACTCAACACCTAACCCTTCACCAGAAGGTAACCAATTAGACGTCTCCCAACTTGGAAACTCCCGTTTTTCAAATTTCTCACGCCAGAATACCCTATATAAGCAATGTAACCCAGAGCTCAGGGCTCCTCCCTATAGCCGCTGTGT
>SJYX01014092.1:32126-42563 GCA_006410675.1 Oreotragus oreotragus
GGGTGTTCTTTGGAAGGAATGATGCTAAAGCTGAAACTCCAGTACTTTGGCCACCTCATGTGAAGAGTTGACTCATTGGAAAAGTCTCTGAGGCTGGGAGGGATTGGGGGCGGGAGGAAAAGGGAATGACAGAGGATAAGATGGCTAGATGGCATCACTGACTCGATGGATGTGAGTCTGAGTGAACTCCGGGAGATGGTGATGGACAGGGAGGCCTGGCGTGCTGCGATTCATGGGGTCGCAAAGAGTCGGACATGACTGAGCGACAGAACTGAACTGAATTGAACCAAGAATTTAGTGAATCTGAGCATAGGGAAATCAACCCAATTCCTTGGAGCTCAATTCCAGTCTCTGTAGCTCCAGGTAGCATCTGAATGGCTCCATAAGCTCCAGCACCTCAGTAAGCCTCAGCAACCTTGAAAAGTTGGTGGTTCTGATATTAGAATCTCCTTGTGAGGAACACATGAAAGAATAGATGCAATGTAGCAAGTGCAGAACTTGTCCTACCTCTGGCCCTCCCAGTTCTCTGGGTCTGCAGAATGAAGGAACACAGTGTAATGCAGCAGAGGCAGAATCTGGTACAGAGACTTCTCTGTGTTTGTAGCTACAAGTACCCAGGTCCCCAGTGCATCCTAACACCTCTGTAGGGGTGGTTTAGTTGGAAGCATTCCCTGGGTGTTAAGCTGGTAGAAAACCCAGAGGGCTGTTATTATAAGAAGTTAAAGCTCCTTTGGCCCCCAGGGCTCTCCTCCTCTATGCTCTTGGGGAGAGGACTTCCTGTAAGGACTCCATCTTGCTTGACATTGAGAGAGAGTTTGGGGCCTGCTCTCTCTTTGCTTGGCAGTCTTCCTTGATATTCTCCAAACCTCCATCCACACCCACACATTCTCCTCTAGAGAAGCCTGTGAGGACAGCAGTGACGAATCTCTGCCAGGTGACCCTATGGGTGAGTCACTCTGCATGAGAACTTCTTTTCAGATCTCCACAGGACAGGAGGATTTCTGGGTTCCCTTCCCCACCCCAACCCACAGGGCCCCTAACCAGCCAATCCTCTTTTAGAGAAAGGTGGGAGAGAGCCCAGACTGACTGCTTTCTACTCTTCTGAAGAAATGGGCTCTCAGACACCCACTCTGATTGCAGGTAAAAAATATTCCCTTTCTATGGAAATAGCCTTGGCTGGGTGAACTTTTTTTCTTGGCTAAGGAAAATGCATGAGTAATGTGATCTTCTCAGGTCTAGGGTTTGGGGAGTGGGGATGGTAACCTAGGTAAAGGGTGGGATTGTGTAAACTAATGTTCTTTGCATTTATACTAGAGGTTGGAGGAGGACGGAAACCCCACCATTGCTACTGAGTATTGAATTAGCTAGTCAGGGTAAATTGTATTAGTCCTTAGTTTTTGAGGCTTGCTTTTTTGCCTAGCATATGACCTATTCTGGAATGTTCAATCAGTATTTGCTATGTGCATTGTTCTATGTCAATTAAACAAATTTGTTTATTTAAGCCACATTTAAAAATCCTCTCCCTCTAGCTGAATTTTTGTTTCCCGTTTTGTCACTCATTGAGATGTGTTGAAGTTTCTCACTGTGACTGTGGATTTGTCCATTCCCTCTTATTTCTGTCAGGTTCTATTTTGCATATTTTGGCTCTATTTTAAGACATGCATACAAATTTAGAATTTTGTATTAATATCTTCTTATTGCATTGAACCTAACATCATAAGGAAATCTCCCTCTTTCTCTTATAATGTTTCTCTTTAAACTATACATTTTCTTTTACTAATATGATTATACTAGTTTTCTGTAGATTAATGTGGACAAGATATACATTTTGTCATTTTTTATTTTCATATTTCCTGATGATTAAATTTCACATGTTTCTCTTTTCAAGAGTGTTTGATGAAATGTTTCTTGTCCAGTTTGAAAATATCTGTCTTTCTATTTAGAATATTTAGCCTGAATCTTTTAATGTAAAGATAGATATAATTTGCTTTATGTGTATCATATTGCTACATATTTATTTTGCTGCTTCTAAGTTTCTTTTCCTTTCCATTGAAATGGTTAATATTTTGTGACTATTGAATTCTTAATTCATGCAGAAATCTAAACATTCTTTTGCTATTCTTGTAGNTAGCCTGAATCTTTTAATGTAAAGATAGATATAATTTGCTTTATGTGTATCATATTGCTATGTATTTATTTTGCTGCTTCTAAGTTTCTTTTCCTTTCCATTGAAATGGTTAATATTTTGTGACTATTGAATTCTTAATTCATGCAGAAATCTAAACATTCTTTTGCTATTCTTGTAGTGCTTACCCTTCATATTACAATGTGCATTTTTGCCTTTTAACAGTCTGGTGTTGGTGCATGGTAAGGAGCTTCAGTTGTGTCCAACACTCTAGGACACCACTGACTGTAGCCCACCAGGCTCTTCTGTCCACGGAATTCTCCAGGCAAGAATACTGGACGGGGCTGCCATTCCCTTCAGCAGGGTATTCTTCCAACCCAGGGATCGAACCCAGGTCTCCTTCATTGCAGGCAGATTCTTTACCATCTGAGCCACTAGGGAAGTCCTTTCACAGTCTAATATTAGTTAATTAGTTCTTTAAAACTCCTCAGACAATTATGGGACCTTGAGACACTTTGATTCCACATACTCTCTCCAAATTTATTGTCATTTATTTTCATTCTCTATAGATGTGAACCCCCAGAAAATATTGCTACTATCATTTTATATAGTTTAAATTTGTCTACATATTAACAAATGACATTGATATTTCTTTCCTGTGTCTATGGGACTCCACCTGGGATGATATTTCTTCTGCCCAAAGAAGAGCCTGTAATATTACTTTTAATTTGAGTCTTCTGGTCACAAAATTTCTGACTTTTTGTTACATTATGGTGAAATGAATACATTTATTTTTTAGGAATGTTTTTCCTTAAAATTTATTTTTTCTCCAACTAACATTGTTATCCTAAGGTAATATCTTGTTACTTTTGGAAACTTCTCAACCAAGTTCTATTCAAAGATCATTTCTCTACTTTTCCCTCTCCTTCTCTCTGGGATTCACATTAACCATGTGTTCGGTATACTCGCTGCATCACTTTTAATTCTCTACACCTCACTTTTGGTATTTTCCATATTATATGTGGGAGGAGAAGGGGAAGACAGAGGATGAGATGGTTGGATTGCAACACAGACTCAATGGACATGAGTTTGAGTGAACTCTGGGAGTTGGTGATGTACAGGGAGGCCTGGCAGTTTTGCAGTCCTTGGGGTCACAAAGGGACACGACTGAGCAACTGAACTGAACTGAACTGATATATCTTTCTAGGCTCCATTCTGGATATTTTCATCAGGCTTATCTTTCATTTCTCTAATTCTTCCTCCAGTGAGGCAGACCAGCTTTAACCCTTGAATATCACACCAGGGTATGTTTTATTGTCCCCCTAGAGCAGAGCAGAGAAGTGAGACTTGGGGACTAAAAGTCACTTGTCCCACGTCACCTAGACTGAACCAAGTAGAGCAGGATCTAACATCACAGACTACACTCTAGATCTAGACCCTTTCTTCTATGCCTGTTTTCCTGGCTGTGAATGCTCTACACCTCTCTCTCATTTCCTGAAAAGTGGAGCCACAGTGAAGTCTTTCAGCCTTTGTTTTTAGCACAGTGATGTATTTCTGTTTAGATTATACAGTCAGTGATATTTTTTCCTTAGCCATGATATTTACCCAATACTTCTTCTGGTATTGGGACCATTGATCTGTTGTTGTCAATTTTAGAGCACACTGATAAACTGAACCCTTTACAAAGAAGAGCACGAAGCTGGAGTTTTTACCGAAGGCGACGCAACTATTCGTCTGAACATGTCACTTCCCAGCAGCAGCAAGATTCAGGAGATGTTCCCATGGACATCCAAGCAAGATAGTAAGTGACTAGTCAGCATGATTGACATGTACCAACCAGTGAACAAGAAAACATTGTAGTTAAACATGTTCTTCTTCTCTCCAATCTGGAAGAGTGAGGAATGATGGGATCTGGCTAATGTTTAAACAATCTTTATTGTAGCTCTGATATCATGTGGGAAAATGTGGAGAAGACTTTCTAAGTCTATATGGACCACTTTCTTCTCTCCACTTCCCGACAGTGCTCCCTATGCTGTTCCATCCCGTCAACAGAGAAGCAGTTTTCAGAAACAAGACCAAATACATATTAATATGGAGACAAAGCAAAAGCCTCCAGAGAGGAGAATGGAGAGAGACAGACAGAATGAGACCTTGGGGAGCTGGTTCAAGATCATTGTGAGTGTCCTGGCTAAATGGACTTAATATGTAGAAGATGACAGAGAGAGTCATGTTGGATTTGTGTAGAGATTCTGGGAATTTTTCTGGGGCAGTGGTGTTGGTAATGTATTGTTATTACTAGGGACTATCTTCCTAGATCATCTAAGGGCAAGTTCAGAGAAGCAATAGAAAGGAAACAGACTGACTGCAAGAAGGAGCATGGGAGAGTTTGTCTAAACGCAAAGGAGGAAACCTACTGCCAGGGAGATGAAGCACTTCACATCAGATCACACAGTTTAGCTCAAGCTGAGTGTGGGAGGAGGTTGAGTCTCTGGGGTCCATGTCAGAGTGGCAGGCCAGGTCTATCTCATGTGGATCTCTTGGAACTTTATAAAAGGAAATACATGTGAAATATATTAAGTAATTTTTTTCAGGAAGAGTTTATGAATGGAAAGAAACTATATTTAGCAAATCCATGCCTTGTACAAAAGTTAGTGATAACAGCCCGTAGGGCCGGGGAGGCACCAGCTGCCGCGCGGGGAGGAGGCCGAGGCCGCAGCGTGAGGGAGGCCCCGGCCCCTCTGCGCCTGTGTCTGGCAGAGCCGGTGTGAGACGAAGAGACAATCTTCCCAGCCGCCGGGATAATCAAGAGTTTTGGCCGGACCTTCGAGCACACACCAAGATAGTGAGGAGCCAGACGAAAAGCACAGACTAGGGCGCTGAAACGGATTAGTAAGGAACTTAGTGATGTGGCCCGTGACCCTCCAGCACAGTGTTCTGCAGGTCCAGCTGGGGATGACATGTTTCATTGGCAAGCCACAATTATGGGACCTAATGACAGCCCATATCAAGGCGGTGTATTCTTTTTGACAATTCATTTTCCTACAGACTACCCCTTCAAACCACCTAAGGTTGCATTTACAACAAGAATTTATCATCCAAATATTAACAGTAATGGCAGCATTTGTCTTGATATTCTAAGATCACAGTGGTCTCCTGCTTTAACTATTTCTAAAGTTCTTTTATCCATTTGTTCACTGCTATGTGATCCAAACCCAGATGACCCCCTAGTGCCAGAGATTGCACGGATCTATAAAACAGACAGAGATAAGTACAACAGAATATCTCGGGAATGGACTCAGAAATATACCATGTGATGCTACCTTAAAGTCAGAATAACCTGCATTATAGCTGGAATAAACTTTAAATTACTGTTAAAAAAATAATAAATAAATAAAATAAATCTTTTTTAAAAGAGAAAAGTGATCAATATAAGATGTGTTGAGATAAAGATATATGGACTAAGTGGGGGTTTAATGTAGATATGGTTTAGAGAAGGCAAATTGCAAACATTCTTTGATTCAGGGAGAGAAGATTTCAGATAAACATTCTGGAGTTTGTTGCCATAGTACTAAATTATATCTTTCTAGAAATGAGGTCCCAATGTGAAGCTTCTGTCTTTTATTTGGAATTTGTTTTAAACAGGGGGCAAGGAGGTAAGCACTGATTACTGCAACTATATGAAGAGGTATTTGTAATACCCTTAAGTGTTCAGAAGTGAATTTCATTAGCTGTATGTTAGCATGTCATATCTGTCACTGTGAGGCTTTAGCTTTTACTCAGAAGGCCCACTTTCCTCATTTAACATTTTCATGTGTTTAAACCCCAGCAAGAGGCTCAAATTGTGCATCTTCAATTTACTTATATCTCCAGCTGCATATACTTAAGATGTATGAAATATACCCACTTGCTAACATTCACTTCCAGGGGATAAACTGACTTATCTCCTTTTCCCATCAACAAACTATTTTCTGGCTTCTGGGTTTGTCAGAGAAGTGCTTGTCTATATAGCCGCTCTGGCACCAAAATACTGAGGTCACTTTTGATTCATCAATCCTCATCTTTGAATCTTGCCCCAGGTCTCATAGTAGTTCTTTTGGAATGTCTATTTTGTCCCCTTCTCTTAATCACTACTAGTTGAATTTTTCCTTTCTTCCCAGTGAAGTTAATTGTTTTTTGATTTTCAAGGATTCCCATAAGGCTCTCCAAGTAATTTTTGAAAGACATCTTTGTGGATGGTGTCTTTTTTTTTTGCCTTAGTTGTTTCAGTTTTGCTGCTAGAGTATGTCACTATAGAGTTAGCTCCCTATTTGAACTGTAAGTTTCAATTCTGTTAGAGGAGGAGACCACAGGCATTAATGTTAGAGTGGCATAAGAGGAGTTGAAAACTTCAGCTACTAACAGTAATAAATCACTTTCCTTATGTTATTGTTCTGAATTTGAGCAACGAAGTCATCTGTTTTGCATGAAACCAAAGGTAAGATGTTTGAAGATGAGTATACGTAGCTTATCATGAGGGAGTTTCTACCTTACAAAACTGTTTTCAGAGCAAGCTAAGTGTATTTACACCTTGGCAATGAATATCCAGTTATCTAAGAGGATGGTAAAGTATATGATCATTTTATTTTAAAAGTGTTGATGTATGTAGGGACTGTCATACAGTGTGAAGTAAGTCAGAAATAGAAAAAAATTAACACATATAGATAAGAAATCTAGAAAAGTGGCATGGATGATCTTATTTGCAAAGCAGAAATAGAGACACGGACATATAGACATCAAGTGGGGGAAAGACGAGTGGGATGAATTAGGAGATTGGAATTGACATATATACACTATTGATGCCATGTGTAAAATAGATAATTAATGAGAACCTACTGTATAGCACAGGGAACTCTACTTAGTGCTCCATGCTGACCTAAATGGGAAGGAAATCCAAGGAAGAGAGGACATATGTATACATATGGCCAATTCACTTTGTTGTATAGCAGAAACTAACATGACTTTGTAAAATGACTATGACTATATTTGAATAAAAATTGTAGAGAATGCCAACATTGCCTGTGCATTGAAGAATGTCAATGGCAAGATTTTCGATGAGGATAATGAAAAGGTGTGTGTCAAGGGCATGAACAGGGCTGAATAGGGGCAAGAGGGAAGGAGAGGGGCATGGTCTTGCTTGATCCCATGCACAGATTTCCTGGAGCTTACCCAGCGCCTCTTGTGTTCTCTACAGATATCTATCTTTGTTGAGCCCTGTGATGCACCCAAATCTGTGCAGAAAGCACTGAAGTCTGAAAAGGTGGAGCAGATGAAGGTAATGCAGACTCAATACAAGCTGTGCACTGATACCCAGCCCCACCTCTTCCCCCCGCTCACCCTCAGACACAGAGCCACTGAACCCCATCCTTAACACTGAAGCTGACCATGAACGAACCATACGATGTCCACCAGCAGTCTCTTTACATCCAGAGACTCCTCTTTGGCCCTGATATGGCTGTAGCAGTAATTGTAGGGCAGGTGAGGGTAGAGGGTCTGTCTGGGAAAGACACTCGGAGATGATATCATGGGGATGGGATGGTGCTGGAGGTGCACCAGCCAGGGCCCTCTCAGCCTGTGTTTCCCTCCTGGTTTCCTGGAGACTTGATGATCTATGATATTGGAATGACATGGAACCATAGAAATGGCATGCCTGCCTCCCTGCACATCCATCCAGGGATCAGGTCCAAGGTGAGGACCTAGGCCCAATGTTGAGGCTGATGGTGAGGATTGGAGAGATCAGATAGAAGAGGCATATTGGTCTCAGATATCCCTTTTGGGGTCCTCACTCTTCTTTCTTCATCATTGCTTTCGTCCTTGGACCAGAGCAACAAAAAACCGTACATGGTGCATGGCCTGTCCACCATTATGAAGAATGCTTTCCACACCAAGAACTTGAATCTTTCCAACACTGAGGTGAGGTGGAGCACGCAGATCTTCCTTTAAAAGGGACGTGGGAAGGCTTATGGGGTGGTGACAGATGAGGGGAAGTGGGTTTATAGGGAAAGGATGGGTGTGGATGCACAGCCATCTGGTCCATGTGGGTGTTCCCCATAATTCCAGGTGAAGTCTGCAGGGGAGATGGACAAGGGTCAACAGCTGGAACCAGAAGGGATGTGGGCTGACAGAACTGCCGTGTGCACCACCTCCCCTGATAAGTCAACCAACATAAGGTCTCTCTCTGCCTTGTTTCTGCACCCTTATGTCTCTCATCTCTCCCCTCCTCCCTCCACTCCATGTCTGTCTTCATCCCCCTCCCTCCCTCCTGAGTCCCACCTCACTCACCTCCCTGGCACAGCCTCCTGGGTCAGCCCTGATGTCTGTCCTGACTTGACAGAGTGGTGAAACCCCTGTGAAGTAGCAAAGCCCTGGGCTCTCCTCCCCCCATTTCCTCTTCTCTCCACAGCCTTCACTGGGTGGTGGAGGAAGGAAGGGAGGGAGGGGAGGAAGAGCTCCAGCAAGGGTGTGAATTGCTGGGCCTCGTGGTGCTGGAGAAGGGAGTCAGGACAGTCTGGCTGGGAGCCACCCAGGGGAAAAGAGCAGGAAGAGGGAGTGGGAGGAAGGCATGGTGGGGACAGCCTTCCTCCAGGTCAGTCCACGGAGTGGCGACTAAGGCCCTGGAAGCCTAGCATACTGCACTGTGGGCGGGGGCACACACAGGACCGTCATTGCTGTAAGTGACTTGCTCCCACGAGGAGGGCCACGTCCACATTTTCACTGGCTTTTCTCTTTTGTCTTGATTTTGGCAGCACCATCCTGGAGTTGTTCCCCAGGTTATTAAGCTTGGTAAGTGTATCCCTTGATCACAGAGTCCTCTAGCCCTGACAGTGCCCACAAACTACTCGGAAACCCGTTAGGACCTGTCCAAGTTCCGTTTTTGAACCTGACCCTTACATGTCCTGCTGGAGGAAGAGTATACCACCCTCTGTGGGAACCTGAAAAGGCCCTGGACCTTCTTCAACCACGTTCTCCACAGGCTTTGGGGACCCATAGAGATGACAGACATGTAGTCCTGCCCCTGACATTTCCAGGACCCTTTCTCCTCTTATCTCAGACTCCCACCCCATCCTGGGCCCGTTCTTTTCCCTGATCATCCAGCGCCACATCCTGGACTGCACTGCTGACTTCCTCTTCCCTCCCCTAGGATGGCCAGGAGACACCCTCAGGTTCGAAGTGTGCTATTGAAGCCCCCAAGTACTTACCAACTTGCAAGGTGAGCACGGAGGATCCAGCAGGGTTCTAGGTGGTATGCAAGGGGATGTCAGCCCTGGTCCTGATGACTGTTTTGATTCTAGGGAAGCTTCTTTGGATCTGATGAGCTGAAGAGTCTAATCCTGCAGTTCCTGCAGCAGTAAGTACCCTTGGGAATCTAAGCAAGGGGAAGGTTAGTACAGGGGAGGCCACCCGAACTCAGGTCTGCTCATGGGAGTTTTCAAGTCTCCTGTGAGCTCCATACCACAGAGCTAGACTATCCTCACTGTTCCCCCTCAGGTATTACTTGATCCATGACTATGGGGACCGCCAGGGACTCCTGTGTGCTTATCATGAGGAAGCCTGCTTCTCCTTGACCATTCCATTCCACCTCAAGGACCCAGGCCCGTGAGTATCACAGCCCAGACTCCTTCCCCAGGCCGTGTGGTTCCCCAGCAGATGCAGGCCAGCTCCTGCTGACATCTATGCTGGTCAGACCACCACCCAAGTTTCCTCTGTGTCTCCTAGAAGCAGCATGTGTGCGTACTTCAAGAACAGCAGGAATATGAAGAAGCTCAAGGACCCCGGTGAGTGTGTGGTGGGAAAACTGGGCAGGAAAGGGTGGTGAGTGGAAGATTCATAGGGTCCCTGACCTTTGCTTGCTTCCCCTCCCCCACAGATCTGCGGTTCCAGCTGCTGAAACACACAAAATGTGACATTGTGGATGCCCTCTGTGGGTTGCCCAAAACTCAGCATGACTTCAGGTCCTTCATGGTGGACATGTGGTTCCAGACGGTGGGCATCTGCTTCCTGCCTTGTTGGGAGCAGGGGTGGGAAGCTGCAGATGGGGAGGAGTCAAGCTGAGGGGTGACTGAGTACCTGCGCTCTTTCCTTTCAGGAAACAATGCTCTGCTTCTCTGTGAATGGGGTGTTCAAGGAAAGTGAGTGTTCACAGATCCTTCTCAGGCCGTCCACTGCTCCCTCCCCTGGCTGGGCTCCCTCCCTCCCTCCTTCCAGCTTCCCTCCCCTCCCTTGCCCTCCATTCCTCCCCTGCTCTGCACTCCCCTCCCTCAGATGTGTATAAGAGA
>SJYX01014092.1:87857-129872 GCA_006410675.1 Oreotragus oreotragus
TAAAGTAATGCTCAAAATTCTCCAAGCCAGGCTTCAGCAATACGTGAACCATGAACTTCCTGATGTTCAAGCTGGTTTTAGAAAAGGCAGAGGAACCAGAGATCAAATTGCCAACATCCGCTGGATCATGCAAAAAGCAACAGAGTTCCAGAAAAACATCTATTTCTGCTTTATTGACTATGCCAAAGTCTTTGACTGTGTGGATCACAATAAACTGTGGAAAATTCTGAAAGAGATGGGAATACCAGACCACCTGAGCTGCCTCTTGAGAAACCTATATGCAGGTCAGGAAGCAACAGTTAGAACTGGACATGGAACAACAGACTGGTTTCAGATAGGAAAAGGAGTATGTCAAGGCTAAATATTGTCACCCTGCTTATTTAACTTATTAGCAGAGTACATCATGAGAAATGCTGGGCTGGAAGAAGCACAAGCTGGAATCAATATTGCCAGGAGAAATATCAATAACCTCAAATATGCAGTTGACCCTACACTTATGGCAGAAAGTGAAGAAGACTAAAGAGGCTCTTGATGAAAGTGAAAGAGGAGAGTGAAAAAGTTGGCTTGAAGCTCAACATTCAGAAAACGAAGATCATGGCATCCGGTCCCAGCACTTCATAGTAAATAGATGGGGAAACAGTGGAAACAGTGTCAGATTTTATTTTTTTGGGCTCCAAGATCACTGCGGATGGTGACTGCACCCATGAAATTAAAAGACGCTTACTCCTTGGAAGGAAAGTTATGACCAATCTAGTTAGCAAAAGCAGAGACATTACTTTGCCAGCAAAGGTCCTTCTTAGTCAAGGCTATGGTTTTTCCAGTAGTCATGTATGGATGTGAGTTGGACTGTGAAGAAAGATGAGTGCTGAAGAACTGATGCTTTTGAACTGTGGTGTTGGAGAAGACTCCTGAGAGTCCCTTGGACTGCTAGGAGATCCAACCAGTCCATTCTAAAGGAGATTAGTCCTGGGTGTTCATTGGAAGGAATGATGCTAAAGCTGAAACTCCAATACTTGGCCGCTTCATGCGAAGAGTTGACTCATTGGAAAAAACCCTGATGCTGAGAGAAATTGGGGGCAGGAGGAGAAGGGGATGGCAGAGGATGAGATGGCTGGATGGCATCACCGACTCGATGGACGTGAGTCTGAGTGAACTCCGGGAGTTGATGATGGACAGGGAGGCCTGGCGTGCTGCCATTCTTGGAGTGCCAAAGAGTCATATACTACTGAGCAACTGAACTTATCTAAGCTGGTGGTGGTTTTATTCCTAGTTTTTTTTAAGGACTCTCTCTACTGTCTTCCATAGTGGCTATATCGATTTACATTCCCACCAACAGGGCAAGAGGGTTCCCTTTTCTCCACATCCCCTCCAATATTTATTGTTTGTAGACTTTTTGATGAGGGCCATTTGACTGGTGTGAGGTGATATCTCATTGTAGTTTTGATTTGCATTTCTCTAATAATGAGTGATATTGAGCATCTTTTCATGTGTTTGTACTTAGCAAATAATTTTGAAGTGCTAGCTGCTCTGTAATTAGCAGTGTGCTCAGTGTTGGAAATGCACACTAACGGAGACAGACAAAAGCTTGTCTGATATTCAGAGGTCTGGAGAAAGAAGCCCCAATTTTGATGCTTTCAAGAATTGGTTTCATAATCAAAAAGAAAATAACACATCTTCACATTATTTGGTCTTTTCAAGAACATATTAGTAATTTTTGAGTCATTATATAGAATATGATAGTCTAACTTTATTCTGATTTAAAATAATATATGCTTTGAAGAAATGCAGGCAAAAGAAAATAAATATTAACAAATGATTCATCTAATCTTAGCATTCCTGGGTTCATATTTTGTCCCCCAAATTAGCTTAATACTGAATGTGTATTTTGCTATCTGCTTTTTCCATTTTCCGTTATGTTTTAAATAAATATAAAATTATTAAATGCTTCTTGTGGGAAAATATATTCTGATTTAAAATAATATATGCTTTGAAGAAATGCAGGCAAAAGAAAATAAATATTAACAAATGATTCATCTAATCTTAGCATTCCTGGGCTCATATTTTGTCCCCCAAATTAGCTTAATACTGAATGTGTATTTTGCTATCTGCTTTTTCCATTTTCCGTTATGTTTTAAATAAATATAAAATTATTAAATGCTTCTTGTGGGAAAATTTAAAATATCAATAAGTGTAAAGAAGAAAAGAAACATTCACTATAATGTTACCATCCAGGGTCAGAACTTGTAATATTTGATGATTTTTTTTCATCAAATAAATGTAAAAACATTTACATTTGTTTGTAAAGAATTATAAGTGTAAAATACATTTATAATTATATATTTGAAATTTGCTGTATATAAAAGTCTTTTTTTTTCATTTAACCTTACATCATAATCATTTGTTCACTCATATTCCTAATTGATGGTGGTAAAATTTATAAAATTCTGGGAAAGAGATGTTTGCCTATATATCTTGATCTCTAGTTGTAATTTTTTTAAATGGTAGCTTTGTTGAGCTGCAGTATTTTAAAGCAAATGAATCTAAGAGTTTTCGGTGGGTAGATTCCACACTGTCTTACGGATTTTCAGAATATTCTTAAGATCCCCAAAATCAGTGTCTTGTGAGATTTGTAGTCCTTTGTTCTGTAAATTTGGGTTGTAAAATCTTTTAGAACTGTCGTAATATTTTAGGCAAAATGCTATCTTTTTCTTTAAGTTTTATTTATGTGTTTGTAGTCTGTTTGCATTTTTTCCCAGAGCTATTAAAATTCTTTGCTAGGATAATTATTTCACTGTCATTTGCAGGGCAAGGGCTTTAAAAAAGGATTCTTTTACAATGTAAACATTTGGCTGAGGGGCTGGACAGTGCAGGTGAAGGGAACAGAGAGAGCCTGATGTCCACTGGACTCTTTGGAGTCAGGTAGACAAGTTGGGTGGAAATAGTGTCAGATTTTATTTTTGGGGGCTCCAAAATCACTGCAGATGGTGATCAGTTCAGTTCAGTTCAGTTCAGTCACTCAGTCATGTCCGACTCTTTGCGACCCCATGAATTGCAGCACGCCAGGCCTTCCTGTCTATCACCAACTCCCAGAGTTCACTCATACTCGCGTCCATCGAGTCAGTGATGCCATCCAGCCATCTCATCCTCTGTCGTCCCCTTCTCCTCCTGCCCCCAATCCCTCCCAGCATCAGAGTCTTTTCCAATGAGTCAACTCTTCTCATGAGGTGGCCAAAGTACTGGAGTTTCAGCTTTAGCATCATTCCTTCCAAAGAACATCCAGGACTGATCTCCTTCAGAATGGACTGGTTGGATCTCCATGCAGTCCAAGGGACTCTCAAGAGTCTTCTCCAACACCACAGTTCAAAAGCATCAGTTCTTCGGTGCTCAGCCTTCTTCACAGGCTAACTCTCACATCCATATATGACCACAGGAAAAACCATAGCCTTGACTACACGGACCTTAGTCAGCAAAGTAATGTCTCTGCTTTTGAATATACTATCTAGGTTGGTCATAACTTTTCTTCCAAGGAGTAAGCGTCTTAGCCAAAGTACTGGAGTTTCAGCTTTAGCATCATTCCTTCCAAAGAACATCCAGGACTGATCTCCTTCAGAATGGACTGGTTGGATCTCCTTGCAATCCAAGGGACTCACAAGAGCCTTCTCTAACACCACAGTTCAAAAGCATCAATTCTTTGGTGCTCAGCCTTCTTCACAGTCGAACTTTCACATCCATACATGACCACTGGAAAAACCATAGCCTTGACTAGATGGACCTTAGTTGGCAAAGTAATGTCTCCGCTTTTGAATATGCTATCTAGGTTGGTCATAACTTTTCTTCCAAGGAGTAAGCATCTTTTAATTTCATGACTGCAATCACCATCTGCAGTGATTTTGGAGCCCAAAATAATAAAGTCTGACACTGTTTCCACTGTTTCCCCATCTATTTTCCATAAAGTGATGGGACTGGATGCCATGATCTTCGTTTTCTGAATGTTGAGCTTTAAGCCAACTTTTTCCCTCTCCTCTTTCATTTCATCAAGAGGCTTTTTAGCTCCTCTTCACTTTCTGCCATAAGGGTGGTGTCATCTGCATATCTGAGGTAGCCCAATGAAGGATTATTTTAGATTGCTCAAAGAAAGATTATTTTAGGTTGCCCAAATCTTATATATAAGATTTTCTACACAAAAATTTTAAATTTTGCATAGATTTAAGATCTATGCAAAAAAGATCTCAATGACGTGGATAACAACAATAATGTGGTTCCTCACCTAGAGCCAGACACCTTGAAGTGTGAAGTCAAGTGGGCCTTGGGTAGCATCACTGCAAACAAAGTGAGAGGAGGTGATGGAATTCCAGCTGAGCTATTTAATATCCTAAAAGATGCTGCTGCTAAAGGGCTGCACTCAATACGCCATCAAATTTGGAAAACTCAACAAGGGCCATAGGACTGGAAAGGTCAGTTTTCATTCCAATCCCAAATAAAGGCAAGGGTAAAGACTATTCAGACTACCACACAATTGCACTCATTTCATATGCTAGCAAGCTGGGCTTCAACAGTATGAGAACCAAGAACTTCCAGATGTACAAGCTGAATTGGCAAAAGAACCAGAGATCAAATTGTGAACATCTGTTGAATCATAGAAAAACAAGGGAGTTCCAGAAAACATCTACTTCTGCTTCATTGATTATGCTAAAGCCTTTGACTGTGTGGATCACAACACACTGTGGAAAATTTTTAAAGAGATAGAAATACCAGACCACCTTACTTGCCTCTTGGGAAACCTGTATGCATGTCAAGAAGCAACAGTTAGAACCAGACATGGAACAACAGACTGATTTCAAATTGGGAAAGGAGTACGTCAAGGCTGTCTACTGTCACCCTGTTTATTTAACTTGTCTGCAGAGTACATCATGAGAAACGCTGGGCTAAATGGATCACAAACTGGAATTAGATTGCCAGGAGAAATATCAGTAACCTCAGGTATGTAGATGACACCACTCTAATGGCAGAAAGTAAAGGAAAACTAAAGAACCTCTTGATGAAGGTGAAAGAGGAGAGTGAAAAAAACTGGATTAAAACTCAACATTCAAAAAATGAAGATAATAGCATCCAGTCCCATCACTTTATGACAAATAGATGGGGAACAAATGGAAACAGTGATAGATTTTATAATCTTGGGCTCCAACATTACTGCTGCTGGTGACTGCAGCCATGAAGTTAATAGACATTTACTCCTTGAAAGAAAAGCTACGACAAACCTAGACAGCGTATTAAAAAGCAGAGACATCACTTTGCTGTCAAAGGTCCATACAGTTAATGCTGTGGTTTTTCCAGTAGTCATGCAATGATGTGATGGACCATAAAGAAGGGTGGGCACCAAAGAATTGATTCTTTTTAATTGTGGTGCTGCAGAAGACTCATGAGATTACCTTGGATGGAGAGGAGATAGAGCCTGTCAATCCTAATGGAAATCAACCCTGAATAGTCACTGGAAGGACTGATACTGAAACTGAAGTTCCAAAACTTTGGCCACCTGATGTGAAGAGCTGACTCATTGGAAAAGACTCTGATGCTGGGAAAGATTGAAGGCAGGAGAAGGGGTGACAGAGGATGAGATGGTTGGATAGTATCACTGGCTCAGTGGACACGAGTTTGAGCAAACTCCAGGAGATAGTGAAGGACAGGGAAGCCTGACTTGCTGTAGTCCATGGGGTCACAAAGAGTTGGACATGAGCAATGACTGAACAACAACAAGGAAGGAACTTCAAAGATGATTTCATTTACCTCTGTTAACTGTTTCCGGGGACTTTGTCTGAATGATCCTGGGACTAAGCTTTTCTTTTCCCCTGACACCTGCCCTCTGAACATTTTCCCCTCTGGATGCTGTGGGGCTGGGTGATCTCATGGAAACTCCCAACATTTCCCTTCTTTGTGGTATTCACTGCTTGGCTAACTGGGTGGTTACACCCACGAGCTTGCCTTCATTTCAAGAGAGTTTATTTGGAAAGGACAGAGAGATGCATATTGTGAAATTACTTTCAACTCAAGACCTTAGTTAAAATCCTGGGAAATGGAGATGCTTCCTAACTGTTGAATGTAACATTTGTTTAGAGACAGATGTCCTTCTCTTACCCACGTGATTTCCCTGAAGCTGCTCAATTGGGATGTTCATATGGTAGACTCATAAATGACTCGGGTTCACAACTATTACCTATGTCCTGTGTGAGCATGTGTACCTCATCTTTGTCCCTTGGTGTCCCCTTTCCTTGGGGCACCTCCTACATGCTTGATCCTCCTGGAAATTGCTGGCAGGGCTTATGCTGGGCTGAATGTACCCCACATGCAGCAGGAGGCAGCATGTGGTCATCCTGGGGTCTGGGGGCCTGAGGGGATCTGTGAGCAAGTTGTGGCACCAGGTTTTCAGGGGATTACTGGGAGGTTCGAAGGTGAGACTCAAACTGGGGGGCTGGTGACAACTTTCTTGGCAAAGCCACCTGGGCTGGGGGAGCCTATCCTTGCCTGCAGAAGGCACTGCAGACCCACACAGCTCTCCCACTAGGCAGCAAGCCCCCTAGGCCCACTTGCTGGCCTCAGTCTCGTGGTTCACCCCATCTGGATCCAGTCAGGATATTTCAAACCCTCACGCTCTGGATCTTTGACCTCGTGGAAGCTTCCAGAAATGGGGGGGGCACTGAAATATACTTTCAGTGTCTGAGTGCAAAAGACAAACCCCAGAACTTCTTCTGCACCCCACATCTCTGAAAGGCCCCCCAGGCTGCTCTCCAAGACCCATTCTCTGCAGTAGACCCTGGCCCACCTCCCACAGGCAGCAGGTGGCCAGGCTTGTGGCAGGAACCTGAGAGTGGAAACAGCAGGTGACTCCTGTGTTGGAAGCTCCAGGATTTCCTAAGTAAAGGATTTATTATGGAAATGCCCAGCAGCATCCTCAGCATGGGCTTCCTCCTACCACAGAGACAGACGTCAGCCTTCAGCTCCCCAGGTAGCCTCATGGGGGCTAGGGCAGACTGTAGGGGTCTCTGCCCTGGGAGGGGGTGCCCATGGGAAGGGTGAACTTTGTTTCCCAAGAGGTGCCTCCTGAGGCCTGACTTGCCCCCAGTCAAGGCCTTGCAAGACAGGAGTATATTTGGGACCCTCCAGGCCCCAACTAGCCCAATGATGACCCACTCAAGGCTTGGCCAGATGCAGGAAGAGGGGATCTGGGTGTGCATGGGGTGGCACCCATGACCTGCACTGACTGTGGGAATGGGGTTTGCGTGGCTGGAAGTGCTTCCATTCCCTATAGGTGTTGGGCATGTTTATTTCTGGGGGTGGAGCGGAACCCAGGGGCCATCTAAGGAGCAGCTGGGCACTGACTGAGGCTTCCTGGGAGGTGGCTAGTTCAGGACTCGAGGACAGTGGATATAGTGGGCCCAGGAGGAAGGCTCCTGTGAGTGGTGGCTGGGTGAGGTGCTAGGGGTAGGGAGGGAACATCCTTCAGAAGGTGAGAGCCTCTAGCATGGTGGGGCACCCAGATCCTGAAGTGTGTTAGCTGCCCTATTCTCAAGGCCTTGAGACAAAAGTTCCAAAACTCTAGGGCCTTGGGTTGAATTGAGGCTTCAGCAGTTTTCTGCAAGAACTCTGCCTTGCTGTTTATCTTCTTGAACTTTAAAGAGTCTTAGAAACTGCTATTTAATCATTCATTTAAAACAAACAAACAACCTCATTATCTGTTATCACCCTTAAAAAAATAAAGAAAAAGGAGAGAGAAGGTTGTTATGTTTCTAGCCCTTGCAGGACTGCTAGAGCAGTGCCTCCAAGATTAGGCTTTTTAGCTGACCTAGGAGAGGAGATTGTGTTTCCCTGGTGGCTCAGATGGTAAAGCATCTGCCTGCCAATGCAAGAGACCCAGGTTCGATCCCTGGGTGGGGAAGAGCCACTGGAGGAGGAAATGGCAACCCACTCCAGTATTCTTGCCTGGAAGATCCCATGGACAGAGGAGCCTTGGTGGGCTACAGTCCACAGGGTTGCAAAGAGTCGGACACGACAGAGCGAGTAACACACAAGAGAGTTGAGGGCAGACTCCGAGCACTGGGAAGTGTGCAGGAATGACTCCACAGCAAAGGTCAAGCAGCAGTCCTGCTGCTGCAGAAACTGGAGTACTGAAGGAACCGTCTTCATGGAAGAGTGGCCCAGAGGCTTTGAGACTCAGTGGCCTTGGGCTTGGCTGCCCCAAGCTAAGGGAGAACCCTCAGGTGGTAAGAGGGAGGAAGGGAGCTTGGCGCTTTCCTTCTGCCCTGCTCAGACGCCCAGCATCTGCCCTACTGCAATGGTTGTTAATGCCTGAGAGCTGCCAAGGTTTATTTTTTTCCTTTCTGGATGCTTGTCTTAAACATGGGCAAATACACCGCCTTCCACGGTCACACTGTTTACCTGGTCCTCGGAACACCTTTTTATGTTAAGTGGTTTGATGCGCCCAATTCCTGAATTATTGTATTGATGTTGAATACACCTTATTAGCATATTAAAATGGCTGTACACAAAGACACCATCCCTTCCTTGTTAGAATGCCAGTGCCAGATCTGTGTGGAAATCCTCATTGAGCCTGTGACACTACCTTGTAACCACACGCTCTTTAAAGCGTGTTTCAAGTCAACTGTTGAAAAGACAAATTTGTGCTGTCCCAGCTGTCACTGCCAGATTGCTTTATGGATTCGGTACCATATCCAAAGAAATGCTCTTGTCAATATGGAGCTGTAGGAGATAATTCAAAAAACACTATCCAGAGGAATGCAAACTTAGAGTCTCTGGGCAACAGTCAGAGGAAATCATTAATGACTATCAGCCAGTTCACCTATTAAGTCAACCTGGGGAATTAAGAAGAGAATATGAAAAGGAGAAAAGCAAGATGGAGGCAGAGTGAGGAGCCAGTCAGGAAGAAGAAAACAAAGCTGGTGAAGAATACATACAGAGATTACTGGCAGAGGAGGAAGAAGAGGAAAAGAGACAGGTAGAAAAAAGGCACAGAGAGATGGAAGAACTGAAAAGTAATAAAATCCTGGCAAGAAGGCTAAGACCTAATATTAGCAATATCTGTGAGGAAAGGGTCTCGGCTTCCCCCTCGGATTCCAAAAAATCTGATCCTGTCACAACCAAGTCACAAAGGAAAAGGAAGAGCAAACAAAAAAACACTGGTGATATTCAGAAGTATTTGTCACCAAATTCTCAACTTGGGTTAGCATCACAGTCTGAAGTTGTAGAAGACAGGAAAACCTCCAGATCCAAAGAGACTGACAGCAGTGATGGGAAGAACCCTACATGGCAAGATACAGAAATTGAGGAAGGTATGCCTGCATTTTCTCCTCAGATATGCCTTGAAGTTCAAAAGCAAGGTGCAGAATCTTCAGTGGAGTCACCTAGACCTCAGTTATGTGCCAGAGGTGGAGAATGGTACCTTGAAGGAAGTCAAAACAAAGCAGTCATGAAGAAGTTATGTGTCACAAGTCATAAGGAACCTGAAGCCAGAGTTCCCTCTTCTGGAGAAGCTAAAATTAAGCCTTATGGCGAAACTGAGAGTGGACGTACAGTATCAGATATAACACAGACACTTGAAAATAACACAGCTGTGACAGAAAATGAGGAGTCTCACCTACTGACCAATAAAGATATCTCCAAAACAACAAAAAACCCAGGAATCTTTGTCTGAAGCAGTCAGCAATCCATGCTGTTTTACAAAAAGTAGAAAAATGCTCCTCAAATCTTCCTCAGGCCGAGTAAACAAGTTCACTTTACCCATGACTGGTAGATAGATTTGGAACCTCTTTGAGAGACATAAACAAGAAGAATGGGACAGGTTATTTTCTGCTTCATTACAGCTTCAGAAAGAGGTGGATCAAGAACAAATGAGGCTAACCTGGCCAAAAGGATCCCCAGATGAATATCAGTTATGGGTTATGTCTTCACCCCCAGACAAAGTACTAAATGGCCAGAGGAAGAATGCCAAAGATAGAACCTTTAAAAGACAAACTGATCTAGAGCATCCACCGAAAACCTCAGTTCAGTTCAGTTGCTCAGTCGTGTCCAGCTCTTTGCGACCCCATGGACTGCAGCACACCAGGCTTCCCTGTCCATCACCAACTCCCGGAGCTTACTCAAACTCTTGTCCATCGAGTCGGTGATGCCATCCAACCATCTCATCCTCTGTCATCCCCTTCTCCTCCTGCCTTCAATCTTTCCCAGCATCAGGGTCTTTTCAGATGAATCACTTCTTCTCATCAGGTGGCCAAAGTATTAGAGTTTCAGCTTCAGCATTAGTCCTTCCAATGAATATTCAGGACTGATTTCCTTTAGGACTGACTGGTTGGATCTCCTTGCCTGAAAAAATGAAAATTGACAACCTTCTAAGATCCAGTTGAAATGTTAAGATCTAGTTAATAGAAGAAAGACACCAAGTACTACTACAGAGAACTGTTCCCAACGCTGCTCATTCCCTATGGCCTAGTGAGTCACAGAAGAGTATTTTTCAGATGTTTCAGAGATACACACAGTAATGCTTGGGTAAGAAGAGTGTTTTACATTCTAGTAAAGCAGGATTGCATAACTCTCTATCATAGATTCTTTACAAATTTTTCATTCTGCTATGTGGGCACACTCATTGTCCCTAATTAAAGAACTGTGTGCTTACAGGGTCTGCTATGTGGGCACACTCATTGTCCCTAATTAAAGAACTGTGTGCTTACAGGGGAAGAATATACAAATGTGTTTTTGCCGAATTCAGTTGTAAGCAGGAGTCCCACTCCTTTCTTTTTTTAATAACTGTGACATACTAAGTTTTAGTTGACAATTGTTATGGATATAAAAATGCCTTAGCCAACTGTCAAGAAAACTTCATTTCCATGTATGTCCCCCAAATGCATATTTTATTGCCTTTGAGAACCTTTTTATCCTGACTAGTAATCAAGGTAACATTATAATATACCAAGTAGCTACATAATACAGGCAGAGTTTAAAATCTCTTTTCTTGTAACTTTCCCATTATATTTGCAGAACACTTGAAAATCACCTTTGACAACTCTAATTTCCATTTCTGCTTTCAGTATGACAGCAATTTCTGTGACTTCAATGGCTTAAGTTCAACATGAAGTCAGAAAAATCAGACTTTCCTAGAAAAGTAGGACTTAGTGTACAGAAAAGAAACTAGACCTTTGATGCAAAAGGAGTCAATCTTGGGTGAAGCTGACTGGGTAGTTTTAGTGGATGATCAGACAACTGGGTCTAGGATGGAGTAGCAGGTGCAGTTTGGCAAAATATTCTTCCTCATCCTTTCTTTGCTAGGGGGGGGCACTGAAATATACTTTCAGTGTCTGAGTGCAAAAGACAAACCCCAGAACTTCTTCTGCACCCCACATCTCTGAAAGGCCCCCCAGGCTGCTCTCCAAGACCCATTCTCTGCAGTAGACCCTGGCCCACCTCCCACAGGCAGCAGGTGGCCAGGCTTGTGGCAGGAACCTGAGAGTGGAAACAGCAGGTGACTCCTGTGTTGGAAGCTCCAGGATTTCCTAAGTAAAGGATTTATTATGGAAATGCCCAGCAGCATCCTCAGCATGGGCTTCCTCCTACCACAGAGACAGACGTCAGCCTTCAGCTCCCCAGGTAGCCTCATGGGGGCTAGGGCAGACTGTAGGGGTCTCTGCCCTGGGAGGGGGTGCCCATGGGAAGGGTGAACTTTGTTTCCCAAGAGGTGCCTCCTGAGGCCTGACTTGCCCCCAGTCAAGGCCTTGCAAGACAGGAGTATATTTGGGACCCTCCAGGCCCCAACTAGCCCAATGATGACCCACTCAAGGCTTGGCCAGATGCAGGAAGAGGGGATCTGGGTGTGCATGGGGTGGCACCCATGACCTGCACTGACTGTGGGAATGGGGTTTGCGTGGCTGGAAGTGCTTCCATTCCCTATAGGTGTTGGGCATGTTTATTTCTGGGGGTGGAGCGGAACCCAGGGGCCATCTAAGGAGCAGCTGGGCACTGACTGAGGCTTCCTGGGAGGTGGCTAGTTCAGGACTCGAGGACAGTGGATATAGTGGGCCCAGGAGGAAGGCTCCTGTGAGTGGTGGCTGGGTGAGGTGCTAGGGGTAGGGAGGGAACATCCTTCAGAAGGTGAGAGCCTCTAGCATGGTGGGGCACCCAGATCCTGAAGTGTGTTAGCTGCCCTATTCTCAAGGCCTTGAGACAAAANTAGTTCAGGACTCGAGGACAGTGGATATAGTGGGCCCAGGAGGAAGGCTCCTGTGAGTGGTGGCTGGGTGAGGTGCTAGGGGTAGGGAGGGAACATCCTTCAGAAGGTGAGAGCCTCTAGCATGGTGGGGCACCCAGATCCTGAAGTGTGTTAGCTGCCCTATTCTCAAGGCCTTGAGACAAAGGTTCCAAAACTCTAGGGCCTTGGGTTGAATTGAGGCTTCAGCAGTTTTCTGCAAGAACTCTGCCTTGCTGTTTATCTTCTTGAACTTTAAAGAGTCTTAGAAACTGCTATTTAATCATTCATTTAAAACAAACAAACAACCTCATTATCTGTTATCACCCTTAAAAAAATAAAGAAAAAGGAGAGAGAAGGTTGTTATGTTTCTAGCCCTTGCAGGACTGCTAGAGCAGTGCCTCCAAGATTAGGCTTTTTAGCTGACCTAGGAGAGGAGATTGTGTTTCCCTGGTGGCTCAGATGGTAAAGCATCTGCCTGCCAATGCAAGAGACCCAGGTTCGATCCCTGGGTGGGGAAGAGCCACTGGAGGAGGAAATGGCAACCCACTCCAGTATTCTTGCCTGGAAGATCCCATGGACAGAGGAGCCTTGGTGGGCTACAGTCCACAGGGTTGCAAAGAGTCGGACACGACAGAGCGAGTAACACACAAGAGAGTTGAGGGCAGACTCCGAGCACTGGGAAGTGTGCAGGAATGACTCCACAGCAAAGGTCAAGCAGCAGTCCTGCTGCTGCAGAAACTGGAGTACTGAAGGAACCGTCTTCATGGAAGAGTGGCCCAGAGGCTTTGAGACTCAGTGGCCTTGGGCTTGGCTGCCCCAAGCTAAGGGAGAACCCTCAGGTGGTAAGAGGGAGGAAGGGAGCTTGGCGCTTTCCTTCTGCCCTGCTCAGACGCCCAGCATCTGCCCTACTGCAATGGTTGTTAATGCCTGAGAGCTGCCAAGGTTTATTTTTTTCCTTTCTGGATGCTTGTCTTAAACATGGGCAAATACACCGCCTTCCACGGTCACACTGTTTACCTGGTCCTCGGAACACCTTTTTATGTTAAGTGGTTTGATGCGCCCAATTCCTGAATTATTGTATTGATGTTGAATACACCTTATTAGCATATTAAAATGGCTGTACACAAAGACACCATCCCTTCCTTGTTAGAATGCCAGTGCCAGATCTGTGTGGAAATCCTCATTGAGCCTGTGACACTACCTTGTAACCACACGCTCTTTAAAGCGTGTTTCAAGTCAACTGTTGAAAAGACAAATTTGTGCTGTCCCAGCTGTCACTGCCAGATTGCTTTATGGATTCGGTACCATATCCAAAGAAATGCTCTTGTCAATATGGAGCTGTAGGAGATAATTCAAAAAACACTATCCAGAGGAATGCAAACTTAGAGTCTCTGGGCAACAGTCAGAGGAAATCATTAATGACTATCAGCCAGTTCACCTATTAAGTCAACCTGGGGAATTAAGAAGAGAATATGAAAAGGAGAAAAGCAAGATGGAGGCAGAGTGAGGAGCCAGTCAGGAAGAAGAAAACAAAGCTGGTGAAGAATACATACAGAGATTACTGGCAGAGGAGGAAGAAGAGGAAAAGAGACAGGTAGAAAAAAGGCACAGAGAGATGGAAGAACTGAAAAGTAATAAAATCCTGGCAAGAAGGCTAAGACCTAATATTAGCAATATCTGTGAGGAAAGGGTCTCGGCTTCCCCCTCGGATTCCAAAAAATCTGATCCTGTCACAACCAAGTCACAAAGGAAAAGGAAGAGCAAACAAAAAAACACTGGTGATATTCAGAAGTATTTGTCACCAAATTCTCAACTTGGGTTAGCATCACAGTCTGAAGTTGTAGAAGACAGGAAAACCTCCAGATCCAAAGAGACTGACAGCAGTGATGGGAAGAACCCTACATGGCAAGATACAGAAATTGAGGAAGGTATGCCTGCATTTTCTCCTCAGATATGCCTTGAAGTTCAAAAGCAAGGTGCAGAATCTTCAGTGGAGTCACCTAGACCTCAGTTATGTGCCAGAGGTGGAGAATGGTACCTTGAAGGAAGTCAAAACAAAGCAGTCATGAAGAAGTTATGTGTCACAAGTCATAAGGAACCTGAAGCCAGAGTTCCCTCTTCTGGAGAAGCTAAAATTAAGCCTTATGGCGAAACTGAGAGTGGACGTACAGTATCAGATATAACACAGACACTTGAAAATAACACAGCTGTGACAGAAAATGAGGAGTCTCACCTACTGACCAATAAAGATATCTCCAAAACAACAAAAAACCCAGGAATCTTTGTCTGAAGCAGTCAGCAATCCATGCTGTTTTACAAAAAGTAGAAAAATGCTCCTCAAATCTTCCTCAGGCCGAGTAAACAAGTTCACTTTACCCATGACTGGTAGATAGATTTGGAACCTCTTTGAGAGACATAAACAAGAAGAATGGGACAGGTTATTTTCTGCTTCATTACAGCTTCAGAAAGAGGTGGATCAAGAACAAATGAGGCTAACCTGGCCAAAAGGATCCCCAGATGAATATCAGTTATGGGTTATGTCTTCACCCCCAGACAAAGTACTAAATGGCCAGAGGAAGAATGCCAAAGATAGAACCTTTAAAAGACAAACTGATCTAGAGCATCCACCGAAAACCTCAGTTCAGTTCAGTTGCTCAGTCGTGTCCAGCTCTTTGCGACCCCATGGACTGCAGCACACCAGGCTTCCCTGTCCATCACCAACTCCCGGAGCTTACTCAAACTCTTGTCCATCGAGTCGGTGATGCCATCCAACCATCTCATCCTCTGTCATCCCCTTCTCCTCCTGCCTTCAATCTTTCCCAGCATCAGGGTCTTTTCAGATGAATCACTTCTTCTCATCAGGTGGCCAAAGTATTAGAGTTTCAGCTTCAGCATTAGTCCTTCCAATGAATATTCAGGACTGATTTCCTTTAGGACTGACTGGTTGGATCTCCTTGCCTGAAAAAATGAAAATTGACAACCTTCTAAGATCCAGTTGAAATGTTAAGATCTAGTTAATAGAAGAAAGACACCAAGTACTACTACAGAGAACTGTTCCCAACGCTGCTCATTCCCTATGGCCTAGTGAGTCACAGAAGAGTATTTTTCAGATGTTTCAGAGATACACACAGTAATGCTTGGGTAAGAAGAGTGTTTTACATTCTAGTAAAGCAGGATTGCATAACTCTCTATCATAGATTCTTTACAAATTTTTCATTCTGCTATGTGGGCACACTCATTGTCCCTAATTAAAGAACTGTGTGCTTACAGGGTCTGCTATGTGGGCACACTCATTGTCCCTAATTAAAGAACTGTGTGCTTACAGGGGAAGAATATACAAATGTGTTTTTGCCGAATTCAGTTGTAAGCAGGAGTCCCACTCCTTTCTTTTTTTAATAACTGTGACATACTAAGTTTTAGTTGACAATTGTTATGGATATAAAAATGCCTTAGCCAACTGTCAAGAAAACTTCATTTCCATGTATGTCCCCCAAATGCATATTTTATTGCCTTTGAGAACCTTTTTATCCTGACTAGTAATCAAGGTAACATTATAATATACCAAGTAGCTACATAATACAGGCAGAGTTTAAAATCTCTTTTCTTGTAACTTTCCCATTATATTTGCAGAACACTTGAAAATCACCTTTGACAACTCTAATTTCCATTTCTGCTTTCAGTATGACAGCAATTTCTGTGACTTCAATGGCTTAAGTTCAACATGAAGTCAGAAAAATCAGACTTTCCTAGAAAAGTAGGACTTAGTGTACAGAAAAGAAACTAGACCTTTGATGCAAAAGGAGTCAATCTTGGGTGAAGCTGACTGGGTAGTTTTAGTGGATGATCAGACAACTGGGTCTAGGATGGAGTAGCAGGTGCAGTTTGGCAAAATATTCTTCCTCATCCTTTCTTTGCTTAATGACACAGAAAACTTTGGATTTTATAGTTTTTCACACTATTCTGTGTAATCTGCTATTCTACAACACAAAATTGGATTTTATTTTGGCAGAGTTATGTCACTGTATCCTATGTTGTAGAACCTGTGTAAGCATGTATTTATTTTATTCTGTTATCATTTGTATTGATACTGAGTTTTATTTGAGTTTAAGAACAAAAATAGAAAGTATGATACTTGTCATACCCTCGAATGTTAAATAAGAAGGGAGCAATTATGTTCTGTGAAATTCAGACATTATTACTTTTTTGTTTCATTATTATCAACAACTTTGAGCAAACAAACAATAGTTTTAACAGCATTTCTACTGATGTCTACTTTGTCATCCTTTTAAGGTGGTAATACAATAAAATGTCCTGGAGCTAATAATTCTAAGCTAAGTTTGTCAGTGTTTTTAAGCATTATTAAGATTTTTTTCCCTCCAAATTTTGAAACTGAAATTCTGCAATCTTTGCATATGTGATGGCATCTACTTCAATATCGATTGGGTAATTGTGTGTAGAATTCTGATGCTAATTTAAAATTTAGTTTGACCTCTATCATAAATGGTTAGCTTCTGAGTAATGATAGAGCTGAAGTGTAGTTAGCAACTAACTACATTTGTCTCAATAGACAAAACATTATCCTTTCATCACACCGATATTTTTTAAGACCAGTTTTGGTTTATATTTTAGGGACTCCTCAAATTTAAAGTTATGCAATTAAATCTTCCTGGAATAGTCCATGACCAAAAAGGAGGAAAACAGTGTAATGTATTAAGGTTTACAAATATAATCACTTGTTTGTCTGTGAAAAGTCTTCCTGACTATAGTTGGTTTGCAGATAATTTTCAGTGTCTCAGTTAGTCTTTCTGATACTCGTACCATTTAGGCATTTCTGTGAGAAAATATTAAGTGTTATAAATTAGCCATTAGAATGTACTGATTAGCATTTTTATCATTTTTTGTGCAAGCTATACGAGAGTGTTTAATTTCTTATGGATCACTAAACTGTAGAGATTGAGAATCTGGAAATTAAAGTAATTGTTAAAGAGAAGGCAAGAGAGAAATGTCACACAGGAAAGAAGGCCATGTAAAGATGGAGGAAGAGATTGGAGCTAAACCAAGGATCCAGAAACCACCAGACCCTGGAAGAGTCAAGAACTGATTCTCCCCCAGAGCCTTTGGAAGAAGCATGGTCCTGTCCACCGTCTTGATTTGGGCTTGAGGTTTCCAGGATTATGAGAGAACACATTTTTGATATTTTATACCACATAGTTTCTGGAGATTTGTTCAATGATTTTTGGTAGCTGATAACACTGAGTAACAGCATACCTACATGTATTGTAAATAATCATGACACTATAGTCTATATTTTTCAGCCTATGTTGATAGAAGTGCCAATAACGATACATAAAATACAATAAATGTAGATAGCATTTATTATTACCTTTTTAAAATATATATTATCACTTTAAGTGCTCTTAGCAACCCTATATGAAGTAGTCACTGTTGCTAGTTCCCATTTTATAATAGGAACACTAAAAAAAAAAAAAAAAAAGAGGAAAACTGAGAAACAGTGAGAACAGGATTTAAGATAGACTGCATTGTTAGGGAACAGGACAGATTGTACCTAATAAGTACCTCATGCTCCAGAGCCTGGGAAACTGTCAAAGATTTATTAAGTGACAAGTGCAGTCTGCTCAAACACAGTTATATCACATGGTCACTAAAAGTAATATTATGTGAATACTTGCACAAAATAGCTGGACCTACAGGCAAATGGGTGGCTTGTGACCTTGGTGTCCCTTGCAGCAGCCAAGATTGGGCACAGCCACACAGCTTCGAAATTCGCCATGCCAGAAATTTGGAACAAGTTTAGAGATTAATAAGAATGGGCCATCTTATGTCAGATTTAACTGTTGAATTTTCCTATATGATCATTTCCCTCCTCATTTTCTTATTTTTGTCCACAGTAGAGTTAATGAAACACTTTCAATGGACAAGATGGTTTCTAGTATGTATTTGTAGTTATTAGTGGATAAAATAATAGACAATTGTGTCCCAAAATGCTAGTAATTCTTGGATTTTTGCCTTTCAAGGAGGCAGCACATAGCTGAAATCCTGGTGTGACATGATCTGAGGCTCCCTGCACTGTTGAATGGGAAACAGGTCAAGAATTTTCCTATCAGTGTATTAAGACAGGGAACAGTCCAGGAGCAGCAGTTAGGGTAACATCACAGCTCGCTGCCCCGGTGCCATCTCTCACTGAGCTAACCAGGCATGTCAAAGGCAAGGCTGTCCTCGCAGTGTGGGGAACTGGATCAGGATGCACAAGTGTGACGTGGAGCAGTCCTTGGAGTTTCAGAGTCTCCTAAGAAACTAGAGATCCTTCTGTTATTCAAACTTTGAAGTTAAGGCACATCAGAGAAATAGTTGCTTCCTGCATAAAGATAGCTCTCTTTTCATTAGGAGAAACAATGAAAAACACCTTTCCACAATGCCTGCTTTAGCTACAAGACTCAGCCAGCGCCCACTACTGAGTCCTGACTTGGAAAGAGCCCTTGAACTCACTGCTGCTGCTGCTGCTGCTGCTGCTGCTGCTGCTGCTGCTGCTGCTAAGTCGCTTCAGTCGTGTCCGACTCTGTGCGACCCCATAGACGGCAGCCCACCAGCTCCCCCGTCCCTGGGATTCTCCAGGCAAGAACACTGGAGTGGGTTGCCATTTCCTTCTCCAATGCATGAAAGTGAAAAGGGAAATGGAAGTCACTCAGTCGTGTCCGACTCTTAGCGACCCCATGGACTGCAGCCCACCAGGCTCCTTGGTCCATGGGATTTTCCAGGCAAGAGTATTGGAGTGGGGTGCCATTGCCTTCTCCCCTTGAAGTCACACCCTATGCCAAATGCTTTGGGTTTGTCTCTTCATTTTCTCCTTGTGATAGCCATGTGACAAAGTACCCAAAGTCCCATTTGATAGACAACAAAGTTTAGGGTCATAGCACCAACAGTATCTCTCCAGATTAATGGCAGGACTGGAAGGAAGTTACGTACCTCACCATAAGCTGAAGACACAGAGAAGCTTGTCTTTTATAAAATGGGCTTCCCAGGCTTGAGAAATGAGAGTCTTACACTCGCTGATGCTGTGGCCCTGAGAGTACACACCCCCAAATCCCACCTGACGATGAAGATGACAGTGCACATGTATGGGCACATAGAGTCTTCACATTATAGACGTTCACTGTGATCACTTTTAGAGAGCAAAGTAAGTTTCAAAGTTGAATGGGCACTGTATCTATGTGTGCGTGCTTGTTTCTGTGCCTCCCATAGCTTGCACATGCCGCCTTTACAAGTACAGCTTTCTCTTTAGATCAGACTAGAGATTGATTCCAATCTCAGATTTATATACGCCAGAAAAAGGAAGACACAGGTAAACTGCTACAAGTAAGTGAAAAGGTCTGGAAAACCCTGGCTGAAACCATTAACCCACATCCCAGTCGTCGTCCTCACTCCTTTGTCAAGCCATCTGTTCTGAGCCTCAAACTGCAGTCAGCACTCCTGCCTGCAGGTGGCTCCCACCTCCATTTTTCTTTCACACACATACAGACACAAATGAACACACTGGTCATAGAAAAGAACCTCTTCCAGCAATACAAGAGATGACTCTACACATGGACCTCACCAGATGGTCAATACCAAAATCAGANTCCTGAATATTCATTGGAAGGAGTGATGCTGAAGCTGAAACTCCAATACTTTGGCCACCTGATGTGAAGTAATGACTCATATGGAAAGACCCTGATGCTTTGAAAGATTGAGGGCAGGAGGATAAGGGGATGACAGAGGATGAGATGATTGGATGGCATCACCGAGTCAATGGACATGGGTTTGGGTAGACTCTGGCAGTTGGTGATGGACAGGGAAGCCTGGCGTGCAGCGGCTCATGGGGCTCTGTGATGTTTTCACAAAAGTTTCTGATCATGTCAGAGTCTCCCTCACCACTTTTTGGGGAGGGATATTCTGAGCAAGGTCCATGCCTCTGTTTTCATGAATATGGAGCGCTCTCTTTCTCTCCCACTAATTGAACAAAATGTAAATCCTAGAATGTGGGCTGATGGGGTCACAAAGAGTCGGACACGACTGAGTGACTGAACTGCACTAAACTAGTCTCCACTTATCATTTGACTTTTTCACACCCAAAACAGAAGTGTTGCATGGACTGTTATATGAATGAGTAGCCCCTACTCTTTTCAATTTTCAATGATAGGTTTTAGCCCTTTCTTAACCTCGAGTTTTAGAGCATACTGCTTTTGATGTGGAAATATGTGTGGGTCTTTGAGCTTGATAACGACAGAAACAGCATTTTGTGATCGACCTACAGTTTTCCCATCAGCCCACATTCTAGGATTTACATTTTGTTCAATTAATGGGAGAGAAAGAGAGGGCTCCATATGCATGAAAACAGAGGCATGGACCTTGCTTGGTATATCCCTCCCCAAAAAGTGCTGAGGGAGACTCTGACATGATCAGAAACTTTTGTGAAAACAGCACAGAGCCCCAGTTGCAACTTAGAGGACAACTGAAATAATAATGTTTGGCTCATCTGGACATTTCCATTACAGTACTGGATTGGGGAGAAAGTGGGCCAGGGGCTTCAGCAACCACAGAGTAAGTTGCCCCATTGTGAAAAAGGAAATCAACTGACTGGCCCCCCACAGTTATTACTACCCAGGTTTCCTCAGGTGTAATTAGGACAGGAGCTTGTGTGGGGACCCCTAGGCAGCTTCAGTCCTCCTTGTCCTGAGAGTCTGACCTCTGGGGCCTATACGTCTGGGGGCAGTCTCTCCTCCAGTGTGGTCTTTGCAGGCTGGATGTGGATTCGGGGGCAGCTTAGAAGCCTGAGGGCAATCCCGCTTGAGGCGCCCCTCCTTTCCACAGTGACAGCAAATCCCCACCTTTCCACCTGGGCCCCTCTGGGCGCTTTCCTCAGGCTATCTCAGAATGGCTCTCACTGCCATTATTAGGGCTTCAGCCTGTTCCTTGGTTTTCTCTACCTTTCCTTCTTCTCCTTATATTTCTTGCCATACTAAACGATGAACCAGTTGCAACAGATTATCTAAAGAATGACTTGGTCCATATGCCTGTTTTAGTAGCTTAGAGCAGATATCTGGAGCCGACTGAATGAAAAATCTATCCTTTAAGACCACTCTTCCCTCTTCACTTTCAGGATCAGTCTTGGTGAATCTGTGAAGGGCTTCTTGCAGTCTATCTAGGAATTTAACCGGTGCTTCCTTCTCTTCCTGTTCTATGTTTGCCAGTTTGGCATAAAGTCTCAGCACATGCTCGCCTGTATCCTTCAAGAATACATCTGACAAAATGACCCTGATTCCATCTATTTTAACCATGTAATAGTCACAGTCTGGTTCTGGAGTTGGGACTACCTGATTCCCAGTAGGGAGGACGGCTATGTTGTCCTCCCTCTTTCCTGCTGATTCCCATTACCAAACCATTCATCTTCATAGGCAATATCTTTCTTCAAAGCTTGAGTTTTTGAGTCAAAATTTAGTGTTTGCCCCAGGATATACAACACATCCTTCCAAGTAAGATCATAAAGCAGAGTAACACCCTTAAAGGCTCTAATATATTTTTCTGGGTCCTCCAAATGGTTTCCCAGATCTTCCTTGATTCTTTGTATTTCTTGATAAGAAAAGGGGTTATTAACTCTGATGGATTGGTTATTTTTCCCAGTGGGTGCTTCATGGAGAGGCAACGGCTTGTGTGGCTGTTCCTCAGCCTCTCAGGTTGCCCTTTGCATGCATATGATCCCAGGGATAGATTGGAGAAACCTGTTTTCCTTATCTCTTTGTCTCCTATCCTCCCTCTCATAGGAGGACAGGAGGGAGCTGTGTCTGGTTCTGGAGTTGGGACTACCTGATTCCCAGTAGGGAGGACGGCTATGTTGTCCTCCCTCTTTCCTGCTGATTCCCATTACCAAACCATTCATCTTCATAGGCAATATCTTTCTTCAAAGCTTGAGTTTTTGAGTCAAAATTTAGTGTTTGCCCCAGGATATACAACACATCCTTCCAAGTAAGATCATAAAGCAGAGTAACACCCTTAAAGGCTCTAATATATTTTTCTGGGTCCTCCAAATGGTTTCCCAGATCTTCCTTGATTCTTTGTATTTCTTGATAAGAAAAGGGGTTATTAACTCTGATGGATTGGTTATTTTTCCCAGTGGGTGCTTCATGGAGAGGCAACGGCTTGTGTGGCTGTTCCTCAGCCTCTCAGGTTGCCCTTTGCATGCATATGATCCCAGGGATAGATTGGAGAAACCTGTTTTCCTTATCTCTTTGTCTCCTATCCTCCCTCTCATAGGAGGACAGGAGGGAGCTGAGGTTTTCACACCCAAATCTATACTATTAGGACGTAAGTCTGGCATGTCTCACAGAGATAAAAAAAAAAAGGCAACACATATGCTACTTCTACCCGTTTTCCTTGTTTTCTCCAGAACTGGTTTAATTGTAAGACAGTATTGTAATTAAGAGACTCTCCAACCAGCGATTGTTCACCATCCTCCAATGGATACCGTGGCCATGCAGTATCACATAGGAAGATCAGGTGTGTTTTCTTTGAGCTGTAGGGATTGAATCTATCCCAGTTTTTCAGGATACAGTTCAAAGGAGTGAGGCTGGAATTTTAGCTCCCATCTGTAAGAAAGAAAATTCAACACCCAGTGCTTTTTTCTGCCAGAGGTGTCCCTCCCTGCTCAGGTCTTCCACTTAAGCATCCTTCCCTGGCTGGAGTTGACCTGTTTCTTGGTGTCCCAAGATGTTCCTTCCAAGTGTCACCACACCAGTATATGTGATAGCAAAAGAGGTGGTGAAAGGCTGGCCAGTGAGGAAAAATTATTTTTTGTCCTCAAGTTATTAGGGTCAATCCTTCCAAAGCCACTGGAGACCCTCCTCTGGTCCGCTAAGAGCTAGCATTACCAAAGGAAGAAGCCCATTGCACTCCCAATCTGACCAGACCCTGGGATTCCCAATCTGTGTCCTCAAAACCCTCATGGCCACCAGCAGGACCCCTATCCACATAGATGGGAGGCACAGCCATGGTAAAGATCCACTTTCAGGCTGCTAGCCCCTGAGGCAGGCAGCCAGGAGGGCAGCTGCTTGCCTGAGAGACACTCTTGGAGCTGGTGCCCCACCTAGCTACTGAGCATGCGCTTGTCTCTAGTGTCTGATAAACAACCAACAGCACGGATGGCAAGTCCCTTGAAAGTCTGTGATCTGACAGGGTTTGGTTAGTAGTTCTAATTCCTCAGGCAGTTACAAAATGGTCAAAGAGACTAGGAAAAGGTGACTGAAAAAGGAATGTTCAGTCCATATGCTTCACCCATTTCTCACTGTTCCCCTTGCATGGACGCTGAGTGCCTCTTGGCATTGGCAGGTCGGTATAAACCCCTGACAAGGCTCCCTTTTGGGGGCTGCCTTAAGTCACTATGAGGCACCACGAGACTGTAGAGCAGGGCTCATCACTGGCTTGGAGCAGGGCATGTCTCTTTCATGCTGCTTTCACACACACAGGCACACCACAGAGTTAGTAAAGCACAGCAGAAAACTTTCTTAGCAGGAGATCAAATAATTAGACCTCCAAGCTCCTTCACCTTGTCTTGAAGATCCCAAGATGAAAGGCTGCCGCTGCAAGCTGTGTTACGCCAGGATTCGTGACCTCCAGAGGAGAGGATTTCGATCCAGGATCAGAGATGAGGCTTAACTACTCGGAGCTTTTTGTGCAGTAAAGTTTATTTCTGAGCTTTGTGATCTTTGGCAAGATGCCTGACCCTTTTGTGCTTCAACATCTGAGCTGTGTGATCTTAGGCAGGTTGCCTAACTTCTCTGAGTTTCCATATCTGAGATGTATGATCTTACACAACTTGCCTGACCTCTCTGTGCTCCCACTTACAAGCTGTGTGATCTTAGAAAAGATGCCTGGCCTCTCTGTGCTTCCATATTTGAGCTTTGTGATCTTAGACAAGTTGCCAAACTTCTCTGTGCTTCTATTTCTGAGTTGTGTGATCTTAGGTAAGTTGTGTAACCTCTCTGTGCTTCCATTTCTGAGCTGTGTGATCTTAAGCAAGTTGCCTAACCTCTCTGCTTCAATATCTGAGCTTTGTGATCTAAGGCAAATTTCCAGCCTTTCTGTGCTTCCAGTTTTGAGTTGTGTGATCTTAGCCAAATTGCCTGACCTCTCTGTGCTTCCACATTTGAGCTGTACAATCCTAGGCAACTTGCCTAACATTTCGATGCTTCCATTTTTTAACTTAATGATCTGAGACATGTTGCCAAATCTCCCTGTGCTTCCACATCTGAGCTGTGTGATCTTGGGCTAATTTCAGAGCATCTTTGTGCTTCCATTTCTGAATTCTGTACTTAGGTAAGTTTCCTGTTCCCTGTGCTTTCACTTAGGAGCTATTTGTCTTAGGCAAGTTGCCTGACCTCTCTGTGCTTCCTGTTCTGAGCTGTATGATCAAACAAACTGCCTGATCTCTCTGTTCTTTGAGTTCTGAACTGTGTGATCTTAGGCAAGTTTCCTAACCTCTCTGTGCTTCCATATCTGATCTGTGTGATCTAAGGCATGTTGCTGAACCTCTCTGTGCTTCCACATCTGTTTGCGTGAACTCATGTAGGTTGTGTAAATTCTCTGTGCATCCATATCTGAGCTGTGTGATCTTAAGCAAGTTGAATAGCCTCTCTGTGCATCCATATGTGAGCGGTGTGATCTTTGTAAAGTTGCCTAACTTCTCTGTGCTTCCACTTAACCTCTGTGGTATTAGGCAAGTTGTCTGAACTCTCTAGCTTCCACTTCTAAGCTGTATGAAGTTCGGCAAGTTGCATGACCTATTTGTGCTTCCACATGAGCTGTATGAACTTAGGCAAGTTCCCAAATTCTGTTTTCATATTTGAGCTGTGTGATCTTGACAAATTGCCTAACCGTTCTCTGCTTTCGTTTCTGAGCTGTGTTATTTTAGGCAAGTTGCCTGTTCTCTGTGCTTCCCTGTCTGTGCTGTGTGATCGTAAGCAAGTTGCCTGACCTCTCTGTGCTTCCACATCTGAGCTGTGTGATCGTAAGCGAGTTTTCTGACTTTGCTGTGCTTCCCCTTCTGGGCTGCATGACGTTCTGCAAGTTGCCTGACTTTTCTGTCTTCCACTTCTGAGCTATGTGATCTTACATAAGTTTTCTGACCTCTCTGTGCTTCCACATCTGAGCTGTGTGATGCTAGGTAAGTCGTTTAACCTCTCTCTTGTTCCATATCTGAGCCGTGTAGTCTTAAGCACGTTGTGTAACCTCTCTGTGCTTCCACTTTTGAGCTGTATGATCCTAGACAAGCTGCCTGGCCTATCAGTGCTTCCACATCTGAGCTGTGTGGTCATAGCGAGCTGTCTGACTACCTGTGCTTCCCCTTCTGAGTGGTTTGATCTTAGGCGAGCAGCCTAACGTCTCTGCCTCCACATTTGAGCTGTGTGACTTAGGGAAGTTTCTCAGCCTCTCTGTGCTTCCACTTCTTTGGTGTGTGATCTTAGGCGAGTTGTCTAACATCTCTGAGCGTCCACTTTTGAGCTGTGTGATTTTAGGCAAGATGCCTGACCTCTCTGTGCTTCCACATCTGAGCTGTGTGATCTTTAGGCACGTTGCATAACCTCTCTCTGAATCCATATGTAAACCTTGTGATCTTAGGCAAGTTGCCTAGCCTTTCTACGTTTTCACTTCAGACATGTGTAATCATAGGGAAGCTGCCTGACATCTCTGTGTTTCAACTCCTGAACTGTGTGGTCTTAGCCAGGAGCCAGATCTCTCTGTGCTGTCACTTCTGAGCTGTCTGATCTTTGGCAAGGAGCCTGCCATCTCTGTGCTTCCACTTTTGAGCTGTGAGATTACAGGCCAGTTGAGCAACTTCTTGGTGCTTGCATATCTGAGTTGTGTGATCTTATGCAGCTTGTCTGACCTCTCAGTGCTTCGGCTTCTGAGCAGTATGATCATAGGCAAGTTGCCAACATCTCTGCGCTTTGACTTCCAAGCTGTGTGATCTTAGGCAAGTTGCCTGACCTCTCTGTGCTTCCACTTCCGAGCTGTGTCAACTTAGGAAAGTTTCCTAATCTCTCTGTGTATTTATATTTGTGCTGTGTGATCTTGACAAGTTGCCTAACCATTCTCTGCTTCCATTTCTGAGCTGTATTATTTTAGGCAAGTCGCCTGTTCTCTGTGCTTCCCTGTCTGTGCTGTGTGATCTTAGGCAAGATGAATGATCTCTCTGTGCTTGCATTTCTGAGCTGTGTGATCTTAGGCAAGTAGCCTGACCTCTCTTTGTTTCCATTTCTGACCTGTGTGATTATAGGCAAGTTGCCTGACATCTCTGTGGTTCCAATGAGCCATTGAAATTAGGCAAGTTGCCTAACCTGTTTGTGCTTCCACATGAGCTGTGTGATCTTGGGCAAGTTTCTGAGTCTCTCTGTGCTTGTATATTTATGGTGTGTGATTTTAGACAAGTTGCCTAGCCCTTCCCTGCTTCCATTTCTGAAATGTATTATTTCAGGCAAGTTGCCTGATCTTTGTGCTTTCACTTCTGATCTTTGTGATCTTATGCAAGATGCCTTTCCTCTCTGTGATTCCATATCTCAGCTGTGTGATCTTAGGCAAGTTACCTAGCATCTCTGAGCTTCCATACCTAACCTCTCTAATCTTACACTCACACTTCTGAGCTGTGTGATCTTACACAAGCTGCCTGAATGCTGTGTGCTTCCAGTTGAGCTGTGTGAGCTTGGGCAAGTTGCCTAAACTCTGTGATTCTACTTAAGCTGTGTGACATTAGGCAGGTTGCGTGATCTCTCTGTGCTTCCACTTTTGAGCTTTGTGACCTTACACAAGTTGCCTGACCTATCTGTCTTCCACTTGAGCTATGTGATCTCCAGCAGGTTGACTACAGTCTCTCTCTGCTTCCACATCTGAGCTGTATGATATGAGGCAAGGTGCCTAACCATTCTGTGCTGCCACTTCTGAGCTGTGTTGTCTTAGATAAGTTGCCTAACCTGTTATTCCATTTCTGAGCTGTGTCAACTTAGGCAAGTTGCCTGTCCTCTCTGTGTTTCCACTTGTGAGCTGTGTGATCTGAGGCAAGTTGTCTGATCTCTCTGTGCTTGCACTAAAAAGCTGTGTGATCTTAGGCAAGTTGCATAACCTCTCTGTGCTCCTACTTAAAAGATGTGTCATCTTATGCACGTTGCCTATGTATCTGTGCTTCCACTTCTGATCTGTGTGATCTTAGGCAAGTTGCCTGATCTCTTTGTCCTTCCATATAAAAGCTGTGTGATCTTAGGAAAGTTGCCTAACCTCTCTGTGCTTCCTCTTCTGAGCTGTGTGATCTTAGAAATTTCCCTGACCTCTCTGTGCTGCCACTTCTGAGCTGTGTGATCTTAAACAGTTTGCCTAGACATTCTGTGCTTCCACTTCTGAGCTGTGTTTTCTTAGGCAAGTTGCTTGACCTCTCTGTGCTTCCATATCTGATCTGTGTGATCTTAGGCAAGTTGCCTAAGCTTTCTAGGCTTCCACTTCTGAATGTGTGATCATAGTGAAGTTGCCTGACCTCTCTATGCTTCCACTTGAACTGTTGAACTTAGGTAAGTTGACTAACCTCTCTGTGCTTCCGTATCTGAGCTGTGTGATCTTAGAAATGTTGCTTAACCTCTCTGAGCTTTCATATCTGAGATGTGCAATCTTAGACAAGTTGCCTGTCTTCTGTAGGCTTACACTTATCAGCTCTGTGATCCTAGGCAAGTTGCCTGACCTCTCTGTTCTTCACTTTGAGCTCTGTGAGCCTAGGCAAGTTGCCTGACCTCCCTCCGATTCCTCTTGAACTCTGTGAACTTAGGCAGGTTGCCTGACCTCTCTGCTTTTCCTATCTTAGCTGTGTGGTCTTAGGCAAGTTGCCCGATCTCTCAGGGCTTCCACTTCTGAACTTGTAAGCTGAGGAAAGTTGTGTGACCTCTATGTGCTTCCACTTCTGAGCTTTGTGATATTAGGCAAGATGCATGACCTCTCTGTGATTCCACATTTGAGCTGTTTGATCTTAGTCAGTAGCTTAACCTCTCTGAGCTTCCATATCTTAGACGTGTGATCTTAGGAAGTTTCCTGACCTCTCCAGGCTTCCACTTCTGAGCTGTGTGGCCTGACCTCTCTGTCCTTCTACTTCTCTGCTTCTGAGCTGTGTGCTCTTAGGCAAGTTGTGAAACTCTCTGTGCTTCCATTTCTGACCTGTGTGATCTTAGGTAAGTTGCCTGACCTCTTTTTCCTTCCACTTATGAGGTTTGTGATCTGTGGCAAGTTGCATAACCTCTCTGTACTTCTGCTTCTTACCTGTGTCACCTTAGGCGACTTTCCTGACCTCTCCGTGCTTCCCCATCTCAGCTGTGTGATCTTAGCCAGGTTGCCTGACCTCTCTGTGCCTCCACTTCTGAGCTGTGTGATCTTAGGCAAGTTTTGTGACCTCTCTGTGCTTCCATCCCTGCATGTGTAAATGGGCTTACAACAAGACCTAGCTTAGAGGGTTCTTATGAGGATTTCAGGCAATTGTGAGTGTTCAGAACAGCACCAGGCACGTAGTCCGTGCTTGAGCCTTTAAGTCCTGTTTCTCAATCTAGCCCGCTTCCTCTTCACCTCTAATTTCCTAGTAATTATCCCTGGGTAAGGTGGGAGGTGAATGGCTACTGAGTCTTAACCTGACACTGTTTCCACTTGTGTAGAAAAGAAGGTTCCCAGCAGGGAAGACTGCCTTTCTTCAAACACTGTGCATGCTTGAGTGTGGCCAAAGCAGAGCAGGGTTAGTGCGCGTGAGCGTTGCTCTGCCTCGCAGATGCCAGATAACCCACAGCTCCTAATGGGAGCGTGCTCGTGGCCCTTAGTGCTTGTGTTTGTGCTGCTGTGACTCTTGCCTGCTCTGCACTCATCTCTTCAAGGTGTTAATAGGTTATACATGTGGCTGATGCTGTCTTTTTCCTTCTCCATGATGTAGTCTCCACTTGGTGGTTCTGAGGTTTCCCGGATCACGAGCTGGGGGTTTCTTTGAGGAAGGAGCAGTGCTGGAGGCCCAGTAAGGAGAGACTGTGGCCTATGAGCTAGTTGGAGGGGCAGGAGAAAGCATTCTGCTCTAGTGTGACTTTTCTCCCCAAGCTCCCTCCCAACTGCTGCTGCTGCTGCTAACTCTCAGGTGAGATGATGGTTAACAGAATGGTTAACAGATGGCTAACACCTGTAGCCCAACATCCTCCAAGGGAGAAGGACAAACAAGAGTGAGCTCTGCCTCACTTCCAACCCCACAGTTAACCTGTAAGGAAGATCCAGCCACACTTGACGGTGCCCCGTTGTCTGTTGTGATGATGCTGCCTTCTGCTGTCACCTCAGGGTAGAGGAACCATTTAAAACACAGCCGGTTTAGAATTTAGAATTTACTTCTCTGCAAGATTTTAGAGAGCGGGGCAGAAGCGAGACTTTCTATCTACAAGCTGCTGCCCAGGGCCTGTCCTCGGTCCCTCCCTAGCTTCTTATGCTCTTCCAGTGCTCCCTAAAGCAGAGACTTGCTTGAGGAAAGGTGTCTGGAAATGTCCCGGGGTCAGGGGACCTCACCCACCTTAGAGCCCTTTCCTCAGAGCTGTGGGAAAGCATTTTCTCCTTTGGTGAGGCCCCCGTTTTGGCTGACCAGGGAACATTTTCCCTCGACCTCAGCCATGCTCCGGCTCAAGTTCAGTCGCATATGTCTCTTTGTTCCCGGCGCTGGATCAGCTCCTCATTGCTCAGCAGATAGTCATCAATGAACGTGAAGATTTCCTCGGGGGTGACAGGTTCCATGTAGCGTTCCCGGTCAATTCCCTGCTTGTCAATCAACACCATGTTGAAGTAGGAGCGAGTGAGGTGCTGAAATTGCCTAGAGAGATGAGCCCAGGGACATGTGAGACCTTGTCTGGACATCATCCCGCCAGACTCTAGTCCTCTCTGATCTTTCACAGCTCCACTGAGGGACTAATTCTTTCCCCACCGAATCCCTTGCCCCATCCCTTCCAGTACCTATCTCCAGCCCCTTTGTTTTTCTCTGCTCACACCTTAGTCTTGCTGCCCCAACATCTCTAGCTCTGTTAAGCTGTCCCTTCCTCACCCTAAATGGAACAGCTTTGTTACTACCAAGCTGTGTTTGCCTCACAGGCCCCCTTACATAGGACTATCACATATAGTGATGCGGGCTACATGTAATAACTCCAGGGAGCACCAGTCACGGGCACTATGCCGTGACCAGTGCTTCCCAGAGCTGGACAAGCATAGCCTGCACCACCAAACATGGCAGCCCTGAGGCTGGTCAGTGTCACCTGGTCTGCAGTCTCCTCGCTCTGTTTCCCAGTCTTGCCTCTGGTTGCTGTTGTTTACTCTCCAAGTTGTGTCTGACTCTTCTGTGAGCGCGTGCACTGTAGCCCACCAGGCTCTCCAGGCAAGCATACTGCAGTGGGTAGCCCTTCCCTTCTCCAGGGGATCTTCCCAGCCCAAGGATTGAATCCACAGTCTCTTGCATCTCCTGCATAGGCAGGTGGATGCTTTACCACTGACTTCGCTACGGAGCCACCAGGGAAGCCCCAGTCTTTACCTGGAACTGAATCTTTCTGTCCCTGAGATTAAGCCCTAGGGGCAGGTATTGTTTATAGAACAGAGGGGAGTGATGGCTTTCTTGGTTCTGAGTATATGTGGGGGCAGGGCTGGGAGGGTGATAACAGACAGATAATGAGAAAAGTCAACTTCTACCACCTGTCCCCTATGCTCTTCTCCTCCCCAAGGGGCAGATGAGTATGATTCAGATTTCACTGCCTAAAGATGCTTTTTGCTCATTTGCAGACTGAAGGCAAAAGGATGCAACCTCCAGGTGACAGGATCAAAGGCTTATCTAAGTCATGTTTGAGTCTGTGTCTCAGCCCTGGCTGTGCTTCAGGGTCACCTGAGGTGCCTCATAAAAGCACAGTCCCGAGGTGGTTTGAGGTAGTCATCTGTATTTTCAACAACACCCTGCCATTTGATCTGATGCCCTGCCACTCTGATCTTACCTAATGCATCCAGAGTTGAAACAAGCAGTTCCCCAAGAGAATAGTGTCTGCTGATTCTCCCACAACTTTCCTGTGGCCAATGTCCTGCCTAAGGTTTCTACCCACTCCTTTTCTGTTGCCCTCCAGTCTGGACCTGAGTTCCTCAATGATATTGGCTGACAGCTGTTGCTCCCGGATGCGCCCCACTTCCTGAGGTGGCTGCCCCACCAGCTCGATGATGGTCACGTGCCTCAGGTCCAGTCCACAAGTGGATTGCTGGGAGGGGAGAGAAGAAGGTTTTCCTGAATAGGCTGTCAAACCCAAACCTAAGGCTACTTAACTGATTCCTCTTGGGACCATGTTGAGGCAGTGTGGGAAAGGAGGGGCTTCTTCACAAACCATCACATGAGGGGGTCTACCACCTCTTTCCTCTGTCATTCCTGAAGCACTTGCCCCAACGTGTATGTGTGCATGCTAAGTCGATTCAAACTTGTCTGACTCTTTGTCATCCTATGAACCATAGCCTGCCAGGCTCCTCTGTCCATGGGATTCTCCAGGCAAGAATACTGGAGCGGGTTGCCACGCCCTCCTCCAGGGGATCTTCCCGACCCAGGGATCGAACCCGTGTCTCTTATGTCTCCTGCATTGGCAAGTGGGTTCTTTACCACCAGTGCCTCCTGGGAAGCCCACTTACCCTAACAGTGTTTCCTTTATTCTAATGAAGTGTAGAGATTGGTTATATTATGTGGGATAGAAAAGAGAAGCGTAATTAACAAACTACAGTAACATCATCTCTCCTTGCTTAGTTTTGCATAGATTTTTAAATACATAAGTTATTTTTTGGGGGGGTCACCAATTGTTCATTTACTGATATTTTTAAGATCCTTGTCTTGGTTTTGCTCTAGTGCTGCCTCTTCCTTCAGCCTACACCCCCTGTTCATTTTTTAAAAATTATTTATTTTAATTGGAGGCTAATTACAATATTGTGGTGGTTTCTGCCATACATTGACATGGTGAACCCTCCTCCCACCTCCCCCCCAACCTCATCGCTCTACGTTGTCCCAGAGCATTGGCTTTGAGTGCCCTGCTTCATGCATCGAATTTGCACTGGTCATCTGTTTCTCATATGGTAATATGCATGTTCAATGCTATTCTCTCATATCGTCCCACCCTCACTTTCTCCCATATCATCTAAAAGTCTCTCCTTTACATCTGTGTCTCTTTTGCTGTCTTGCATATAGGGTCATCATTACCATCTTTCTAAATTCCATATATATACATTAATATACCACATTGGTGTTTCTCTTTCTGACTTACTTCACTCTGTATAACAGGCTCCAGTTTCATCCACCTTGTTAGAACTGATTCAAATGCATTTTTTCATAGCTGAGTAATACTCCATTGTGTATATGTACCCAAACTTCCTTATCCATTCATCTGCTGACGGTCATCTAGGTTGCTTCCATGTCCTGGCTACTGTAAACAGTGCTGCAATGAACACTGGGGTACACGTGTCTCTTTCAACTCTGGTTTCCTCGGTGTATATGCCCAGCAGTGGGATTGCTGCGTTGTATGGCAGTTCTATTTCTAGTTTTTTTAAGGAATCTCCACACCATTCTCCATACTGGCTGTACTAGTTTTCATTCTCTCCAACAATGTAAGAGGGTTCCCTTTTCCCCACACCCTCTCCAGCATTTATTGTTAGCAGACTTTTTGATGGCAGCCATTCTGACCAGCATGAGATGGTACCTCATTGTGGTTTTGATTTGCACTTCTCTGATAATGAGTGATATTGAGCATCTCTCCATGTTCTTTTTAAGACTGAGTCCGCTTCCGGTGGCACGGTCTGGGGAAGGGGTGTCAGGCGCCATGTCTGGCCGTGAAGGTGGCAAGAAGAAGGCCCTGAAGCAGCCCAAGAAGCAAGCCAAGGAGATGGACGAGGACGATCAGGCATTCAAGCAGAAGCAGAAGGAGGAGCTGAAGAAACTCAAGGAGCTAAAATCAAAGGCTGCAGGGAAAGGTCCCCTGGCCGCCGGTGGAGTTAAGAAATCTGGCAAAAAGTAAGCTGTTCCTTGTGCCTGAGGTAATGATGACCCTTAGTTCCATTCCTGTTTAAACACCTGGATTCCCTGCCTTAATATCTGTTGTCACCTATAGCTAGAATGAAGTGTTGTCTTGGAAACTATTGTACATTTAAGAATAAACTTTCGTTTAAAAAAAAGTTTTATAAAATAAAATTGAGAAACTAGTTGACATATTAGTTTCAGGTATACAGTATAATGATTTGATATTTGTCTAAATGATCATCGCAGTAAGTCCAGTTAACATTCATCACCACACAGTCACAACGTTTTTTCTTACAATGAGAACTTTTAAGATCTATTTTCTTAGCAATTTTCAAACATATTATATAGCTATAGTCACCATGCTGTGCATCACAGCCTCAGGACTTACTTTATAGCTGGAAGCTACATAAGTTCTTTGTGTGTTAGTCTCTCAGTCCTGTCCGACTCTTTGTGACCCCATGGACTGTAGCCCACCAGACTCCTCTGTCCATGGCATTTCCCAGGAAAGAATGCTGGAGTGGGTTGCCATTTCCTTCTCCAGGGGGTCTTCTGCACCCAGAGGTCAAACTCATGCTTCTTGCATCTCCTGCACTGGTGGGCAGATTCTTTTCCATTGCGCCAACCAAGAAGCCCGTGTGCTCCTTACCATTAGGCTACACGGCCACAGCCTTCTCTTGGTCTCCAGAATTTCCCTCAAATAGTGTCAGTGCTCTTTCTTGACCCGTTCTTGCCTTCCTCACACTAGGAAGTGCAGCCTGTAACCGAACCACAGTTTTTGTCCTGCTTCGCCCATCAGGGGTGCCTCTTAGCCAGCTACCTGGGGCAAGGGTGAAAGCAGCAGTGAGCACCGGCGCTCCACCCCTTGTTGAATCTTTGGGTTACTCCTCTAGGCCTGGCCTCAGAGTCACGGTCCTCCCTGGCTGTTTCCTTTTCTTGTTCCTGCTTTCTTTGCAAGCTGAGGTGTTGCTTTTGTCTGCCGTTTTGGATTCCTGGAGGAACGGGGTCCTTTTTGGTTTAGACCCAGGGTCATTCTTTTGATATGGATGCTTTCATCATGGTCTTCTGAATGCTGACTTGGCAACTCGTGAGAACTCAACCTTTAAAAACCCCCTAAATAGCTTCTTTTACCTGGGTATCCAGACCCTTTCAGCTTCTCAGAGTCTGGTCAACGTACTTTGAATTCTCTTCAAGAACCTAGGCTATTCTTTATTTTTATTATTATACTATTTTTCTCCTTCTCAATTGAGGAAAAGGAGGTGACAGAGGAGGAGATGTTTGGATGGCATCACTGACTCAATGGACATGAGTTTGAGAAAACTCAGGGAGATAGTGAAGAACAGGTATGCCTGGTGTGCTGCAGTCCATGGGGTTGCAAAGAGCTGGACTCAGTCAATGAAAACAACAAAAACAGTTGATTTACAATATTATATGAGTTTCAGGTGTACAACATAGTGATAGAATAGTGATAGAACTTAGCCTATTCTTTTTGAAAGTTCCAGTAGTCAGAACTACTCTGTCCTTTCTGCTTCTCATTGTTACATTTGATCACAGGTCTTACAAGTCTTTCGGGAGTGCTTTGCCACACTGCCTTCTCATCCTTCATCAAGCTTCCTGCAACACACCATGGCAATGACTTCACTGCCTTTTCAGTAAAAACACAGTTGTTTTAAAACTGTGCTAAATTTGTCTACAGTAAAACTAATCAAATGTTGTCTACAATCTAAGGAAGTAGCGTTTGTGCTGTAGAAAGAGCAAGTCTTTGAGTAAGACGTAGTAAGAGATTAACAGAGTGGGGTTGTTATTGTTTGGTTGCTAAATTGTGTGACTCTTTGTGAGCCTATGAACTGTAGCCTACCAGGCTCCTCTGCCCATGGGATTCTCTAGGCAGGAATAGTAAACTGGGTTGCCATTTCCTCCTCCAGGGGATCTTCCCAACCCAGGGATCAAACCCACAGTTCCTGTACTGGCAGTTGGATTCTTTACCACTGTGCCACCAGGGAAACCCAGCGGAGTGGGATAGGGGAATGCAAAGGAGCTAAGCCCTGATTAGGGGAGTGGCTCTTACCTGTAGCATAGAGATTTGCATTTTATAATATCGGTTGGAGGGATCAGGGGCTGAGATGATGAGGAGTCGCCGTTTCTCATAGAACTGATCCAGAAGGCCAGCAGCTGAGTTGACATTGACATTAATCTTCATAGCTAGGGCAGAAGCACATGGCCAGTCAGAATATGGCCTGTCCCTTCATCCCAGAATGGATAACAACATCCTGAGGTTTTCAGGTTAAACTTTTTTGGTTGTTTCTCCCTTTCCTTGCAGGGAAATCCTAAAAGAATACTTGGAGATTTTAAATCCTTTTTCTTGGAGGTGGAGTATGCTAGAGGGGAACATTGGCTCTGAAACATCACAGAATCCTCCATTCCCACATCAGACGCATTGCTTTTGGTCCCTGAGCCATAGACGTTGGGAGACACCTCAAAGAAGCCCTGATCATTATGTTCACTCTCCCCATTCCCTAGTTTCACTCACGAGCACAGATGGGCGGTGATCCTGACCACTGGCGGCTGGACTGGCAGACCCGGGAGGGGGTCCCTTGGCGCTCATACCCTCCATCACAGTGGTATTCACAGGTGGCACCATAGTTGTCCCCCACTGAGGTGCAGGTCAGGTAGCCATGCAGTGGTGGTTTTAGAGTTGGGCAACGTCTCACTGTCAAGGAGAAGTTCAAGTTAAAGGCTATGGTAATTCTCATAGAGAACAATAGGCTAAGAGGGTACCCATGCTGGGTTTTCTAGATTCGCAGACCCAGGACAATCAGAATGAATGACTTCTCTGTGTTGCCAATGGCCAGGGCTAGAGGCAAAATTTTTGCTTTCTTATGGAGTTCAATCTGAAATGTAGACAAAAGTGTTCATAAAATGTGGAAGCATGGATAAGTATATATATATATATAGTCATCAAAAGACTAGCAATCTATAAAAAAAAATTGCCATTTTTGTTTTCAGACTTTGGGGACACTTTGCATACAGATAACCACCTTATAAATTACTTTTAATATGAAATATCATTGGGCTCCTCTGGTGGCACAGAAGATAAAGAATCCACCTGCAATGCAGGAGACCCAGGTTCAATCCCTGGGTCAGAAAGTTTCTCTGCAGAAGGAAATGGAAACCTACTCCATTATTCTTGCCTGGAGAATTCCATGCAGAGGAGCCTGGTGGGCTACAGTCCATGGGGTAGCAAAGATTTGGACATGACTGAGCAACTAACATTTTAAAATATCCGTCAGTGGGAGGAGAAGCGTTGAGCAAAGTATGATATATTCTTAGAAGTAGATTATTATACTATGATTAAAAGACTTCTGAAAAAACTTTAAAGAACATGAGAAATTTACTTGTGTTATAATGAAAAGTGAAAAGGGGTGACCTAAGATTGGATATGCAGTATGATCTCAATTACGTATTTTTAAAGTATGTGTGAATAAAAGACTGGAAGAAAAATACCAAAAGATTAACAACAATTGCCTCTGGGTGACAGAGTAATAGTTTTTTTCCCCCCCTTTGTGTATTACTTTATTTCCCATATGTTCAACAATGAGCATGAATTAATTTTAAGATGAAAACAAAACAAAAAGCAAGAATCAGTAGCCAGTACCACCAATTTCAGCAGAGGAAAAAGACTGAGAATGAAGGCTGATTGACTTTAATCATTAATTTGAAGGCTAAGGAAAGAAATGGATACAGAATCTATCAGTGGGTTTCATGTAGATTTAGGAGAATGAGAAAGTCTTGTTGGAGGACAGAGTTTCTGAAATGTGTGTACACATGTACACAGGTTTCCTGAATGACCTATTTCATGAACTTGAGTTTCCCCTTTCCCAATCTGCATGAGGTGTCTATTTCAGGCATTGTGAGGAGAGGGTTGTGATGAGCATCTAGAGGGTAAGGGAAGAGCAGAAATAATAAGCAATGCAGAAATGGAAAACTTCTTTCAGACCTTGTACTTTTACAATGAACTTGCAGCTGGCCCGGTTGTAGGCTCGGTCATAAGCAGTGTAACGAATCACGTGTTCTCCTTCTGGAAAGTGAGAGCCAGGCTCAGGGCCCCGAAGTATCAACCTACATGGGACAGGGTGAGAGAGCCACTGAGGAGAGTGGCTCTTACTTAGCACTGGGGTTTGGGGCACACATCACTGTGCCATCAGTCTGTGTGGCTCAGTGTGGGCTACCTGAGTGCCTGGGAGAGAGAAGCTGGTGGGAGGCGTAGGCGGCATCTGTGGCTCACCTGGTGATGGTGCCGTCAGCAGAATCTTTCACCAGGGGTGGGTCCCAGTATACTCGAGCAGTCAGTTTCTCCGGCTCTGCCATCTTCTCACGGGAGTGGGGACAACGGATCTTGGGGGGATCTATGTCTGCCAAAGTCAGAAATCAAGTGCTGACTCGTGGATCCCTGCCTTCCCTGGAGGGAACCCATGAAACAATACCACACCACTGGGTAGGTAAAAGATGCTGTTCAAGATGCTCAATGAAACTTGTGAGGCCTGACTCCAAGGGAAGCGATTGCTTTGTTAAGCCTGTGCCCAGGGTGCCACCCTTTGCAGCTAGTGGGAATGCCTTCTGCAGTGGACATAATGCCAGGCTGGCTCTTTGCAACAGGACAACTGGGAGCGACCAGCATTTACCTACACATACAGGCTCTCCTCCGCTCCATCGCCCATCTTCCATGCAGATTCGGCTGCGGTCACCTTCCAAGTGGTAGCCACTGGAACAACTGTAGTCACAGCGAGAGTCAAGAAGCACCCCATTTGTGCACGTGTAGGTGCCACTCGTGATGAATGGCAATGCGTGGCATCTCATCTCTAAGAGAGAATCAGGAGGCAAGCTCAGTAGCCTGTGGGGCTATGTGGAAGTAATGCCTAGGCATCTAGCATGTCAGAGAAAGCAGAAAATACAGGGAAACCTATGCCCAACTGCTCTGACATTTTTGTGCCTGATTGCCTCTTTTTCCTAATTTCTTTCTTATTTTTGATATTATAAAGTACAGTAGTACTCTTGAGGGGCAGAGGTGGGAAGATGGTCTCAAAGAAGTTACTCATCCAATTTCATGGATTTGAGGAAGGCACCTCAGTTTGGATCCCATCTCCACCACTTAACTAGCTCTGTGACTTGAGCAACTTACATCATCTCTCCAAGCCTCAGTGTCTCCATCACTAAAACATGTATACCATGAAGTAGGATTGTTGTGCCAAACATAGAGACAATGCATATAAATCTCTGGGCTTATTTGGGGCCTCAGCAGCTCATAGTTTTCCTCTCTTGTTCCACAAATGCTAGATGCCCTTGAACAAATTCAAGACTCCGTTTTGAATATAATGTTGGTTCTGCCACAAGCACTCCTCAGCTGAGGCTCACTTACATGCCCACTGGTCCTCTGTGCTGGTGAGAGTACAAGTCAGGCCAATCCCAGTGGGGAGGGGTGGACAATTTTGGAGGCATTTGCTTAAAGGCGAGTCCATGTGCTTTAGACACTACGTGTGCCAGAAGTGGCAGCAGCTCCCATGAATTGATTGTAAGCTTGTGCCTGCCGAAGTCCAGTATGAATACGCAACACCTGAAGGAAGTAGGCCACCATATGTTCCTTTAGGTTGTCCAAGCGCTAGCCCTCCTTAACTTCCATTATTGGAGCTTTGACGAAAGATTCTATTGACTATGCTTGTTTTTGCTTCCTGGTCAAACCAGACTTGAAGGTGACTGCCTTTTATGGTTTCCAGCCTCCTTTATATAAAGACCTAAGCAACAATGACCTTCTTGAAATCAGGGCCAAGAGAAAAGGTCTGTCGTTCTGTTAATTTTATTTTCTTAGTATTATATGAAGGCAATGGCACCCCACCCCAGTACTCTTGCCTGGAAAATCCAATGGACGGAGTAGCCTGGTGGGCTGCAGTCCATGGGGTTGCTAACAGTTGGACAGACTGAGCGACTTCCCTTTCACTTTTCTCTTTCATGCATTGGAGAAGGAAATGGCAACCCACTCCAGTATTCTTGCCTGGAGAATCCCAGGGACGGGGGAGCCTGGTGGGCTGCCTCTATGGGGTGACACAGAGTCGGACACGACTGAAGTGACTTAGCAGCAGCAGTAGCAGCAGTATTATATGACAGTGAAAATGATAGATCCAAAGTGTTTTCCATGTGTCTCTTTTGAGGAAGTACAAAGTGAGACTCAGTGTTTAAACAGGCATAGTGGTAAGAATCTGCCTGGCAATGCAAGAGACTCAAGAGGCATAGGTTTGATCCCTGGGTTGGAAAGATCACCTGGAGAAGGAAATGGAATCCCACTCCAGTATTCTTGCCTGGGAAATTGCATGGCAGAGGAGCCTGGTGGACTATAGTTCATGGGGTCGCGGAGTCGGACACAACTGAGCAACTGAGCATGCATACAACACAAACTTTTAACTGGTTTCATGCTAATTTGTCGATGTATTTTAATTTTGTAAGGTCAGTTCAAGTTCATTTTGGAAATGATGGGGTCTGGTCCTATAACAAATGGCTTATAGTCACCTAGAGGGGAATGGTGGCTTCCTTTTTCTGGCCACCAAGCTTCTCCTCTATTCCACAGCATCTTCTCCAAACAACCCCATTCATCTCTGAATGCCCAGCATTCTACATCCCCTGACACTCCATTCACATGCACACATTGATTAGTCTAGAATCAGCCTGGTAATTAATGGCTCTTGAAGTAGCCCCGCACACATGGGTGTTCTACAAATGGCATTCAGCAATGGATGTAGGGACAGGCAAAGCTTAGCTGCCAAAATAGGGTAGGCTGTAGGGTTTCAGTAAGAAGTAGGGATTTGGGAGCTGAGGTGAACATGAATTGAAATGTATGTATTAGCACCCCTGCATTCTAACCTTGGAGGTTCTTCTTGACTTTCAGAAGAAAATGAAGACCAGAAGATGTCTTTTAGCTTCACTGCCAAGGCCTAAGACCTTAGACCAGGAAGTACATTAGTTTACCACAAGTGGGAAAGAGTCTGAGACTGCACATGCTTGAGAGTTCCAGAGGAAGGCCTAAGTCCACGTCAGGCCCCAGGAGGAAGCTTTCCATGCACTCCTGGGCCCTTTGAGACTGAGGGCTGGTTGCTGCTTGCATGCGTCTGTGCTCAGTCGCTAAGTCATGCCAGATTCTTTGCGACTCCACAGACTGTAGCACGCCAGGCTCCTCTGTCCATGGGATTCTTCAGGTGAGAGTACTGGAGTGGGTTGCCATTCCTTCTCCAGGGGTTCTTCCAAACTGAGGGACTGAACCTATGTATCTGGCACTGGCAGGCAGGTTCTTTGTTACTGAGCCACTGGGGAAGCCTGGTTGCAACTTAAAATGCCCCTATTGATTGATCCATAGTCACAGGGAGAGAACATGAGCTAGAATGTTAGCATGGGGAAAGGCCCTTTCGGGATTCTGTGAAAAATTTCAATTTGTACTTGACAGAGGGCATAGTAATACCTCCAGGCATATACCCTGGGTGGGTGGCTGGCTGGCCTCTCTCACATGCAGATGTCGGCCTATACATGCACACCACTTACGCCTGCAGTAGGCAGTTCCAGACCAACGGCGGCTTGGCAGGCATTGCACGGATCTCCGTCCAATCAGTCGAAAGCCCCGGTCACAGGAAAGCTCACAGCGAGTGCCCAGGCTGCTGTGATAATTTCTTCCTCTCGGCGAGTAGCATGTGGCTTCTCCATCCTGGATATTTAATGTATAACACCATCGGGGGACTGTAGCAATAGAAGAAAAGTAAGCTAGAAGTACTGTAAGCTGGAAATACAGTAATCAAGACAGTGTAGTACTGGTGGAAGGACAGACACATATATTGATGGAACGGGACAGAGAGCCCAGAAACACATTCACACAAACATGGCAAAATTATTTTTGACAAAGGTACAAAAACAATTTAATGGAGGAAAAATAGTCTTTTGAACAAATGATGCTGGAGCAACTGAACTTCCATAGGCAAAAATAGAGAGGAAAAGCAAAGCAAAGAACTTCAACTTAAATGTCTCATGTGCATGTATGGGTGCTCAATCTCTAAGTCGTGGGCTACTCTGTGTGACCCCATGAACTGTAGTCCACCAGGCTCCTCTGTCTATGGGATTTTCCAGGCAAGAGTACTGGAGTGGGGTGCCATTTCCCCCTGCAGGGGATCTTCCCAACCCAGGGACTGAACCTGCATCTCCTGTGTCTCCTGCATTGGCAGGTGGATTCTTTACCACTGAGCCACCTGGGAAGCCCGTATCTCATACCTTAAACAAAAGTTAACTCAAAATGGATCATGAACTTTAATGAAACAAAGTAAAATTATAGAACTTTTAGAAAAAAATAGAAAAGCCTTTAGGATTTAGGACTAAGCAAAGGGCAGGTGTGGAGAAGGCAATAGCACCCCACTCCAGTACTCTTGCCTGGAAAATTCCCATGGACGGAGGAGGCTGGTGGGCTGCAGTCCATGGGGTCGCTGAGGGTTAGACACGACTGAGCGAATTCACCTTCACGTTTCACTTTCATGCATTGGAGAAGGAAATGGCAACTCACTCCAGTGTTCTTGCCTGGAGAACCCCAGGAACGGGGGAGCCTGGTGGGCTACTGTCTCTGGGGTCACACAGAGTCGGA